>CM021737.1:4973474-5509082 GCA_011075105.1 Heteronetta atricapilla
AAAAAAAAAAAAAAAAAAAACTCTACTGAATTTGACATGCCAAATCAAACATGGCCTATGTAATAAATCTCTCCAGCTCATTCAGATGTTGAGCCTGTCTTGAACATGTGTGCTTAGCTGGGATATATGGATCATTTTCTAGGCTACAGTGTATAGTGTACTGTATTGCAATCTCTTGGCCAAACCTGATCGGTCTAAAATATTGCAGCCAGGCTCACTTCTGATGGGATTCCACTGCCTGAATTTCATCATTGTTCAGAATCAGATCTAATCCTCATCTTATTTCTGTTTACATTGCCTATGGAGTTGGAGTGCCAGTTCTTAGTTATTCACTCAAACATTGTCCCATTGAAGTGTGGTCCTAGAAGCACCAACATTCACATGCCAAATGAGTATTAAAGTCATGTGCCTGCTCTTATAGTGATCCTGGATTGTGATTTCACCATTCATACTGTCCGGTGCTCGTATGGACCTAAAGTACTCCTGCCCCTCTTTCCTCTCTTTCTGTCATTCCTGCCCTGTTTTTTTGTTGGTTTGGTTTGGTTTTGGTTGGGTTTTTGGCTGTTTTTATCTTTGGAGAAAGGATTTTCAATGGACAGACAAGGTCCCTCACCCAGTTCACATTCTATGAATGTTTCTGCTGGTAAGACAGTGGATTGACAACAGGTAGTGAGAAGCAAGCAGAAATACTTCAGCTTGTTTCACGAGCAAATTAAACTGTTATCATTTTGATGAGCACTTACAAAACCATTACATCTGGGGACATGTCCCATACAGATTCCTAGTGTTAGAGGTGTTTCTAGTTAGTATTTGAGCTTACTGCTCCATGAACTTGCATTTTTCCAGCACGGCATGCCATGTGTGCACAGCAACTGGATAGACTGGGAGAGCACACCTTCTGTCTGTAGCACAGGTAGCAGCTGTGCAAAGAGCAGGTAATAAAAGCCCTCAGGGGAACACTTTTATGTCCTGATGTGAACTTCCTGAAGCCAGCATAAGGATTGTCACCAATGCTGCTTTGTTTTCAGTTGTAGGGGTTTTTAAACCAGGCAGCTGGTACCTGATGCCTTGAGATCAGGGGCATTTCAAAACGCAGCTGGGGCTTATGTGCAGCACTCCCCTTCTGCTGCCTTTTCTCCACCCCCGATACTTCAGGGGTTTATTTATCTATGCATGACATTTCCCTTGGGTATAAGACGAAGCGGTACTTTCAAATTTAAGCAAGTGCCTAAGTTCAGCTCGATTCTGAGCCGCAGCACAGCTTTAGCTGTGGAAGCGTGCCTCCGTGCGGCTTCTCAGCCCTGCCAGCTGGGCTGGAGCTACCCCTCTCCTTGTGGCGGAGAGGGGCACAGCTCTTACCCTGCACGCTGCCCCGGAGGGGCTGAATCCCACCTCCTGGCTCTGCCCCCCACTTCCCACCGCTTCGGCATCAACCCCGGAGCTCCTCGCCTTGCCGGGGCCGTGCCGTCGGAACCGGAGAAGCCGAGACGAGGCGGGCTGCGGGCGGGGTCTGGCTGATGTAACAGGAAGCCCCGCTGGCTGCCTGCCGCCGCTCCCCGTCCCCAGCTGAGCCGCTCCCGCTGCTGCCCGAGCAGCGCCGCGCTCCGCCGGGCGCCACTGCCCCGCAGCCAGCGGCACCAGCGGGCTGCCAGCCGCCGGGAGAGGCAAAGCCAGCGCCGAGGCAAAGCCAGCCAGAGCCCACCGGAGTTGAGCCTGGTGAGTACGCGGCGAAACGGTCCCGGCTTTTTACCTAAAACCGTTTTTTTTTTTTTTTTTTCTGTGCCGACTCAAGGGATCCGGGATTAGCGGTGTTGCGTGCTTTTCCCTGGGCTCTGTGGGGAGAAAGGGGTAGGAGGAAGAGCTACCTTCATTTGTAAGCGCTGCGCTGGTTTTGGAAGTAGTGGTGCTTATAGATCCTCGAGGAAGTGATCAATGATAAAGAGGGAGAAAGGGACATAAAAATACCCCTAATCAGCACTTAAAGGATTCTGCCTAAAACTGTAATATTAGCTAACCAAATTTCTGTCGTTGCATCTGGAGAGAATTAGAGACATATGGGTTTGAAAAAGGTCCATGAGACTAATTCAGTACAACTGGAGCTCTTTCAAGAGAGGACAAATTAGGTGATAAGCTTGTTTAAATTTTCCTACTGAATATTCCTTTAATCTTATTGACGCTATTATACCGGAAAGAGATCGTATTTATTTCATAATTAGGTTTTGCGTGACTGAAAAGATGAAGCTCCTGTTTTGTCTGGACTTCCTATTTGCTTGAGAAAAAGTTAGTTTGAGTTTAGTGCTTGTGCGTGTGCTGGGGTGTTACTGCTGAGATTTTTTGCACATGCACCAAACTGATTTATTGAGGGGTGGCTGTCTACTATTTCATTGCCTTGAGAAACTGTTGGTCAGGGGAAGTGTGTGGTTCTGTGCTTTCCAGTACAGAGTTAAAAGGGTCATGCCACTTCTTCATCTTTCCAAAGCTGATGCAGTACCCTCAGTTTTTACAAGTCTGGTTGTATTATTGTGATGATCACCTTTGCTACATCTAGTCATTTGCCTGTCTGCATAAGCAACGGATCTGCAGAATCAAAGAATCTTATTTCTGAAAGATAGTTAAGAAACAATGTAAGCTTTAAATCACACTTGGATTTGATCTGCAGTGATTTATTTAGTCATCCGAATATTTCTATAGCAGCAGAGATTGAAATAAAAATAGCTGAGGTTTTGATGCTCTCTACCTTAAAAAGTCGTGCCAAATGTGTTGGGGCTAGATATTGCTCCTACAGTTGTGCCAATGACAAGTCTTTCCAGTCATATTGTGCATCCTGGGGATCTTGTCATTCATTTGCAGTAATAATGTATACAACAATTTAAAGCCGTTTGGACAGGTAATGTGCTAAAAGCCTGATTCTTGTGCTCTGAGGTCCTTTCAGTGGGTTGAAAGAAGACACGCTAGTTCTGGATAAATGTGAATGAGACCAGATTTGAATCCGTGTGTTTCCTTTCAAAATACACGTGCTGTTACACTGTCTGAAATGCTCAACTAAAACTAATGATTGGTATTTGCATGGTATTTACTTCTGCAATCTACTTGCACTGTCAATGACTTTGCTGCATCAAATCTCAAAATCTTTACCTAGCTTCAGAAATCTTCAGCACAAAAAGCACTTGGTGGTACTAAATCAAACAAGATGGCACTTGAGGAAAAAATGTTCACATTCTTCTAATGATCAGTGCAGTAGGAACAATGGTCTTTAGAAGTATTTCAGCTAAATGATTAAAGTTCTTGCCTTATGCTCTTCTCAAGTAATTAGTTTGGTTTTGGTGGCACTGCCTATGTGTGAAGTATTAGATGTGTATGTATTCTGATGCCAGAATCTACAGTATTTGCAGACAAAGCAAAGACAGTGATGGGGTGATGATGTAGAACAGTTTGACTGCATGTTTTAGTGTACAAAACTGAGTACATGAATATATAGCTTGGGTTGCAAGTTCACGAGTTGCATTATCTGTCCTGTTCAAATGTTGCTGTACTCCGAATTCCTGATCGGCTGGAATCTTGATCTGCATTAAGAAATGTAATGTTTGTGCCTTTGAATAGGCTTTTCGTGATACAGGCACAACTGTTGAAATCCTGACCCGCTGAGAGCCAATGGGAATTTTTTCACTGAGTGTCAAAGGGCAGGATATTCCTCAATGTGGGTATTTTTATTGAAGGAATTATTTCATGTTGTTACAGACATTATCCATCCAGTAAGTGACATACTGTCATCTATTGGCAGCTGTGCTTCCATCACTTTTGAATGCTCAATCTGTAAAACACAAATCTGCACGTCTTGTTCTTGGTGACTAGTGACTTACCTGGCTAATTAACAGGGTCTACTCATAGAGAGCAGTGACATTCTGCTGAGTACTGTGATGCAACTTTAGACAAGGGTACAGGTAAGAACAAAATCAAGGGAAGAAAAGCACTGATACATTTCTTTTGCTGCTAATATAATTACCTAGTTCTACGTTCTGTGCATTGCAGTAAATTGGCTGCTTCCAACAGCACTTGTAGCATGTGCAAGAGCTGGGTAGGACAGGGCCAAGAGGAGTGTATGAAATCACTCAGATAAAGGATTCAAACCAGTCCAGTCATTTGGAAGGAACTATTGCTATCAATATGCTTTTAATAATAAAATGTACACAGTGATATTTTAGAAGTATATATCTAATCACTCCTTTGGTCAGTACTGGTCATAGCATTAGGTATTATGAAGGGAACTGGTGGAATTTCTCCAGTGAGAGGTCCGAGTCTGAAGTTACGAAACAAAATAGAATTTCTCTTTAAGAAGTTGTTCCCATCTGTTTCCAACATGTGTACAGCGTTCGTGATCTGCTAGCAAAACTCATTCTGTGCTTCTGATCAGCAGCCACTCCAACGGAGCACGTCTGCAGTAGGGGCACTACCGCAGTGTTAAGGCCCCCTGTGTTGTGAAGGCGTCTGTAGCCATTGGGTGTCAGATGTCTGAGTAGCCTCAGCTGAGCTTTGCGCTCGCTTAGTTGCTCGTGTAACTGTTGTAGCAAATTGTCAGAACTCTGGAGTTTACTATATCTTTATATTATGTTTTTACATATGTGTGTATGTACAATATATCTATCTTGTGCCGATTTTTTTTCTTAATGTGCCAGCTAAAGAAGGAACATGCCTGTTTTGAAAGTGACTTAGAAAGTAAGTCTTAAACCTTATTCTTCGTTTATAAAGCTATGAATCGTGTCAGTTTTTAAAGTTGAACACATTTGAATGTTGTTTTAATATTTAGAAGAAAAAGGAGAAAGCAAGCCTTTTTTTATTATTTTTTTTGTACTCATGTTGGCAATGCTAGTGTGTTGACAATATCAGTATAAAAATTAAAAGACATTGAGTGTAATGCATTGCACAGAGAGCAGCAGAAATTAGCCTATTACTTAGTTTCAGGAGAAATCCACAGCCAGTGCAGTACAATGCAAGATCTTCTTAATATGTTTATTTCCGTTATTTTCTTTCAGCAGCATTTTTTCTTTTTGTTCTATTTTAGAACCAAGACAAAACTGGAAGGCTAAATTTTAGCATTTTCATTCAGTTTTGTTTTCACTATTATCTCTCATGCATATCTGCTTTGGTCTCCCAAGCTTGTTTATACTGTTTACATTTTCCCAGCAAAGTCGTTCTTTTTCTGCCCTAGTTCTGTGCAAACACTTTCAGTCATTGCTGCAGTATATGCTGTCCAAAAGAACAGAAATGATTTATTTAGAGTTGCTTTTCCTTGGAAAAATGCATTTGAAATCCATTTAAACAAATGTAATGCATTAAAAAAAGACTTTCCATGAGAGTAGTGATATATTCACTACAAGGAAAAGAAAACAGACTTTTTACTTGTATAAATTTATATGTTTCTTTGATGTTGTTACATTTTAATATAGAATAGGTATCACCCAGGGCTTTTGGGCAGTTTTGGCCACGACAAAGCTTTAGCTGACAATTAGTATATTACTTGGATTAAAAAAAAGTCAATGTTGTATTTCTGCACTTACGCCTGGAGCATGCAGCCCTTATTTAAAGAAAAAAAAATTGCAAACAAAACTAGTGGCAGAGTTTTGTTTAATGAAAGCAGTACCAGTCACTGTGACTTCCCATGTAATGCCAAAGACAAGGAACAACACACTGTGATTAGTGGATTTTATTTTATTTTTTTCAAAGCTACTACTTTAAATACAGTAGCATACCATCAACTGCTTTTAGGTGGAAGATAATTTTTTTTCGGAACTAAAAAGATACTGCTTTTAACAAATTATTTGATAATTCTGTGCTTGAAAAGTGTACACCCTTGATGCTTGCATGGGCATAAGGTATCACTGCTTACATTGTACCTCAGGTTTCTGTCTCCCCTATTAGAGTGGTAAAATCTTAGAAATTCATTTGAATACATTTTGTTTTATTTTTAGACTGGCAATGCTGGTGGAGTTTCATTAAAATAAAGCAAAAGATGTACTGAGCAGATACTTTTTCTATACAAACTTATACATTTTAGACTTTAGTTGTTTTTTTATTATTTTTATTAATATTATCAGAAATGCATATACTCCGTCTCCCCATGTTGTGCTCAGTAGTCCTTCCTAAATAGAAATGAAAAATATATGCATAAGGTATGAATAAGAGCTTTAGACATCATACTGCTTTCCTCTATTGTTGCATTTATGTGTTTATTTACTGTCCTAAATGTAGCAAAAAAGTGACTTTATGCATTTTTATTTTTAATTTTTAACAAAAGGACGTGATTTTGCACAGATTATCCTTAAACGTTCTGTATAATGGGGAGATCTGCCCTTTTGTTTCTGTTAGTGAAATCCAGCAGGTGTCACTCTGGGGATTAAGTAAGGAATATTTCACAAGCAGATAAAAGCTTGTCTGGGAGATGGCATACTGAAATTAAAAGTATTTAGTATATTTTTCCCCGATTTTTTTATCCCATGCCATTTTAATTTTTCAATATATTTTATAAATTACATGAGTTAACACGTGCATTAATCTTTCTGAGTATCTGTTTGAATATGAACAATGAAACATGAGTACAGCTTCTCACTGAACTAATAGGTGTCAAATCTGAAGCATGAAGAACTGGGAATCGGTTGAACATTGCCTTTATGATAGTAAAAAATGCTTTTTCATCTTCTCTGGGAATCAAAATTATTCTTTTAGTGAAAATTCTAGTTGCACAAGTAATATGTTTATTTATTAAAGTCGTCCACATATTGGTTTTTATTTAAATTCAAAAATTGATATTATTGGGTGATTAATTATACAGAATTTCATAGTAATCATATTTGGAGAAGAGAAACATTTTCACAGTGCACCAAGTTGCTAGTATAAAACAGCCAATGATGTTTTTTTTTTTTTTGTAGTGAAAATATGGTGTTGTTGTTGTTGTTGAGTGCACAAAGCGTTCCTCTAGAAAGCAGAATAACGTGTTTGTTGTATTTTTGTGGACGTTAACATAAGTGCATAACTCGGTGGTCTATGGAGTCCGTATTGTATAGAATAGGAACGTAATTGTTAAGAACTCGTGGGTTTCTAGAGGGAATCCTTGCTTATTTCCTGTACTGTGTTAATGCCTTCTTGCACTGAGACAAATACCTTGGCAGGCAGCTTTGGAAGGCAATGCACATGTCTCTTTTCAACTAGAAAGAAGCTGGATTTCATAAATACATGTGTGTATACATGCATACATGCATACATGTGTGTATACATATGTAAGTGTAGTGCAATATATATGTTTTACACTTAAAAAAAATCAGTTATAGGACTCTCAGGCCTCTTTAAACAAGGCCTCTTTAAACAACCTCAGGTCTCTTTAAACAATTCAGTTTCCTTTCTCTCACTTCTTTCTCCTGTTTAAGCCCCCATCCTGTTCCGTTTTTTATTCTATTCCACTTCCTTTCCTGTGATGACTCTGAATGAGTCACATTGCCAGGCATTAAGAATGTGGCTTGACAATATTTCCAACAGCTTATCCTACATTGGCTCATGCAGATGAAATTAACCTTTGCCTTATCTTTCCTTTTAAAGGGAATTGTCTGTCTTCACGCATCTAGTTTCTTGGAAGGGGGTGGTGGGGGTGGGAACCCTTTCCATAAATGACTATATATCGAAATTCATAGTTCTGTTCCTTGAAAAGCTGTTCTTAAGAACAACAAATGTGTGTGCTATAGCTGACTAGCGAGATCGGTAACCTTTTTTTAAAAAAAATTAATTTAGTATTCTGTTGGGAAAAAGTTGGTTTAAACAAGTTCAGGAAAGCTAAAATTAAGGCTCCTTCCTGACGGCTGTCCAAGTGTTCTCTGCATGGACACTACTCTTCATTCTCTATTTTTTTTAATAAATTGTGATATTTATTGCATCATACTACATTGAAGGCCACCATGTTTGTGCTTTTTTGTATGTGGCTAGCAGCAATCAGAAAAACCACACACTTAACAAGTGGGTACTTAGACACAGAGCTAAATTGTAGCCTTTCTTGTGGTTACTTGAATGCCAGTGCAGTTGGGTTTTGGGGTTTATTGCATTTTTCCCCCTCTGGTGGTTTTTTGTTTATGTTGTTTTTTTTGTTTGTTTGTTTGTTTTTTAATTCTGTTTTGGAAGGAGTGAGTAAAGAGGCTTTCTTTCTTTTTAAGGTTTCAAATCAGCTAATCGCATCTGTTAATCTGGAAATAAAAATATTTTTGCTGAAAACAAACAGGTAAAAGTGTAGTCCTAGAGAAGAGTAACTTTGGAAACCAATGAGTTCATGAGAGTAAGAACTCCCAGCAGGTTAAACGCCGCTCTTGCAGTGTTCTGTTTGCCCCAAAGAGCTGCCGAATCTGCAGTAGCTGGAAGATCAACCAATTCTGTCTGGAGTACAATTAATGGGTATTCATTTATATTCATTTAAATTCATACCCAATTTCTCATACTGGAAATGTTTGATTTCTGACTAAAGAAAGTGGTTTGAGCATTTTTCAGATCTTGACAGTCTTGTTCTTAGAGTGACTGCAGAGATAACAGCCCTGTCCTTGCATAAGTCCCTCCAGAAGGAGCCTGATGTCGTCCCTTGCATTCTGGATGCACTATCTCAGCATTTGCAGAGTTCCTAGGAAACTAGGTAGAAAAACATAATTCAGATGTTTTTAACCTTTTAACGTGAACCATTGCGGTAGCTGCTGGGCTTGCACCTTACCCGTTCACCCCCTCCATATTTCAGAAGAGATTGTAAAAATCACGTTTCTTCTGAAGAGTAGATCCCTCTTCTAAAAACTATGCACGCAATCCAAGGACAGAATTCAGCCTATGTAGTTTAACTGGGCTCTTTTTTATTTAGAGCTACAGAGTTAACGTGGTCTGCTGACATGCTAAGCTTTTCTCAGAGTCACATTACAGCTCATGAAGGACATGGCAGTATTTCAGGGTTTGTTGGAAGGATGGCAAAATTCTTGCACCACCTCTGTGGGGGCACTGGGGCCCCAGAGCATGTCAATGTACGCTGCCATCTATAAGATTAAGTGTACACAGTTGGAGGAAGTCAACACCAAAATAGCCCAGATTGATAGCTGATTTTTGGGCTCCGTTGCAATAAGCTCTCTAAACCTGACTAGACAAGGAGGGAAAAGATACTTTTGAAATGTGTTTTATCCACTAAAGACAAAATGACATGATAGACAGTTCTGGTATGATAGACAGTTACCTGTGGTGACTCAGCCTCCTCAGAGAATGTACATTTGCCAAACAAATTTGTTCAAAAACAGCATAGAGGAGTGGCTTAAGAAGTCCCACAGAAGTTTTTCTTTTCTATTCTTTTGACAATTTCTTTAGCCTGTTTCCTAGATTTCCAAGCTTTTATAAAAAGCTCTTATAATCTTACACATTCACAGCTTTGAAACAGAACAGTTGAGAACAGTTGTCTAGCTCTAAATTTGAAGCCTAAGATTCTCGGCCGTCCTTGAGCACTAAGTAAAATAATGAAATCTCATAGCAAGGGAGACAAAATAATAGAAGGAAAGGAAATTGCACGCACACACAAATATATCAGAATTAATCAGAATGTGGTTCCTGTAGGAAAGTAAACTGTGAACAAATCAGTAAATGGAATGAAGTTACCTTCAGTGTGAGCTCCTACCTGCTGAGAGAAAGCTGAGCCAGGTGTCCAGGCCTTGTCTTTACCTACATTGTCATCTGGAAGATTCCTTCAGATAGTGAGAAATCTGCGTTTGCAGTTACATATATGACAGGAATTACAGTAGGGTTGCTAAATTAAACGTCTATTCATTAATTTAATTTGGCAACAAAAGCAGGTGTACTGTACATGAGAGAGTAAAGATGCCAGTAACTGTTGTGGTAAGCTAGCTCCTAGTTTTTCACACAGGGAAAGTGAAACATCCAGTTGTCACATACAGAGGACTCTTAATATCAGGTCTCTTCTTCATCTATGCAAGGGAAGGAATCTTCCTATTTTTGCTACTGTGCCAGTTTTGTTGTTTTGTAAGGCTCCGTATCCAGCTAACAGACCATTCAAAACTTGTCTCAGTTTGCCAGGGTCTTTTTCTCACCTCAGTTACGGGCCATGATTTGTGCACGTGCGATTCAACATTACTTTGGTTCCTTTGCTGCCATGCATCCGCAATTAAAAAAAATTGCTGAATGAGAGCAATAGAGAGGAACAATGGCCTATTACAGGATGTTCAAGACAGGGTCATTACAGTGAATTTTCTTGCTCAATCCTGTTATGAGCAAGCTTTGTATTTACCAGCTTGCTTCATTTGTCAGCGCCATGTCATAGGTAAGGCTACAAACTGCCTGTTTTCCAAGTTCAATTTGATGAAATAAAAATTTATCTAATATCTCTGTAGCAAGTGGCTTTTCAATATTCATAAGAAGTGTATATACATGGCAAGTATTCAGTATTTATTTGTCATCATTAGTAATGACAAGTAGGTGGATAAGTAATAAGAAGAGCCAGGAAATACTTCACTATCAAATGGCAGATTAGTTCTAGTGTATTTAGCAAAATGAAGTTGCAGAAGCTTCTGATGGGCTGTTGAATTTAAAAGTCCAGAAAGTCTTTTAAAAGCAAATGTTTTGCTTTTGAATTTTGAAAACATCTCATTTACAGTACTGGTTTTTTGACACATAGAGGATTTTTTCAGTCATTTTCAACATTTGGTATCCATAGGGTCAGTCTGTTGTAAAAGGTGAAGGTAAGAAGTAGCACCTATAGGGCCTTTCAAGAAACTGTGGACAGTTTATGTCATGTGTGATTAAATTCACACTTCTCTAGCTGAAGGACACCCACAAATGGTCACAGTTGCAAGTATTTAAAGAAAGTCTCAAGCTAATGTGAAATAAGGAGATCAAGCAAGAGGATTCAGACACATCTGGGAGGACACAGTTGGAATTGGGATCCAGGGATTAGTAGAGTAGATTAGTAACCAATCCACAGGGATTTGGGATGCTGATGAAAACTGCATGTTTTCAGCATTGTATGAGAATGTCTTAGTCTTTAATCAAGACGTGTCTTTTTCTTAGATGTGAAAATGGTTTTTGGAATAAACACAGCCTAATTTGGAATAGCCATGTAATAGAGTCTATGGAATGGAAAACTAAGGGTACTGTAGGTCAAGTTTTGAGGTTAGCTGAACTGTGAAGGGAAGTCTGTCTGGCAGCAAATTTTCCTACAGCAAATCTCAGTGCTGCCTTCTTTTGCACAGACACTTTCTGCATGCAAGGACGAGGGGGTGGAGGAATCATCCACTACATGAATATCTATATGAGTCTGGTTCTTGCAGAATAAGAGATAGATTAATTGATGGGAAGTGTCAGACGATGAGATTTGAATTAATGCTACACATCAGAAGCTTTTCCAAACTGTACAGTTTTTGTCCAGATGGACAAATGGCTCACTGGAAGTGTTAGAGACGAACTGTTTTCCTTCAGCTCTCTGGCTCTATTTGGATTTTGAATATATTAGGTCCTTCAAAATCCTTCAAGTCACAAGTAGAATACTTACACAGTTCCATGTACTAAGTGGAACTATATGGGTCCATGGTACTACTAGTTTTAAACGGTGAGCCATTGTGGGTACTCAGTAATTACTCCCTACACCCAATGTTGTTATCTGTTTAAAAAAGAATATCAATACATCGCTTGGCAGAGGAAGGAGAATGTGTTACTTAATGTAAAAATGAAACAACTGATTAATGCTAATTAACAATATTTCAGTAACAAAACAGTAGTTAATGTGTTCCTCCTGAAAATAATCTTGCATGCCTGTAAGCAAGCAGTATTTTGCATAGAAATATCTCCAAGAAATGCACATGAACTTCCAGAATTGATTTGGGACTTTCTGAAAGGAACACTTAAATGCACTTAGAGCATTGAACACGTGAGAAGGATTACATACAATGTTGTTTGCTTCTTACTGTTCTTTAAATCAACTGGGTTTTCTTAGACAGTGACCAGTTGCAAAAACACTAGATTAATTAGGTGTATGTCATCTCACTAAGAAAGGGACCACAAAAGTGGTTAAAAAAAGATTTCTGTTGGTTTTGCTTTCCCTGTGGGGTTCCTTGTTGAAAATCTCTCTCTTGACTTGTTCCCCAAAACAGACAGGTGGAAACAGCTATCACCTTCCTAGGCTTCTAGCTCATGCTGTAACAACCTGTGATGTAGAAATCACTGAGTCATACCAAGGTGCCCAAGGGGACAGTGTTCATTGTGTCATAGATATTAGAGTTACATGATTTCAGTGGAGATACAGGGAATGTACTTCCACAGAGCGTAACATTCAGAAAATATAAAAAACGTTGGCGTTCCTTAACAAAAGTGAGCCTCCAAGGAATCATCAGAAAATTTCTGGCAATGATTTTTTGTTTTCAGGTTGGTTCTGCTTTTGGAGATTAGTTTTATGCATAAAAACATGGAAAAGGCTTTCATATATACAACTATGTTTACTGCTAATTTAAATAATAATAAAATAATAGTGGGCCTAGACTGTAAGCATATTCAGCTAGAGTATGAATGATTTCCAGTCCCACAGAGGGGGACGAACCTCAGCTTGTCACAGAGGGACAGTTGTTTCCTGATATTGGGAACTTGGTTAACAACTTCCAGTGTTTGAAGATGCCACAAGTCATACAGATTCTGTGTGTTTGCAGCCTTTGGGCTTAACAGGAAGGTCACCAAGTTATCGGGCAACTGCTGTCTGCTTGAAGAGATTCAAATGCCTTTCCTGCCTAGCTGTTGGGGTGACTCGGCTTGCAAAGAGAAAACAGTGCTGCCTCTGTAAGTTTGCCACTATCCAGACCTTGTCTTGTAGCTAAAAACAGCAAAAGAGAAGTTAGACTTCACTTATTTCATTCTTGTTTCCTTTGTTTTCCATTTGATTCTATAGGCTCTGTTTTCATTTAGCATAGTTTCTGTGGAGCAAGTAAATACATCTTCACTCCATTTTTTTCTTTTTTCTATGCCCTGAGAGTCCTGGACTGCTGCTGCATTTCCAAAGGCAGCATACCCAAATCTTTAGAAGAAGGATTCTCACTTTTCTGCAACTCTCTGAAAAAAACTTGCTGTGTTTTCCACCCATAACCTGAAAGTATATATTGTAATAAAACAGAGCATAGAGTAATCCTTCTCCACCAAACCTATGTGGACAGCACGAAGGGTGGTTAAGCCAGAAACCTTCTTCCAGTAGATTTTTTGATTTACTTTATCCTGATTGCATGACAGCGTGGTTATCACAAGACTTATTTCCAGGTTGCATGCGTTTTGAAGAACTATGAGATACACATCTGGAAATGTTAGTTATGTGGTCAACTGCAGGGATGTAACTACCTCTTCTTCTGTAGCCAGCTTTGAGGGATAATTAATACAAAACTGGGTGGTTTTGTTTTGTTTCTTTCGAAATGTAGCAAGCATATTATCGTTGTTACTGTTAGAAGATCCCTTTTCACAGCATTTCAATGAATTAACATTTTTTTCTTGTTTTGTTTAAGGAAGGTAATCTTTGCAACAACATCCTGTTTTATTTACCAGTCATATCTGTAAGCTGCAGGAATCCTGTGTGTGAAATCAGAACATAGTGCTCAAGAAAAGGGACAAAAATCCTTGATGTTTATTAGAAAATCACTTGGTAACAAAACAAGTAGAACAGTGACTACTGCCAGGTGTGGTTTATTGTAAATAACATCAACAAATATGTTTTCAAAACTAGAAAGTGATTCAAATGAAATCAGAGTCTTCTCTTGCCTTCTCCAAAACCCAAGCTGTACCCTATTGCACATTGGTGAGGAACAGGGAAAGAGAATTGTATTGCTGATCACTCTTTGTAGTTCACACGCCTCTGCAGTTCCTATTCTTTTGCTGGAGTTGGAATCAAAGAGCAAAAACATTATGGAAAAAGGCTGCTCTTGCATTATTTCTGGCAGGCTTATAACCTGGGAGTATCTAAAATATCATGAGAAAGCGTGTTCTCACGAGATTCCTGTCCAAATTTCCAGACCCACAAATCTGGAACATTATCCAAAAAAGTGGATACGGCTGTACAGTTACAGCAGAACTTGTGGTTGGGGTTTGAGGTTTTTGGTGTTTTTGTGTATGTGCGGTGGTTTTTTCTTTTTCCCAGTACTTCCCTTGCCACTTTATTTTTTCATAATTTTAGCTATTTCTTATTCTTCCCCTCTTGTCTTCTCAATTAAATTGCTATGCAAGAATTTCCTTTGTCCCTTTCTCATGTTCATGTTCTTAATAAGCAATTGATCATTCTATGTTCTAATGAAAATAGGTGTCATTTTTGATGAGCAACACTCTGTTAATTTCAAGTCAAGTTTGGCAGCATTGCAGTCCACTTGCAGAATGAACTCTCTCTTCATATTTATTTTCTCTGAATCACTACTGGTTAGTTCTTAAGATTTTTTTCGGTGCTTAGTTTCAGGTAGATTTAATAAATTTGCATGTTATTAATATATCAAATTCTCTTTACTAATAAGTCTTTGCTAGGTTTTAATGTTTCATAGTTTTAGACAATCAACTCCTTTGCTCAAATATTACTGTAGAAGTATAATACATGCAGAAATAACGTTAGAAAATCCATGTAAGAATGTAGTGCCCACCATGAGCCAACAGCTACTTTGCTAGGCGGTATAGGTGATGCAGTTGTCAGTGTTATTGCTGTGTTAGTATTTATCAGTAATTAACTCTATTGGTTAAACAAGAGCACTCAGAGACCACGTTATCATTCTAGCAGAACCCTGCCAAGCAGCTGGTGCTATTTCTTGTTTTTGTTTTCAAGGAAGTAGGATTGAGCGTGCTGGAACAGTTTCTCATCTCTCACTGATAAAAATCAGTAAACTTTAATCACTGAAAGAACAACACTTTTGACACACAAAATATATGTTCTGCAATGGTAAGTCCTGTTAATGGTTCATTAATTCTGTAATAGGCAAACTAGTAAGATAAGTACGGTATAAATTTTGTTTATGAAATTAGTATCCTTAGTCTCCTAAAATACAGTTTGATGATTACTTATGCTTAGATCAATTTTTTTTTAGGAGGAAAAAATATTTTCCAATGTGATGAATATTAGGGGGAAAAAATGGTCAGCATGACTTGCGACTAAAAAATGTATTAGAGTGCTGTTTTAGAATTTATCTTCACTTAGTTATACTTATTTTCATGGGCAAAATGTGCTTCCGTAGCACCTATGTGCTGTTGCAGCTGCTCCAAGGAACTATTTGCATATCAGAGTAATGTTCCCCAAATTCCTCTGTTAGGTGAAAGGCTTGTGAAAGTATATTCACTGTGAATAAGGAAGGGAATATCCACCTGTTGGTAGATTGCTAGTGGTTTTTGCACTGTGCAGACCTGTGCTAACATTTTTGTGTCACCCTCAGTTCAGGAAACATTAATAAATTTTGTTTCAAAATTGTAGTTAGTAGATAAATTACCGTGCCCATGTGTTCTCTGTTAAGAATAGGGAGAAACCTTCTTGCTCTTGGAAAAACATTAACTATACAGAAGGCAACACAGCTTATCCAGCTATGCTGTTACTTATTTGATGCACTAAATGTGTTCATCGGTTCCTTGGGCTTGGGCTTCATACTTGGGCTTCAGCCTCAGCACCCTCCCACCCCACCTAACATAATATGGAATCTTTCTGTCCACTTGATGTGCAGATTTGCTACAGTAAAAACAACATAATGAAAACCTTGTGCCTCCAAAATAAGTCATGTCAGAGAAGACTTGCTGCTAATGGTTTCTTTCCCAGGGATGAGCTGGTTTAGGTATGTGCAATACATGGTTTATGTATTTGCAAGAAATTTGATTTTTATTTGGCTTTGCTCTTAATTTGTGAATCAGTTCCTGGCTATTGCACCAAAGTGAATAAGTAGCTTAGTTTTCACAAATTTTAGGTGTCAGATAACTCTTATAACACAGGGACCAGAAATTTACTGGCTTAAGCAGTATCATGATGCTGATGGTCTTAATATTCATACCATATATTCTATGCATATTAGTACAATGCAACTGTAGCTGTATCCTGAGAAATGCTATGAAACTGACAAACATGCGAAGTCTCCAGTAGACTAAAGAAAATGTGCAAGTTTGTTTACACGTACTGGGACTGAGCTCCCACCCTCACCTTTCCTCCAATCCTGATGATTTATTTTTTTTTTTTTTTTTTAGGTTTTTAGAAGTTTGGCTCCATAACAAATTGCTCATAAGACCAATTAATGTTGTGTGGAAACAGATGGTTTTGATTTGCTAGCAGTGACATGTTGTTTTCAGGGATCGGAATATCACAGAGCTGTTACGTTTTTGTAATGCTCCTCATGAGCTTTTCATTTACTTTAGATAATTCTGTTTTACAGGTATAATTGAGCTGGAACCTTTACACTCTAAATGGAGGATTTCTTGTCTTAAATCAGATCTAGGCCACCGAGCTTTAGTGTCCTTCTTTTGGCTTCTGTCCTTACCCTGCACACAGTGCTTGTTGAAATGGAAAAAGAAGTTTGCTTCACTTTAAGGAACTGAATTTATTTTTGCAATTTTTTGCACTTAAAAAAAAAAAAAAAGGCAACTTATCCTTGATGGTCTCAGGAACTTGCTTATTACTCTGAAGCTCACATACCTTTATCTGACTACAAATTTAGTTAACAATGATATTATATTATTATCCAGGCATTTGAAAAAGCCAGTGACTGAAAGCACTTGAAGGAAAGATCTTTTGTGTTTGTGCAAGCTATATTCTGGGCTATATAAAGTAACATAGTATTTTTTATAATTATCAGCTATTAACTGTGTTGACTTCCTTTTCCTCCTGGAATTAGCACAGAAAGGAAAGAATGTTTGTGTTTTGTTTAAAGCCTCGAACAACAACAGCTCCCTAACTTTATTTTTACATTTCTAAAGTTTACTTGATCGTAAGTGACATAGGTCATCATGACAAAATGCATGTTTGCCAGCTAGGCAGTAAGCTTTTTAACACTCTACAGCTTTTATCCTCCAAAAACAGTAATAAAACCTGTGTACAGTGACCATTTGGGTGTCTTACATTATTCAGGATGGTAAGTTCTCACCAGCTACTCTAATCTTGCTCCTTTCTACACTAAGATGAGAATTAGACCAATTATGTCATCATCTAATATTCTACATTTTAATCATCTTTGACACCCTCGGCATGGTAGTTACACTTCAAAGGCTGTTTTCCCTTGTGAGGGCCAGTGGAGCATAGAGAAGAGTATAAGAAGTATAGTCAGAGTTTCTGTAGTGAAGAAGCTTTGCAAGGAAGAGTTATAATCACACCCAGGTTTCTCCTGAGCCAAGAGAGCTGACAACCCACAGAAGCACTTCAGGGGAGTAGCAATGAAGAATGACAATATTGAGCAGCAGATTCTGAATGTCTGATCAAGCTGGGAAATAGCACAGGGTGAATCCTAAGTGTGTGAAGACTTGTATTTGTAGTTGTCTCAACATGTCTTTCGCTGATATACCAAAAATGACAGGACTTATAAACAGGTTTTCACAGTTCTAAAGAGCTCTCAGCTCAGTTGAGGGGAAATAAATTGTTGAGTGTTAACACTTGCCTTTAGAAATCTCAGATTTTTATAACTTAAGTAGCTTCTCTTTCTTACTTCCATGGTTTTTAGTAGAAATAAGAAATAATGTGCAAAACTAAGTTATTGAAGCATTGCAGCCCTTGTGATTAAATGTAACTAATGCAGCAAAAGCACATCTCTGAAGAACAATATTCTCAAATCTACGGCTCAGATAACAGTTTTCGGCAATAATTCCTTAGTTATCCCCATAGGATGTGGTAGCTGCAGCTAGAATGAAGAATCCCAACAAACCTTAGGATATAGCAGCAAGTACGTCATAACCACTTCTGCCAAGAAACTAATCCAAATACCACAGTGATCAGCTCCACCTATGTCACAGTCCTGTTGGAGGCAAAGGATGTTGCTTAGAGAAATGCACTTGAGCTATTTTATGATAGAAGACATAGCTTCCAAATGAGATTTTAATATAAATCAGGTGTTATTTAAAAAAAAAAAAAAAAGTAATTATTTTTGTCTTTAAGCCTAGAGCAGGTTATCATAAAGAGATTTTCATGTTATACTAGTAAGATGTGAAATGCAAGTGATATGGGAGTGATGTATGAAATACTCTTTTTACAGCCACGGTTATTTGTTTATTCCCAAGAAATACATGAGAACTACACAGCAGGATTTTTATAGAGGTCTAATACATACAGCTTAGCATCTTTTGTAATAAAATACTATATAGTTAAACTACACTTACATGAAGGGTCCATAAGCACACAGAAGTAACGGATGATATTTGTAATACAATTCACACAGTTTTGGCTGTTGGAAGCTCCATTGTTAGGCTGCTGGCTGGGACTCAGGATATCCCTTACTGCTTCCAAAAAATCTCGAGTCCTTCATTTCCAGCTGAACAGTCACCAAAGGTCCATGGAAGAGTCCTTGAGCAAAACTTCTTAAACCTTAGACAGCAATGGGAATGCTTCCTCTTTTTTTTTTCTTTTTTTTTTTTATATTCTCTTTTTTCTTTCCCCCCTTAATGCTAGTTCTACTTATACCTTTCTGTGGTGAAAATATTTTATCTGAGAGAATTTCCAAATTGTTCAGGGGACTAACTGGATTTCCAACCTGGTCTTATTACAGCTATGTATGCCACTTCTCCTTGAGTATATATTTCTTCATCAAATATTGTCTCCACAAAAATCTATTTCTGTTGAGCTCTTTCAGGAAATAGAGAAGGGTGCTGGCCTGCAGCTTTTATAAGATAATACCTTCAGAGCTGCCATCTTATGACTGTTTGGCAAAGCCGAGCACTGTCATTTGCAATCCCAGAAGCAAGCTGCTAACCTCCACAGATTATGGTACTGCAGTAAAACTAATCATTGCTGCAAAAGGTTGCCGTCCTTTCCTCCACCTCCTCTCTGTACTTCAAGACCGCTTGAATTTGGTCACTTAAACTGTGGGAGGAGCTGTTTCCTGCAAAAGTATCTCCATATTTCTGCATTTGTTAGTGTTTCTGCTATACAGTGTTTTTTAAAAATAATAATAATAATAATTTTTTAAAAATCAATGTAAACAGGATAAATTAAACACAGCCTGCAGTACTCATCTACCCTAGTGATTGTTTTGATAGATTACAGTTGCTGGAAATCTGCACAAGTTGTTTCCAATGTTTCTTTAGCTGTCTTCATGTTTCTTACAACCATACCGTGATGATATTCCACCTTTTTGTTGGAATCTCACCCAAAATTTCCATAAGGCTTTTCTGGCCCTTGTTGAGGTTTCTCTGAAAATTTTGCTTACTGATTTGCCCCTTCTTTGCACTCCCTGGAGGTGATCCAGCTTTTAAGTGTGACCCTCCCTGCCTTTTCACATGACCTTTGTTTTTGGGTTGTTTGATTTTGCTCCGAACATGTCACAGTGACTTTAGCAAAACTGCTAGGAAACCCAAAATGCAAACATGCTGTGTATTTTTATTTTTTTATGCTTCTTCCAAATTTCTTTTTTTTCTTTTTTTCTTTTTTTTTTTTCTTTTTTTCCCCTCCCTTTCAACTAAGCAGTTCTTAGAGAAGCTGGTAATGTGGGAAGAATTTCTGGTGTTCAGGTATTTGAGGTGGGAAGTGACTGCCCAGTACACAGGCACCAATTACTGCCTGGAGGCAAACCAAGCAGTGGTTACTTCCATGCAGGATACTCCAGAGACACTGGGGAAAGCTCTGGCAACTGTCGCTTTACCCTCAGGTCATCTCAAAGGGGCCTAGGAGCCTATGGGTAGGCAAGTGAACTCAGTCTCCAGGATTGATCTCTCTTATTATACATACACGTGATGAGCAGTGGCCAGCAAGTTGCAGCATGTATGTAGCTATACCTGTGTGCTTGCAGATTGCAACCTTGATATAAGTGGAGTCAATACTAGGGACTGATTATGATACTAGCAATTTGTAGAAAGATCAAAATGAGGGCCAACTGTTTGATTTGTAATACTTTTGCACTCACTGCAGTATTTGTATACAGTGTTCACTTTTTCCTTCTGTAGAAGGAAAACTTCTGTAGAAGTTGAATTAAAAAGGGCAGATTATCATGAATAGCTAGGCAGGTTTGTTTCCACAGCACTAGCACGTGTTGTCAATGTCCCAGAGGGATTGTTTGGACAGTAAAATTGTTAATGGTGTTGGTATTTAAAAAGTTATAATTAGCTTCTGAAGTTAACACCCTTTCAGTTCTATTGTTTTGTTTTAAGTGCAGAGATTTGAGAAATCCTTGGTGTATTAGGACAATTATGAATAAATTTCCGCAACCAAAAAGAGGGTAAAGTTTTTCAGAATTACTGTTAATTTGGGAGAGTGCTTCAAAATCTAAATCAAGTCTTAAAACTTATGTCTGTAACTTTTTAAATTGATATTCAGTAATGATAATTATCAGATTCCTGAATAGTTCATGAATCTTTTGTGATGTAGCACAGTTATCTACCTCTTACATATATTAGGCATAGTATTTTAATGTAAGTTATTCTGTTTTACACTGTAATATTTTTCACATTTTGGATCAGGAAATATGTTCTATTCAAGTAATAATAATTTTTTACAGTTCTTGTTCTTTTCTAACATTCTTTTGCTCTGGCAGTTGTTGAACAGGTCTAACTAGCTAAGCACGGTAGTTTATATACAATGCTATCGTATGCAATTCAGTCTGTAGGGCGAGTGTTTAGCATGCATTGCAAGAAATGAGAAAGAGGTGGAGCTGGGACAGGAGGTCACCTTAGGTAATGACTGTACCTTCACTGTACAGGAAACCTGCTTCATGTCTCTTAGGTGCAGAGAGAACATTAAGATAGATTTTCTCACTCAAATGACTTAATGCTGGGAATCCCTTCTGGGAGGTGTTCCTTTAAACTCAGCATCTGAAGCATCTGTAGTGATATGGAAGGTAATAATGTCCAAAGCACGACCTGAACAGATTTTCCGTAGACTGATTCTAAACACTCTGCTTCTCGCTGCTACTCTCTCCAACAGAGAATAAAAATTAAATCTGCGTTAGCAGATGAAAGATGCAGAGATTCCCAGGACTGTCTGTCAGACACTAACTGCTTAAAATACCTCGCACATTAGTTATGTCGTTACAAGCCAGATGTTGCTTAGCCATTCCTTCACAGAACTCCTCCTGAAGTTAGCAACTGATTCTCAATTCTCTGATTTAGGATCAGTATTTTTAATTACCTTACTCTCATCTGCCCTTTATATTCTCTCTTGGTGCCTCTCTGTGACCTTAAAGGAAAAACTACATGCTGTGAAGGTTTTTATTTTGTTGTTTTTAGAACTGAACCCACTTTTTGTACTGTAATCATTCTACATTCAGTAGCACTATACAGTTCAGTAGCTGATTTGGCTCCCACTTTTGGATTAGTTAAATTTTCCCATAAGTTTGGTAGTCTGATTTTCAACAGATGTTTTGGGGCCATCCTCCTTGTAATGCCTGATGCTTAATGATGACCAGCCAAGTAGGGTTCAGAGTTCAGATCTCTGGGTGATGTCCACTTCAGACTTGAAGTTCTCAGTTCCTTAAAATCACTTACCAAATGTTTATATCTCTTCTCCATAGCCTTCTAAAATGGTGTAATGAGACAGATCAATAATGACTTCAAAGTTAGAAGTTGTCTGGTAAGAGCAGCCAGGGAATAAATACGCATAATAGGACAAACCTAATGCAGCTAAACTTGTTAGTGTTGCTCTTGATCAAAGTCTATCTAATCCATCTTATGCTTTGCTTAGACAAAGCAAAAAGTAGTTTGTTTCCTCCTCTATAAAACATTTATATGGTATCCAGAATAATTAATGCTATCATTAAAATGCCACTAGATTTGGAATGATGTGCAGCCACTCTTTAGCTGTACAGTCAGTAAAGGTTTGGGCGTGTTGCAAAAGAAAGTTAAGAATATGGTTTTATGCAACGTAAGAGACAAGCTGGGTAACAACAGCTGCTAACAGCTTGTAACTTCTTTAAAGAAGTTGGCTGGCTTATTTGTGTGCATTAGGCTATCACGGAGCAGTTATAACATTTACTAGGATATGGGAGGGTGGGGAAGGGTGAGAGAGGAAGGAGGAACAAAACAAAAAGGTTGCTCCTGCAAGTTCTGATTTCATCTGAGAAGCCTGGAGAGGTTAGGGAAGTGAGAAATTAGCTCATGAAATGTTTTGTTCTTTATATGCTATAGACATGTAGCAATAGTCAAGCATTTTTATTTCTGTAAAAATACTTGCAGTATCAGCAAAATGTATACCTTTTCAGTAATACACTGGCCAATAATACTGGCATCTAGTTAAGAATTAGTACAAAAAAAAAAGTGTGTCTGTGTTTGGCCCAATTATCTGTGTCACCATTAAAGCACTTGATAGCTTCCTTGGAAGAAAAAGATAGCTGCTCTTAGGGCTTCAGAAGAGAACGGTGTTTACTCTTTGCTGATTAATTCATAATACCACATTCGTTACCTGCCGGGTTTCAGCAAATATCCTGCTCTATCAACAGCAAGGGGAAGCCAATGCAGGGGAAATCTGCATTTTACCAAGCTTGGTATAAGCTACCCGAGTGGAAATAAATGCAGGAGACTTTTTGTTTGTTTCTGAATGGTTCCCGTGCATGGAATCAGTTGGGTGATGTCGTTTCCGTTGGCTCCAGCAATGTCAAGGCCATTGATGTTGAAAGTTTTGTACTGTTTTTCCCCATTGCTTGGAAAATTGTCTCTCCACTCCCCCTCCCCCCCCAACCAAATCCCTGCCAAGCAAGCAGCTGTGAACAAAATTTCTCAGTAAAAGGAATTAGAAGTTTTGCACGCCCGTTGGAACAGGGAAAAACATATATACAGCTTTGAGAGGGATGAGTTGTGGGGTGCAAGTTCAGATCCTCTGCATAAAATGCAAGAGCAGGTGCAGGAGGGAATGGAAAAATGTAAGCAAAGACTATTTTTTCATAATGAATTCTGGTACCTTGGTCTGGGAAATATGAAGTAATGCTTTAAAGTCTGAAGTCCAAATTTTGCTAATAAAGCCAGTTAGTAAATCTACTGAATGTGAGTCCTGTAATTGCATCTGAGACACTTGCAGAGCAATGGCAAGTACTGGCCTGTAGAATTACTCGATTGAATGTGTCTTAATTTTAATAGATGCCTCCCATAGAATTCCACGCGTTTTATTTGCACCAGGACTTCATTTATTTATTTATTTTAATGGGGGACAGTGAAATCAGTATCAGAATTTTGTAGATTTTTTTCTTCTCTAGGCAAATAAATGCAGGATGTGAGTTTGCAGAAAATATGCACACCTATATTAAAGCCACCAAATATTTTCCATGCTCACAATGGAGATTTTCAATTGCTTGCAGTTTTGACAATCTTTAATTGAGATTTCCATGATATATTTCTGCCTTTATATGATTCCTACATTTGAAGGGAAGACAATGTGCTTAAGTGTGTAAATGGCATATAAATAACATTTATGTATAATTTATGACCAGAATAGCTGTGTATGAATAGCTACAGTGTTTGTAAGGTTCTATTGGAACGTAATGTTTCATCCTCAAGAAATACCTTGTATGAGTGAGACTCAAATTTATCAAGACTGTGATATTGTGTCCAATTTATGTAATATTGTAATGTTCTTAGTGTTTGTTTGTTTTTGTTTTTTGGTTCATGTTCAGGTAAGTCAGGGTGGAATAGTGCAAAAGGATATGGAAAAGTCTGTTTGTAATTAAAGGAACGCTAATTGGACTGTAGGGACTGTGTGTAAGATACACTAGTCTTTCCCACGGCCACACCCTGAGCATATGATCTTTAACTGAATTCATGGAAACATTCAGACCGCTTCCTACAGATTGCAGCTGGCACTGTCTGTAAAATCTGTGCTTCACAAAGAGCAGAGGATTTTATGTGATAATGTGCAGTGGTACATTTCATGCTGCTGCAGCGTTACTGTCCAGCTATGTGAAACAGATGGAATGCGCAGAAGGAAAAAAAAAAGGAACAAAATATGCAAAGCTTCATGCCCACGGAACTCATACTGGACTCCTATTAATGGTCATCCTTCCTTGCAGTTCTTAGTCAGAGGAGGTGAATTAGTGCAGCGCTTGACCATCAAATATGTGTGTGGCTTACAGACTGCATGCCAGCTAAATTGTTAGATGACACGCCAACTGCTTTTGCTATTTCAAACTTTTAACATCTTTCCCAGCAGCATGATCTCTGCAAGTAGCACTTTTCAGTGGCACAGCATCACCTTTCTGTTAACAGCATGAAAACATAATAGGATGTCAACTCAAATTTAAGGCCAGATAGACTCAGCCCCATCCAGTTAATTTTTCAGATGCCAGCAGTTGTTAATCTCTGGTATTAAAAAAGGAAGAACTAGGGCTTTGTAAAAGAAAACTGATGGACAAATATGAAAATTCAAAAAGGGCTAGTGTCTTAGTTTTTTTGGGTAAGGACTGCTTTCAGGTGGAAGAAATCTAAGTGGTATTTCAGAAAAGACACAAACATCATTTCAGTCAGTGGTAAAGATAATTTCTACTGTCCATATTCAGACTGATACACTGGCCTCACGAAAAAGAGAAATTACTCGTGTAAAACTAAGTGCACGGTGTCAAAGATAATTGATAAAGATAACCATGTAAATATGTTCTGGTTGACTGAATTTGACTGTAGCTGTCCAGATGGTCATCACTGCTATGTGGGGGATTGAAAACTTCTGAGACTTGAATTTACACTGCTGCCAGTTGTTCTATGTTCTCCACGTGTGCTTTCAAATTGGAATGGAGAATACGTTGGGTAAATACCATAGAGAAGTTAGTGTAGTCACTAGGTAGCAGTTTAAAGGATCTCAGTTCTCATCTTGTTAAGGTGATTAGTTAATTACTATGATCCTGTAATTCAATTCTAAACTTTCTAAACTAACAGTGACTCTAGCAAAACAAGTGTTTCTTTACTCTGAGAAGCTTGAGTCCATGTCAGAGTTGTGCTTATGTGAATATTCCTCTGGGTGTGGTAGGGTGTGGATGCAGCTGAAGGGAATTCCCATTTAGAAGACTTTGGATCACTGGTAGGTGATATTTTCCTCTCTTTGTCAACACTGATGTTAACTCAGATTGGCGGAAAATTGCCTGTAAAGTATGATTGGCTATAGCAGTATCTAGGTATATGCCTTCACTTGAAGGAATTGTGTGTAGGGGGTTAAAAAAACCTTTTTTGCTCTTTCTGCTTTATGGCTATGTTAAGGTGATTTCTGCAGCTGGTCTGAGAGGAGAATGTGGAGAGAGAAGGAAAAAAAGAAAAGCTGTGGTTACAGATGTAAAGTTAAAAGCTTTGACATTGCTGTGTTCTTAATCTGTCCTTTGAGTATGCACCTCCATTCTTTTCTGTCATTTGCAAGCCTTGACTCTTCTCCACATAGAGTATAGGCCTTGATTTTTAGAAGTCAAGACTAATGTCAGTGCAGGTCTCAAGACCCTGCTTCTATGGATATGCAGCTAGGAATCATCATTCAGTGCTATAAACTTCTAAAAAATATGTGGAAGCTAATTTCTTTCCATATTATTGGGATTAACGTTTTTTTAACATTTTTGAGTCTTGCAATCTTCTTTCTGGCTAACATGCTCTGTAGGAGTCCAATTTATTTGTTGATCAAATGCCATTTGAGGAATACAACAGAGGGAAAAAAAAAAAAAAAACATATAATAAAGATAGGAAATAACTGTAGGTAATTAAAAAGGAAAGGAGACAGGCTTCAGACCACTAGAATTCAAAAGGTTGTTTTTGGCTGCTGCTTGTTCTTGGCTTTTGCTACAGGACAGATTAATAGTTTTGATAATTTAACATAATGTAACTTGTAATGTCTAATATTCAAAGGCTGAAATATACCAGATCTTGCACTTCTGACTTCTGGCATGTGAAATTTTAAATTTAAGAGGAAATGTTCTGAACTGTGGTGACTTAGGCTGACCTGGTAAAGGCTTTGAAGTAGCTGGTCATTTATTTTGTTTTGAATATGTATGCCAAGCTGAATTTTTCTAAAATTGCTGTAAATTTGCCTGAACTTTTTTTGATGTAGTAAATGCGTCGGAAATAGCCTGTGAGAGAAAATGCCAGTGTTTGGTATTAACTTCCATCTGAAAGTTCACTTCCAGTGAGATCAATTATTACTGGTGAAAAGATGAATACTTTGGGGATATTTTAGTTCTTCATATTATGTTTTGTTTTGTTTTGTTTTGTTTTTAAAAAAAATGTTGTTGATGTTTTTATTAAAAAAGAAAAGAAATTCAACACAAAATCAAAAGACCATAGTGTTTCAGACATTTCCGTTGAGAGTTTACCTCTGTTTGCTTTGTCACTTGTGTTCGAGTGACTGACCAGAGGTGAACCCAAAGTTAGGACACCGGTCCTGGTGCAGTGGTTGCAGCAGCACTGTGTTTATGCTGGCATAAGCAGTTCCCTTTCCTGGCCACCTGCTACTTCTCCATCCTGCTCTGAGCTGTTGGAGTGGCACGGTCCACCTAAAAATTAGTAATTTCATAAAAAATTATATTGGAAAACATTATCAAGGTATATTTAGAACTGAATGCGAGTGGTTTTGTGTATATTTATATGTAAATGTTCACATTTCTAAATGTGAATCTAGGAAGAACTCTGATTTAAAACCTTTGAGTTTCATATGAACACAGTTAATTGCCAAATTGGGTTGGGGCCAGTGAGAAAAAGCCTGAGCAGTAAGCTTGAGACAAACAGAAGTTGTGATGCACTTTGGTTAACCCATTCTCCCATTCCCATTGCCTTGTTCTGACCTTGAGAAAGTTCTTTGAACTGTAGAAATATTGCTCCTGTAAAATTAACATGTTTCAATGAAGAAGTAACACACACAGAGAAAATTTCTTAAGGGGGGCAGTTGAGAAAGTGACTTCATGCTGTAATCATTTTCACAAAGAAACCTTTGGTTCCCTTTCGGGTCATTACTTGGTAAGCAGCATTGAGCAGAGTCATTCAAATAAAAATAGTGACTGCAAGACATGCACAGGGCAGCAGTTCCCTCTGCACTCTTCAACAAGCAGCGTCTGGAAAAAAAGAACTTTAAACATCTGAGCAAGGGTTTTTATACAAGTGTTTTAAGGTCTATTTGATGAAGTCATGAATTCATGCTGCCGGTGTTTTAATTCGCTGATTTTTGTTCGGAGGGGGAAAAATCTTAGGAGCCCTTCCCACTTGCGCTGCTGCTGAACCACATGGGAGATTTTATGGGTTACTCTTCTGTTATTCATGTCAGCAGGCACAAGCTGAGAGGGAAGCAAGGTGGGAAACATTTCTGTTTGGCACACATGGTTAAGGTTCACAGTTATGATGGTCACAGAAAAAAGGTTCTCAGTCTCTGTATGCTCTCTGCTAAGGGCTGTGCCTGTACTCTGAAATAACTGCGGAAACTTGGCCTCTCTATAGCAGCTGTATGAGTGTTGGTGTCCCCTGGACAAATCCTTGCCATATTCATGCCAGAAGGAGCTGTAGAGGGAGACAAGAAGAGAGAGGGAGCCTTTGGAACAAAATGCTTAATGAAGGCCTCTGCTGAAAACTTTCTGGCTTCTCTATTTGAATATGCAGCTGGAGTGCAGCGACAGGACTTAGACTCAGTGATCCCTGTGGGTCCCTTCCAGTTTGAGTTATCCTGTGACATTCTCTGATTTCCATAGAATTTGGGCCTGGGCAGGAGGACTCAGTAACTCCAGTGACATCCTCATGATGTTGGCTCTACTGTGTAATTGACTGGGTTTGGGGTCACGTTAGTAACATGTACCTGTGAATTTTGGGGTGCAGCAAATGAGGTTTTGCTGCATGTTTCCACGGTTTCAGTTTTTTATTTTTTGTTGTTGAACACAGGAGAAAATACAGATTGGCAAGTGGCAAAAGGGTAATGAGGCATTCAAATATACCTAATAAGATGACTGTGGGAGCTCTCCAACTTTTTGATATCATTAGATCCATGAAAAAGAGAAAACGTCATGAGCAATCCCCTTCTATTAAAACTAACACATTAATTGTCACAGCCTTGTCACAACACAGCAATTGCTTTGGAGGAAGAGAAGTCTTAAGAAAGCTTACTGAATATATTTTAAATGAAGTTTTTAAAATAATATACCTGCAAATCACTCTAGTAAAAAAAAAAAAAAAATAGTACCACCACTAATCATCCTAATCAATCAGCTTTTGGAATTTAATCTGTCATTATTCTCTTTTCATTCTCATTTCTAATAATAATCTTTCCTACAGCATTTGATACTGACCACTCTAGCATTTTACAGATAACTTTATTCAACAGAGCAACTTCTTTCTAAGTTTCTTCACACTTGTATGAATGCTAAAGGGTTTAAACATCATGGATGGAGAACACTGAACAAAATGTGAATTATGCCTAGTAGCATACATAGCTATGTTGAAGGACTTTAGAAATCAAGGCACAGTTTGGGTTTGGGCTATGGAGTGAAAAGGGTTAAGCTTGTAAAGTGAGAACAACAAGTTCTCCAACAGCGTGATAGACAAATAGCACTCACAGAAAAATCTGAAGGCACTAGTAACTATAAAATGTTGGAAATCAGAGCTGGATCCCAGAGAATAAGCTGTAGAACCACAGTGTCAGTCTGTTGCTAAACATTTATTTACCAAAGTTTTCATTGCCTTTATTTAACCACTCAAGAAGGAAAGCACTTGGGGTGCTAGTATTATTGTGTAAGACAGGAACTGTAAAACAAAAACCAACCAAGAGAAACCCTATTATTTTAAAATGTAACTAATGGGGGAAATATTATCCTGAGTTATTTGTTATATTTTGATAAAATACGTAAAGAAAAGTGGTACTGGGGAACTGATTTCTACAGTCAAGGTTATTTTATGTTAACTGACAGCTCTCGCTATGTACTTTTAAGCTAGAAATAAGGAAGTTACATTATATGGTGCTGTTGGACTCTGATAGAGCTTTCTATTTAGAAGATTAAATAATCAGGACTATTGGCAGAAAATATTAGAACCAAGAAAACTTTGTGCAATGATTTTGGAACTGTGGAGTTCTGTGTCTCTTGCTTATCTTAGATAATATTACTTTGCTTTGATATTTCTAACATTCATATATGCATTTATTTGACACAATTAAGTGTCTTGTAAATGATACTGCTAAATTGTAACTCTGTTAATCCTCAGTTGAGTTGTTGTCTATCTTCCACATGCAATTGCAGCATTTCCTACTGCTGGCTGTGTATGTTCTTAAGTCAACAGAAAGTTCAACATATTTGAAAGGGGAAGGTAGAGCCTTTGTAATTTAGAGAAAAGGCATTGAAAGTACAGAGGCCAAGAGAAGACCTGTCAATGTAAGAGCAAGGAGGAAGTGTCTTTGTATTTCTCTGCTACGTAGATAGGAGTAATATTGCCCCAAAGCAGAAATTGCTGAATATTCCAGGGGAAGAACCTTGTGGAGGATTTCTCCTCCAAAACCTTATTTTGAGGGGTTTGTTGAGGTGGAATTTGTGTGTGTGTGTGTGTGGTTGTTGTTGGTTGGGTTGGGTTGATTTCTTAACTGGACCTCAATAGCTTGTGTTTCTTCTCCAGATAATTTAAAATGTCACCCAAAGCTCTGAACTGAACAGAGTTACAAAAGTTACAGAAGTGTTACAAAATAGCAAGTCATATCTTTCCACCACACCAAAAGAATAACACCACCATCCTTTTATGATTGGTTTTATGATTTTAGGTATCATTAAAAATGGCCAAGAGTGTTGTCAATAACTGCTAGTAGTGCCTGTTGGATGTAGGAGACAAAATTTAGCTGAATGGTAGCCAAAAGCTATTAATGGGAAAAAGTACACAGAAGTAATTTAATCCATGTAATCTTATCTACAGATGGTTCTGCAATCTCTGCAAGGCCTCTGGCAAGCTACTAGAGTGATGGAAAAACAAATGAACAAACAATCTGCATGCTAATAGAATAAATGATGTGAAACATCTTTGGGAATTAGACCTAATTTTCTACTTGCAGTAAGCAGGAGATCTTGAAACACGCATAACGTGACCTAGGAAATAAGCAGCCAGTATTTTCACATACTGAGCTAAACTACCACTTAATGCATGATGAAGTTGGTCTAAGATAATAAAACAATAAAAATGAGGTGCCCCTCTGCTTCTTCTCCATTTATTTTAACTTATAATCCCCAAGAAGAGAGTAAATACTGTTGTGCCACAGCTGCTCCATGGGCAAATCTAGAAAGGAAGGTAGAAGGAAGAAGTAAAATTTGTGAGCAGAACAACAGATAGGGCATTTTATGTAATATCTCTGTGCATGTGAGCAGTGTTGTGGGTTTGGAGAATGAAATATTGAAAGAAACTGGGCGTGTGGTACTTCTGGTTTATTTCCTATAGTATTTTTCACAGTGATGATATGAATATGACACATCTTTTTGTAATTACTGGCTCACTTGTGGAGGTCTTCAAGAGCACTCTAAGTATCTTTCTTCTGCAGTGCAGGAGGAGATCTCAGTTTATCCCTTTGCATTTCTCAGGCAAGCTCTTTGCACTGTTCTGTCTGGATGCTGCTGCTTGCTACCAGTCAGTGGTACACACAGCGATCTATTCTAGTACTCCTAAGGAGCTGAAAATGGTATGAGAAGCATTTTTTTATGTTTTTGTGCAGTGAGGTTTCTTGGAAGCTGTGAAGAACTAATGCTTCTGTACTGTAAAGTCATGTCAGGGAACATCACACTTCTCGTCTCCTGTCTCCCTGGTTTTAGGAGTCTGCAAGTGCTGATACTGGGTCTTAGTTCGAAGTGGTGGTGAGCAGGGAATTCTAATGTCATGAAACCGTGTTACTCAGAGTTTGGTAGATTTGTTCTGTAAGGCTCTGTCTTATTAAACCTTCTTAAACCTATTAAACCTTATTAAACCCGTAATTATTAGGAGGATATTCCCCCACACAGCTGTGAGATGTTTTGTGATACCATCAGAGCAGTTTGGTCCAAATCTTGGCAGAAGTGATTCCCTCAGAAATCAGAAGAGCATTTTACCTGATTAGGGAGATTTCCAAATTGCCCTGGATTGCTCGCTGTGTGAGTGTGGAGACTTACACAGTGGAGTCCACTTCCAGGACTAAATGAATTTGGTGAGCAGAAGCCCTTAATGGGCAGTTTTTGTCTCAAGATTTATGTAAATGGAGGTGCATATGACTCTAGTTCCATTGGAGACCACTGGAACAGTGTAAGGCAATTCAAATCAAGGATGTTTGGAAGGGGTTGGGCGTTTTACAACTCTTTTTTTTTTTTTGCCTGTACCTTGGACTGAAACAACCAAACCTTGCCTGGGGTTTCAAATGCTTTGAATCACATGCCTCTCTCTGAAAAAAAAAGAGAAATAACAAAATAGCCTGTATCAAAATACCCTGTATCTAAGAGGGAGTCCAACCAGACAAAATCAGGGAGTGCTAGAATAACAGGAAGAGTGTTGTTGTTGTTGTTGTTGTTGTTTTTGTTAAGAAAACAGCCATTCTGATCCTTGCTTTAAGCCAGAGAGGAAGGATATACATCTATATATGCACATTCAACTTCAGTGTTGCAAGATTATAACGTTGCTGCAAGCTAAGTGATTTATATTGAAAATGTTTTCTTTTCTTGGGTGAATCAAAGATGACCAGACGATTAGTGAAATACACTTGTGCATGTGAATGAAGGTACCTGCAATGATGTAAGTATAAGTAGGCTCTCCCTCCCATGCCACCCATACGGAGCTGTACTCTGACGTCAAGTCAAGTTTAAGGGTAACTGCTTTAAGTAGAAGCCTGAGGTTTTTCTTGGTCAGTAGTTTTCCACTTTTTTTTTTTTTTTTTTTTTTTTTTTACCCTTTTGGTTTGTCATTGAAATGGGAAGTGTCTGGAGCTCAGCAAGGGCGACATTTATTCTTGGGAGGATGGGAAAAGGTTAAAAGTAGAAACAGCTGATGAGGCAGGATGGATGACTCCGTAGAGAAAGCTGGAGGAAGAGAAATGTGAACATCTGGTAAAGCTACACCAGTGACTTTTTTGGCTAAGTTCAGCTTGCAGTTCCTTTTGAATTCATTCTTCTTCAGTAGATGTCACTGCCATCAGTGAGAAACATTGCATGGGCCTGTGGAGTATCATTAATTTGGGCAATGGAGAATGCAATCAAGACAAAAAGCAGGCAGTTCATGGATGCTGAGTTGTGGTTTTGTTTTTGTCTTTGGTTGTTCTTTGTTGTTTTTCAGCTGTCTTGGTGTTCAGTACAGCACACACTAAAAACAAAAAAGCGATTTTGAAGATCTGATTTGCTATTGGGATTTGCCATTCTCTTCCCACTGACGTTGTGTTTTACTGGGCAGATCAGTAAGGCAGAACTGTCCTAGTGTGTCCCCACTGGTTTACAGTTTCCTTCAACACCTATCATGTAAATCACAATCCTGATGGCCTTTGTTCAGATCCCCACTGTGTGAGTGGCACTGGGGGATTCTGAATATGCCTCTACCATCTTTTCCCTCAAGTTAACTTTCATTGCACTCAAATTAATCTCGGTCCAATAAAGATGTCCGCTTATCCCTGCAGTAGAGTTGTCAAAGATGTTTAATGACAACAACAACTGGGGAAGCATTATTGTGTAAAGAAACCTGACAACGTCTCTCATTTACTGTTAATTTTCTTGCCTTGTGCATCTCCTACTTCCCAGCTGGGAGAGGCAGAGAACACTCCAAGAATTGTGTTTGGTTTTCAGCTCATCAGAACAGATGATTAATAAAAGCAGCCTTCCTTTCTCAGGAGTGCTGGCTTGCTACCTCAGTCAATGAACTGAGCATACTGCTGGCCGTTCCTAAGAAAGTGTTTTATCTTCCTGTACAAGTTCTTGTCCAAACCAACTGGAATAGATTTTGAGGAATGAATTCATCTGATGATGCAAGAAATGGTTTGCTGAAGTCCAAATAGGCATCTGAATGACCTTCACCCTGCATTTTGTAATTAAATCCACAAGTAGTGATGTTCGGGAAGAAGATTTTTTTTTGTCTATGTATAAGTTTTTGGCTTTGCAGTTAAGTTAGTAACTGTGTGGACTGAATGGAAAGCATAGAGTGAATTATAGACTTGACTTAATCTTTTATCTCCTGGGAAAAATGAATAATGTAATGCTGGATACTGGAATACTTGATAGGAAATGTCTACAAAACCACTACATACATACATACGCTGCCAGTCTGTATGTGTCAGATAGTGATTTTTGCAATTATCAATTCGCTGTAGTTCTCATCAAATATGGATTTTCTGAAGAAATATTAGAGTGCATTGTGAATATATTTCATGTATGTCAGTTGGTCTGTCTTTTAGTGTTTTAAGAACCTTCAGAACAGCATATTTGAATTTCAGTGCCCTGCTGAATTACCTGAGCAATTTCCAGCACTCAGTGTTAGAGGATTGCATGCCAGCAGTAAAAATAAAATTATTGATACACTTTTACTCTGGGTTAAACAGGTACAACAGTAATTGATTTTTTGACAGGCTTCTTGTATTTTTCACCAAGTTTTACAATAAACAACAGTGATCTCATATTTTGTGGTGTGTATAGCCGACAAAATGCTGTTCGTGCTATTACTCAGAATTCTATACTTCTGCTACTTATTCTATTGCAAAGCAGGTGGTCAAGGTGCTTAAGAAATCATTTTGTATATTTTTGGCTTTAGGTGCATTGTACACTTCAAGGATCGAATTCTAGAATAGTTTGTACTGTCAGATAATTACAGCTTTCTTGAATCATTCTGTTATCTATGTATTTTACAGCTACTGAATATACAGAAATTATTTTACAGCTAACAACTATCTCTTACGTTGCCTTTTTTATCCTTACAAGGTTGTGACTTTCAGTTAAAGCAGCTACCTACTAGATCTGTTCTTCCAGAAATGGCAATTTTTTTTAAAAAAAAAAAAAGCTGGTATGAAGAGAACAGGAAATAATTGTGTGTGTGTGTGGATATCTAAGTCTACTTTAGAGTAAACTGAACTGCAGCATGGTCTAGTTGCCCGAAACAGAGATGTCAAGGAGTCAGCTCAGATCTTGGCCTTTGAAAGCTGTTAATTGCCACATATTTGTCAGAGTGGGTACCAGCTTCCCAACTGGGACAAATCCTCCAGAGAAGTGGAGTCAGCTGAAGCAGTGGGTGGCCCTTCCTGCCTCCCCTGTGAGAGATGGAGGTGTTGGTGCAGCAAAAACCTGGCTGCTAGAATTTGCTACTGGTGAATTGAGGGCATTTTCTTCACATCATATTGTACATCTCCATGTATATCACATGGCACTGTGTGAGAATAAAATTCAGTGGACTTCCATTGATCTGTTCTAATTCAGAAAGAAAATATCAAGTCTCTTATCAGTTTTAGCTTTTGTGATTTACTATTTTTTTCCTGTTTTTTACATTGCAGTTTGAGTTCATTTGATTGCAACATAAAATACGCTGCACCAGATACAAAAATGACAAAAAACTGGATAACATTTTTGCTGTTCTTCCTCTTGGTTACTGTGGTGAGTTTTATCTTTTTTTAAAAAAAAATGAATTCCAGTTTGTGTGTAATCCAAGTGTGTACAGAACACCAGAGAGATTGCTATTTTCTAAAAGCTAATAATTTTAAATATAGTTTCCACAAAGCAGGATCTTTACTGCCTTATATCCTCCATTTATTTCCTATGCTAACAAACAGTCTGTTGAACCCAGCATATCTTTTGCTAGCAGAGACATTTATGGTAACAGTTGACATGTCTATATCAGCCAGAAAGCTACAAAATCAGATCATCAGTAGTAAGATTTCAGATCACTTTCCTTCATTAAAATAATATTAAAAATATAATATTTAAAGTGATTGAAGTTAAAGAAACTTTTATCAGTTTTTATGTGAGTAGTAGATCCAAATTAAAATAAATAAAAATACATTTAAAAGTGACTTGCTAAAAATAAGTCTTATTCTTCCTAGTTCTTTGCCACTGCCATACCAGCTGAGGGGCATCAGAATATGACAGACGACTTCGCTCAACTGAGTGTTACACGGAATAAAATTATGACAGCACAGTATGAATGTTACCAGAAAATTATGCAAGATCCCATTCATAGGAAAGAAGGTAGAGTTTTTCTCATAAGGTTTTCCAGAGGGAGATGGTCAATAGATATAACTAAAGTAATCCAAGATCCTTTTGTTATATTAGTCATTGCTTGTATTAGTAACAATTAGTAACAATTTTTTCAGGTTCTATTCATACCATATTTTAGCAACATTATTTTGGAATTCACAGTAATACTGTGTATTACAGTGTATGTAATGCTCATTGAATTACATCCACTACATTGTAAATAACACAAAACTTTTATTTCCTGATGACATTAGAAAATGATAATTTAAACATATATCCAGATTTAAAAAATGGAGATCATTTCCAACTGTGTAACTTCTGAAAGCATTGAATGGTTTAGGGGGGAAAAGAGGTAAATACACAGAGTATTTTTCTCTTCTGAAATGTTTCTTTGGAGAAAAGCAATGTCTGGAGGTTAGAAATAGGTACAAGTATGACAGTGTAAGTTTATGTCCAGCACCACGAGTTTAAAAGGATCTGGACAAGTGGGAAAATCTCTAGATAAGAAGGGGAACTATGTGATGTTTGAAATATGCATCCTTTGAGATAGTGTAGGGGGCAGGGAGAAGATGTTAGTACGTCTTGAATAGAAAACTGAAGGAAGATGCAAAAGTATTTTCAAATCTGTAGGTCAGTCATTCTGCATGCCTACATAAAGATATTAAAAATCTCTGCGAGTGCAGTGAGGCATTGAAACAGGCTCCAGAACAAGGACTCTGTGACATCCCTGTCCTCGAGCAGTTAGAGAAGTATCTGCAGGCTCAGCTCTACCTGAATATGAGCCAGCAGTGTGCCCTGGCAGCCAGGAGGGCCAACCGTGTCCTGGGGTGCATCAAGCACGGCATCGCTAGTAGGTCGAGGGAGGTGATTGTCCCGCTCTACTCTGCGCTGGTGCGGCCTCACCTCGAGTACTGCGTGCAGTTCTGGGCACCACAGTACAAAAAGGACGTGAAACTGTTGGAGAGTGTCCAGAGGAGGGCTACGAAGATGGTGAAAGGCCTGGAGGGGAAGACGTACGAGGAACGGCTGAGGGCACTGGGCCTGTTCAGCCTGGAGAAGAGGAGGCTGAGGGGAGACCTCATCGCAGTCTACAACTTCCTCGTAAGGGGGTGTCGAGAGGCAGGAGACCTTTTCTCCATTAACACCAGCGACAGGACCCGCGGGAACGGGGTTAAGCTGAGGCAGGGGAAGTTTAGGCTTGACATCAGGAGGGGGTTCTTCACAGAGAGAGTGGTTGCACACTGGAACAGGCTCCCCAGGGAAGTGGTCACTGCACCGAGCCTGACTGAGTTTAAGAAGAGATTGGACTGTGCACTTAGTCACATGGTCTGAACTTTTGGGTAGACCTGTGCGGTGTCAAGAGTTGGACTTGATGATCCTTAAGGGTCCCTTCCAACTCAGGATATTCTATGATTCTATGATACCTGAGGACAAGGAACTGTGGCTGCCTCCCACATGAGCTTCTAGGATACCAGTGTGTTTTCAATGAGCTAATAAACATGTATAGAGGCTTGGTGTACATCCAAAATGTAAATACATTCAGTAAAATGGTCTTTGCAAATGTACAGCTCTTTGTTCATGTGCATTATTCAGTCTGAATTGATGTATTTTGCTTTGCCCAAGGAATGTGACCCTACCATGCTCTAAATCTGATGAGGTTTGTAAACTGTAGATGTAGACTGTTTAAAGGTAAATGATGTATTCTAAAACACGTTCAAATAAATATATGTGTAAGAAGCTGTTTCTATTACATGAAGTTATAATTAACTGTTGCTAAATTTTGTTTGCTTTTTTTCTTTATGAAGAAAACTCATTGATGCAAGTGAGAAACTTAAGATATGCAGTGCTATATCTTACTTTTGAAATACTTATGTTTCAAAAGATACCTTATTTGTGAAAGGAGGGTTGTTAGTTTATTATCGGGTGTCCACTTGTTCGTAGGTCCTTACTGTAACAGGACATGGGATGGCTGGTTGTGCTGGAGTGATGTTGCTGCAGGAACTGTGTCAGTACAGCGTTGTCCTGACTACTTCCAGGATTTCAATCCATCAGGTAAGTATGCATGGGCTTCTGCATCAACAGGTTGCTTAATAAAAAGCCTACTCTTTGTTCCACTCAAGTCACTAATGTACTAAAATTTAACTAACTCCAAATCCATTATCTGCACTTTCCCCTCTAGCGCATAGAATACTAGCGAGTTAGTGGGTTTTGTTGTTGTTATTTTTGTTTTGTTTTGTTTTGAAATGTGCCTTAGTAGGATTCTGTAGATGAGGAAATACAAATAGAATTTAGATGACAGTTCTTTCTTCATAGAGATGAAGTTTTCCCTCTGACAGATAAGCAGAAGCATTATTTATTTTACCTCAGTTTAGCTGTTGAAGTCAACAAAATTTTCTCCAAATGAATCTTTTCCTATTTCTGTAAGCTTAACTTTGCATTTGTGAGCGTGTGGAAAATGTCATAGATGTCAACTCTTGTCTGCTTCTACTGCATTTAGTATTTCCCAAGGTCTTTTGAGGCCTCTCTTCATTTGATTAGGTAGAAATCATTATATGGTTCCAGAAATTTTCCAGTCTGGTTCTTGAGCAGTTTCTCTATTGATATTTTCCTGCCTGTCCAATCCTAATTTACAGTGGTAGCATGTCAGACATCAGTTTATGTTGTGGATGTTAAAGAAGCCATTCCTGTCACTTCATCTGGTAGTTCTGCAACAGTTTCATATATTTTGATACTTAACTGGATTGGAAGAGGAAAATCTATTTGTTTTCTTAAGAACACATCATCAGTTGCCTTTGCCAAGCAAAAGCAATAGCCTCTAGTTTCTCAGAATTCATAGTAACAAGCAGTGTCTCTCTAGTCATATTAATAAAGCTGTCGTTTGTTTGCCAATCTTATTTCGTGAAATACTAGGCATCAGGAAGTAGAACTTCAGTGCTGACTGTTGTGTTTTTGTCATGTTTTTCCTTGTTTTTCTTTTGTTTTTCTTTCCAACTGCTTTGGCTGTAGAAAAAGTGACGAAGATCTGTGATCCAAGTGGGAACTGGTTTAGACACCCAGAAAGCAACAGGACATGGACAAACTACACCCAGTGCAATATCTATACGCATGAAAAAGTGAAGGTAGGAAATGAACAAATGCATGCCACCAGTTAAGATATTGGTCTGAAAAATTTAACATCTCAAAAATTAGGCAGCAGAGTTAACATAACATCAAAATGCAAAAAGAAAAAACATGCTGAATAAAAAGGATGAACTGTTCAAAGCAGACTCAAAAAAAAAGACTCTTTCACAGTTGATTTTAATTGCTTGATTAATATGTTATCATTTTTATTTGTGGGTATTTTAAATGTGAACTAGTACTAGTACTTGTCTATGTCATCCACAGTCACCTACTGGTAAGCAAAATGTACTCCTTAAAGAAAACCTGTTAACATTTTGCTCTGTAATTTTGAAGTAGAGTATAAGCTCAGCAGAACTAGAAGTGCATGGGTTTAACCAATTAACTCATAGTGACAGAGATTTTCAGCAGGTCCACAGACAGTTTTATTTGGACTGCAACCATTCAGAGCTTAAATTGGAGTTACAGGATCAGAGGAGACACATGACTATATGAGCCCGTGGGTGCTCTTATTCTTCCTAACAGAATATAGATAGTTATACTTTATTGTGATAGCAAAAGGTTAAACCCAAAGATCTTCATTTTCTTATGTGCAAAATGGTTATTTTGTATTTAATGCCAAATAAGTGATTTTGAGAAACAGATTCCATAATTGAAAGCAGAGTTTTGTTATTAGAGAAAGAATTGATGTTAACATGTGTACATGCCAAATACTTACTTTACCAGTTCTTTGTTTTTATTTTTGCTGTGTATCTAGCTTTTCATAATACTGGAGTTTGATGGTAGATGAGCAAAAAATAAATAAATTCATATCTAAAGCACACTGTTTTGCTTAAGAGATGCATAAATAGATGAGTCAAGCCTCAGACAGGAGAGCACCCAGCACAGTAGCATAAATAACTAGATTTATATAAATACTCAGGAGAAACATAGTATATAGTTAAAAAAAACAAAAAACAAAACAAACAAAAAAAAAAACTAATGTTTAAACTGCTATGTCATAGCAACTTCAATCAATCTGTTATGTGCCCTACAGAAAGAAATTTTAGTAAGATGTTGATTTGCAGGATTCTGGATTTGATTCATCATTATCAGTAACGTTTTTATTATCTTCATCCTGTTATAATCATTTTGTAGGTAGAAGAGATGTGCTTGTGCTTATTAATAATAGTTGTGTATGCATCACAAGTGGATGATTTTGTTCTTGTATTGCAGACGGCTCTGAACTTGTATTATTTGGCCATCATAGGACATGGTCTCTCAATTGCATCACTCCTGATTTCTCTTGGCATATTCTTTTATTTTAAGTAAGTATAAGTAAAATTCTTTACTAAATACTAGTCATGGCATCATAGTTTCAATACTTTTAGAACACTAGATATCCAAGAAAATTAGACAGAAGAAGAAGGTGAAAAAAAAAAACAGTATATTGGATTGGCATTGAACATGATGATATAATAAATATTTAGGTTTGTTTTCTCAGATACCTGATTCCCAGTTCTTCAAATTAAAAAGTGTAGCATATGTTGAAAATAGGAAACGGGAAAATGGCACTAGAAAACATAACAATTATTAAACAAGTGTTTGTGGGGGAAGAAGGGTTGCTTGCTTGCTTGTTTGTTTGTTTTTAATAATAACTGAAGGTGTGGGTATGTCAAGCATGGAAAAATGTAAACAGCAAATGGAAAGCAAAGTACTGATGATATATGGTGAATAAAGTAGTATTCCAAAGTAGGTAGCCACAAAATATGATAAATTGTAAAGAAAACAAAGCTAAGAGCAACATTAGGAATGGGAACAATAAAAATACCCCCCCCCCCGTTTTTTTTTTTTATTCACCATGTTACAACTGTGATGGTATGCCTTATCCACTGACTACAACTTAATATAGTATCTTCTGGCAAGAAAGTTAGAGCCGTATATTACCAATGTCACAACAAAGTGCAGCATACTGCAGGGATCTTTTAAAATTACATCTGCTTAGTACTTCACAGTTTGCAAACTCTTTCCTGTGAAACATGTTTTTTTGTTGTTGTTTTTTCTTAGAAGTTGATGAGGCTTAGTAGAAAGCTGAAACCAGGATCACTAAAACCAGCGTTGCCACATGAGCAGAGCTGAGGCAAAGTGCAGTGCCGTCAGGGACAAGCTGTAAGCTCTGCCAAATGCTGCACTGCACAGCGCAGGCTTTCCTTGTTAACTCACAGTAGCTCCATCTGCATCGATTTTCATTGGAAAAGAAAGATCTGCTCTACAGACTTGCGTGTTTCTTACCACTACCATCTCACCCCACCCTTAATTGTTCCTAATATGTAAATATGAGTAGCACATATACCAGTAACGGTGGGGCTGGGTCAGATTTTGCTTTTCTCATGCTCTGGACTTTGATCTGATTTGATAGGGGTCACAAATATCTGCTAAAAGTCATCCTTGTTAGTCACACCTGGCTGGCTATCATGTTTCCAATTTAGATGTGCATTATTTGCCCAAATTTGCAATAAATTGCTAACAGTGTTTCAATTTAGTAGCTTCTCTTTGAAATACAGCGTTCAAGATTTCTTCTCAGCTTTTTCTGACTTGTTCCCAACTATTTCCAAGTTCACTTTCCCTCCACAAAATCAAAACATGAAATGGCCCCAAGTCTTTATAAGGTTGATTTTACATGAAAAAGTGCAATGCTATTACTGTAAACCTCACAAGAAAAAGTTCAAGATTAAAAAAAAAAAAAAAAAAACTCCCATGATAGAAAAAATGCTTTGACATAGACTTCTAAGGAGAGAAAAAGGTATGAATATGATTTTAAGAGCTCAGAGACAGTAAAAAATGCTTTTTCCGTATTCTAATACGAAAACCAAGCCAATTCCATCTCCACTTGTGGCACTTACTGCAAAAGAAGGTGGTTTGCTTTGCTACCATTACAACAATGTTATGTTTGTCATATCCTCCAGGGATTTTTTCTCCCTCTGGTAGAAGGATCCTCTATCCTCAGAGAACCACATGGAATTAATCCAGATCCACAAACCACAATTCTAGACAGTGGTTATGTTCAGATATAAAAGGAAATTGCAAAATTTAAAGGAAGCTAAAGAAAGTTCTCTACAAGCTGTTCTCTTGGGATGTGCAGTTCCTCTAAAGTATTTTTAGTACCAGAAGGATATTTAAGGATCTAGATTAATACCAGGATGTATTATGTATTGGCTGAATGTTGTGTAATTATTCATAGCTTTAACAGGTGGACTTTTTTTCTTTTATATTTTCTTTATTTCTCTTTTGCTATTGTGTGTGGGTACCTATGAACCTGTCATGTTTCCAGATAATTTATTCTGTTAGCAGATTGATAGTTGCCAGATAACATTTGCTGAGTTGCTGACCATTAGAATATCTCGTGTTGATCAGAAAGATGGGATATTTCTCCCTAGGAAAATTGACTTTTTTTTTTTTTTTTTTTTTCAAATAGCTTCAGTTTTTCAAGTATAAACTATTTAGATTTTGACTCTTTTTTCAGATTTTAGTGCATCTTATTTTTCAATTGAAATTATTTTTCTTCAGAAAACTATCTCATTAGAAATACTTTGCCAATCAGTTCTCCAAGTGGGTTGGAGTTCTTGTTTTAAAAACAAGCTGTAAGCTTGGAACTCTGATCTTCCTACCTGATAATTCATCTATGACAGATAAAAGTAACTTTTTGCAGTGGCTCTGCAATCTCATTCTGTTATGTACTGTAAATCATACATGTGTCTTATAGGAACTTTTTCTTAAAATAATTCTAAGGTTGTTTTCATAAAGAAAAATAGGCTACAGAAAATGGAATAGAACAGTGCATTCAGAGAAAGGGAAGCTGTAATTTCAAAGATACTCACACAAAAAAAAAAAAACAACAAAAATGAAATAAAGGAGAAATTGTTAATCAAGCATCATGTCAACTCACATGACAGCACTCACAGAAGTTAGCAACACTAAACACAGACTGGACAAAGAGCTGGATGATAGATTGATACATACTGGCTTCCTAAGTAATGTTAATTTCAGCTGAAAGGCTAATTCCCCTCATGTGGACATATAGATCTCACTGGTGGAATCTTGCTGTATTTGAGTATCTTAAAAAAAAATCCAAACACATCTGGGTGTTTTTGAAAATGTTACATTTTTTTTTTCCTTTCCAGAAATACTGGAGAAATGATTTTTTCCAGAGTGCCCAAGACATACAGGAGTCAAGTGAAAAGAGGAAATATTATAATTTAGCAGGAGGTCTATTTTTATTTTTCTGTACAGTGCTTAATCCAGTGATAAGTCTTTTGAATGGTCTTAGATCATCATTATGAGAATTAAATGGTTAAAGAGTATTATGTCACTAAGAAAAACAGAAGAAGGTCTATAGGAAGGGTAACAGAAAAGGGAGGGTGGGGAGGCTTAGGAAGAAATACTTTTACTACCAAAAGCAGTCTTCGTTTTTAAATGTCAGCAGTCTTGCTTTCTTGTTTCTTGTCCGGTGATCCTTTCAATCCTTTTATGCATGGGTGGAGGTGGGTGTGGATGGGTGTGTTTGAATATTCAACAGGAACAGCTGCTGGATGACCCTGAGAGATGGCCCCATTAGCTGTACGTGCTTTTCCTTGCCTCTGTGTTGAATCTTAACAATAAGCAGACAGACTTCCAGAGTTCTTCAGGACTTGTTTACACAGAGCTGTTAGCTGGAATCTTGTGTTGCTTGCTTGCTTTCTATATGAGCCATGTAGGAAAAAGATATAGGTACATACTCAAATAATGTAAAACCTATGCACAATTTAATAATCAGTGCTCTGTGATTTTGGAATTAAAAGAAAAAACAAAACTAAAAAAAAAAGCCTCGTGAGATACACTTTATCACTTTACTTATATCCATAGCTGTCTTCTGTAATTTGGGCATTTTTCCCTGTTTTCCTCAGCCAAATAAAGCTTGGCAACTAGGAGTTTATATAGGGTTGATCTGTGTTCCGTGTGGCACCACTGGTTCCTGGAGTGGCTTCCTTCCCCTGAACTCAGTGTATTTAGCCTCAGGGCTCCATGGTATGACTTGCAGAAACTCATCTGCCTGATTCCTGGTATTGCGCTGTGTATATCTGAACCTGTTCGCATACTCCATGCATCTGCGGGATGCTTCTTGCACGCTTCACGTGGTAGTTGCAAAGAATGCAACCAAGGAGTGTAATCTCTGTAGACTGTAGTCTTTTTTGACCATCTCTTTTGTTAGTGGGGTCATTTGTTTTCATGTTTCATCCATTGTGTTCTCAACAGATTTCAACACGCTCCTCTAGCTTTCGTGACTATTCCATTTCTGTATTTCTCTCTCAAAATATAAAGTTCTTCTCCTTCCTGTCCCGCTGGCCCCCAAATTAAAGATAAATCACCAGTGTCTATACTTTATTCCAGTTATGCTGTTTGAAAAAGCTAGAAAACTTAGAACTTGATTTCCACTCCCCCTGCCCCGTGTGACAATTCAGACTTGTCCCCTGCTGACCCTGCCTGTGTATTTCTGATATCTCTACAAGTGAAGAGCAGTTGCATGTGAAAGTGATAAACTTTATCCCCCAGCTGAGCTGTTCCATTTTGTGAATTAGTTGTACATCATATTGCTGCCTAAAACATTGGGGGGAGGGAGATGCAATTATACAGCACAGGCTTTGGTAACCGGGTTCTTTCTTGGAAATTACCAGCGGGCATCTCCACTGTTGCCCAGCCTTTCATCGCCTCTCTCTGCCAGTTGGGTAGGTTTCTCCAAGGAACATGAATGCTGCAAAATGGGCTCTGTTCCCATCTGCTGCCAGTGGCATGCCGTATGAGTATGATCAAGTCAGCTTGCTCTTACATATTGTGTACTCCCTATGCTAAACCTAACATGGTCATTTTTACCCATTTTTTTAAAAAAACTGATCATCTGCTTTTATAGCAAAATGGATGTTATTTGCTCTTTCAGGAATTTTGTGCTTTAACATCCTAATGATCCAAATTGTTTTTATTTCTATGTAGGCTTTCTACCTTTTGTGTCTGTAAAATTGATTTTATTTTTTTTTTGGAAAAACTTGCATGAGCAGCACTCCTGTCTCTTGCAGTGGCACTAAGCTAGACCTGATGTATATAGAAAGGCACATAAGCAGAAATCTGCTATGACTATGTTCAATGATAGCTATAGTTTAGTATTATTGAACATTTGGGTTTGTTTTCTTTTTTTAAAAACATTTGAAAGTATATTTTTACTTTTAATTTTATTGCAATGTTCAAATGAAATGTTGAAAATGAACACAAATGCACTTATATACGGCATTTTATAACTGTTAATATTCTGTTTATAACTTTTTTGTATACAAGTTCAGATACGTTATTCACTATTTACTTACTGGATATTTCTGTAGCTATAGGATTAGGGAAGAGAAGTGACTGAGAATGTCAGTAGAATAGAATTGTCCTCCAAAAATCTTGACAGATCTGGATAAATGAAAACATAGAGTAAAACAGCTTCCTCAAGCTCAGGTATGGCAGTTAATTGGGAAATCATCAGGCACTAACAACAACAACAACAAAAAGTATAAATCATACAAAATGTGTTATATATTACCCATATCAAAATCCTTTTTAGATAACCTCTACAAAGAAAGTCTTTAGTTATAAATGTATTGGAACTGAATGTACCAGCTTTCCTCCTGTGGTCAAGTAAGTGGAGATTAAGGGGAGGTGTTACCTTTCACATTATTCTATTGAATTTGGACTGGAGTTGAAGAAAGGGTTGATGTAAGACTACATAATAAATAAAGAGCTCTAGTATTTCAAAATTTCAGAGTTGTCCCCAATTACGCATAACTGTTCCCTCGTGTATTCATTTGTTCTTGTTTCTCTTTTCTAGGAGCTTGAGTTGCCAAAGGATTACCCTGCATAAAAATCTATTTTTCTCTTTTGTTTGCAACTCCGTTGTAACGATAATTTCACTGACTGCAATTGCCAACAATCAGGAGTTAGTTGCAACTAATCCAGTAAGTGAAAGTATACTTGGCAGCCTTGTTGATTTGTATGTGAAGAACTTCAGCAACGCAGAAGGGATAAGTGAGGCTTGAATAGTTGCTGAAATGATGTACATAGCAAGGTTAAAATGTTCAGTAACAGTGTAACCATTTTACGTATTACAACAGATGGCTAACAGTGATTTGGGCATTTCACATTTGAGGTTTTGAAATAATAAAACAGCTTCAGAGACAGAGCATACTGAACTGCTCTTCTGAATTTGTACAGATCACTTCTGCACTGAAACAACTACAAGGAAGCAGCCTATTCTAGATGATGTCAGAGAGGTTATGACAGTTGAATTCACCAAGGAAGGGCAGTTAAAAAAAAAAAAAAGGCTCTAGAATGTATTTTGGCACTGTCAGCTACTTTCACGTGGCTTTTGCTTTGCCATCTTGAGTTGGAATAAGAATTAATTTTTCTGTGAAGGGAGATCAAACTGACCCTCATTTCCCTCCCCAGCCCTCCCAGGAAAAAAAAAAAAAAAAAAAAAAAAAAAGAACAAACTAAAAAAGCCAACCCTTAGGGTCTGATTTGTCTCTCATTTCCTGATAATAATGGGTTAAGTGTGAATCAGTAGCCTCTCCCAAAAGGCTAGGAGTTAGAGCAACAGAAGAGCCTGAAAATCAATTACATAAACAAACAAATCCCTAACTATGGCTTTATTTTTATTTGGACCTAGAAGATAAATTTAAATTCTGTGAAAGGGCAAAAATCCAGAAGCTATTGGAATCAAGTAAAAAGATGAATTCTCTTTATCCTTTCAAAAGCTCATAAAAATTTTGGATAATATGCTTGAGATAGCTGCGAATGATCATCAGTAAGTGAATTAAGTAGTAGAACGTGGTAAAGCAATATTGTATTTGGTTTAAGCTAAGTGCCAGAATGAGATCAATCAATCAAACGCAGAAATGTCAGAAGAAAAAAAGAAGGTATACTGTGTGTAAAAGAGCAAGTTATAACTTTTTTAACAACCTCACACTTTATTCTTCACAATAAGCTACAGCCATTTCAATTGAACAATATCTGAGGATATTTTGAATATAGATATATGCCAACAAGAAAGCTTCTTATTAAAACCTACTGTATGAGTTGTTCCATGACCATAAGTTCAGTTATGACTAGGTTGAAATTGGGATCTTTGTAAGTGTTTTCAAAACGTAAATCATTCACTATGGGGTGACTGGTATAACCAAAGGGGAATTAGCTTCATCAAAGCACATTTTCTCATGCAGTTACCATTGGATAATTTAAAGACCTCCTTTTGATTGGAATGGTCAATTGTGTCAATATTTACAATAAAGGGAAATATCATCACTGCTCTCTGCCATTATGCTGGAGAAACTCAAAGTTCTCATATCTGCTTTAATAAGAATACAGATGCAGTTACCAACTTGGTCACCATGAAGTATGGAAGTTTAATTCCATAAAAATAAAAAATACGTAAGCATAGTAAAAAAGGAATTAAATGTGAATATTTGGCTCGAGCAGTAATTTTTCAGTTTTGCAAATAAATCTCTGTGAGATTTCTGCAACTTATGAGTTTATGTTCTACTCTGCTTTTTCTGCAGATTAGCTGCAAAGTGTCACAGTTCATCTACCTGTACCTAATGGGGTGCAACTACTTCTGGATGCTGTGTGAAGGCGTTTACCTGCATACTCTTATTGTGGTGGCTGTTTTTGCTGAGAAACAGCACTTGATGTGGTATTACCTTCTTGGCTGGGGTATGCAATTTCACATTCTGTATTGTCAGGCCAATGTTATCTTTTACTCTTTTTCATGAGAATTTGAACAGCTGTTCTGTTGCTTCTCTGCACTGGCAGCTTTGAACAATGATGACACACCCCTCTTCTTTGTCTGTGGTGTTTTAACAGGCTTAGAAATATGAACATAGGAAGTTGTATGTACCTCTATCTTTGCTGAAAGAGAGATTATGCATTACTGGAGTCAGGAAGCGACTCCTCCTTTGTGTAGAGAAAATAGTCTCCTATTATAAAAAAGACATTAAGAAGTAATTATTCATTGTTCCTCATCTTGAAGATGTTTATTCAGGAACAAATGTTTGTTTTCAGAGAAGTCTGGCCACGTCTAGGGTGGAGGGTCAAAACTGAGTTAGAGATGGCCAAGGATTTATTTTTCCAGCAGTTCCATTTGACCTGTATTGTTCACTAAGCAAATACAGAATAGCAGTAGCTAGAGGTCTCAAGTAATGTCAGTATTAAAACTAACAAGCCAGACGTGGTGGTTTCAGGTAATGCACAACAACATATTCACAACTTGCACTTCATTGTATTGGCACATTCAGCTGTAACATGACATGGTACCAGCATTGATAGCTGTCCCACAACAGACACAGCTGATTATATATAAAAATATACTGATATTTTTAGTATTACTTAGGATTTAACATTGCTGCGGATTGCAGTCTGAAAAAAAAAAGTGTTAATGATGATTGATCATTATGTTCTAAATAATTTGATTTGCCTTTTCTATCTGTACAATGGTATGGATTTCTTGATAAAACAGTGGGAATAAGGTTTTATACACTCCTCTGAAAGAAGGGAAAACAGAGACTGAATTGATGTTACTTTACTTGCTCTGTGGTTGTATATAATTTGGATGAGATGAAAATATAGAGGATCGCTGCAAGAGATGCACGTTTGCTTAGCTAGTTACTTATTATGTAGGTTTACATATGAAGAAAATATTATTTTCTCTTCACAGGTTTTCCACTGATCCCTGCCTGCATACACGCTGTTGCTAGAACTTTGTATTATAATGACAAGTAAGTAGAATCTCAAATAGCTTTGCAAAACTGTTATATTTTCTTTAAGGAAAATAAAATAATAAATAATATATATATTTATATATAATAAAATATATATAAAGTATAAATATTATATATTTTTATATATATATAATAAATAAAAGAAAATAAGGAATAGAACAGGTAACAAAATACCAAATGTTTTTACTTTCCGTTTGTTTTCTCTAGCTGTTGGATCAGCTCTGATACTCATCTGCTGTACATCATCCATGGCCCTATTTGTGCTGCTCTATTGGTAGGCATTTTTCAGATCATTTGTTTTTCTGGCTTTATTTTTATTTTTTTAATTATTTTTGGTGGTCTTATAAATTGGTAAGAGCCTAAAGCTAACAATGACTCATTCTCAGGACTCTCAACGCAGCAGGTATCTTGGACACGAAAGATACGAAAGCCTTGACCTTATTAAGGAGCTATTACACAGATCTTTGACACTGAAGACAGTAAATTCTGAATAAGTAACTGAAGACTCCACTTGTATGCAAGTCAACATTGTACTTCAGTTACTCTAGGAATGAATCTAACCTATGAAATTCAGTCAATAGTTTATTTCTACATAGGTGCATTATAAAAGAAAACACTAATATGGACCTACTTACCTTAACAGAAACTTCAAGGAGGTCTGGCAAAGGTATTGTATTCATGTCTACTGACTCTCTTTATGCTTTTCAGTTTATGCAAGTAAATTCAGTAAGAATGAAAAGATTAAGGAAACAATTTTGGAAACAATTTAGTTTCCAATCTATGTGAACTTGCTTTTCTGTTAAACTGTTAAAAAAAATGTTTGCAGAGGGCATTCTGCACATACAGAATTCTCTCTGAAGACCATTTCATAAATCCTGTGGTTCTTGTGACTTGCAGTTCATTTACAGTGCAATTATCTGGAGAATATATATTTTGAAGATGGTGTTGATAGTGTGACACACACAAGGTCCTCTGCATGAGAAGCCAGAAGCAGTCTGAGATCCTTGGTGTGTTACTAACTACTGATAATCCCTTGTCCTGTTAGTCAGGTCAGCCATATATGTTATTATAAAGACAGGTTAACTAGTATAAACTTGAAACCAATTCTAAATCCTTTCTATTTTTCTTCTCTCCAATTTACACAAAAGATGAAATCTTGTTTGCACAGAAAGTGAAAGGATTTTTTGCTCACTTCAGTAGCCACCATGTTTTACCCAGAAAATATATTCCATTCTCCACTGCCTTGTGGGTCATTATTTCCTTTGTCCAACTGTCTCTTCGCCAATATATCACTTAAGAAAAGCTCTTTAAAACCAATATAATTTATCTTAGTCAGAGCTTGCTTAAACAATAACAGAAAAAAAAATGTATTATGAGAACTATAGCATTGTTCATGGAGTCACCTCATTTTAGGATGTAAGATCATTTTCTTCTTCCCAGCAGTGGCCTCCACAAAAACACACAAAATATTGGCAAGACTCCCACTGATTTCAAATCTACAGAATGAGTCCCAAACTGTCAAGTCTTCTTTCCACTCAAGGCAACACTAAGGATGTCTTCTGATTTTACTGGAGACATAATAATCTTCTATACTTGCTTGGTTTTGATAGAATCTGTGTCCATTCTCTTTGCAATTCACAAATATATATATACCTTTGATATTCCTATATTTCTCTTGAGCTGACTGAAAGTGTTTCTCTTAGATTTTTCTCGCCTCAGTACAATCAGTAAATTTATGTGAAAACCATGAAGGAGTAATGAAGGTTAGACACAACTATATGTCTTGACTGTGATGTGTGTGAAATGAAAATACCTTAAAGGAATTCCTTTCCTTTCTGATCACAAAAATTAATATGTCAATTCAGAAAAGACAAGCCAGGGAGAAAGACAGGAGATGAAATGCATGTGTTCAGACTTGGTGAACAGAACCCTCATTTGCTTAAGCAGCTTGCTTGCCAGATACAATTTTCACACTTTACTAAGCATGACCTGCTTTAGTAGAAATTTAAGTAACGCTATTAAATTGCAAATTAGATAACTAGGGAAAAGACACTGTTTCTATTTGCAGAAGCAAGATCTCAAAGAGCACGAAGATTGTCAAGGGGTTGCCAGGAGGAATTGGCAGAAACCTTTGGGTATTAGGCCTGTAACTTCTGTACATCACTGAAAATCCTGCATTGCATGATGTTAGCAACATCTCTGCTGGTCCTTGCTTTTGCGTAACTGTGGCCAGATCCCTGCCAAAGAAACTGCAAACGGGAGCAGACCTAAGTTGCATTTTGATTGGAGTTGTCTTCAGTTATGCATTTAATTGCTAATGTTTGCCTAAGCAACCACAACTGAAGAAATAGTGTGGGAATGAAACGGAAGAGGGTGATGTTAGTTATTACATTAGCCAAATGTTGATCCAAGTGGAGGCAGTTTTCGGTGTAGGCTTCAGATATGCCAGTGCACTAGTGTTCTAGTTTGCATTGGTGTCACTGAAAGAGTAGATTGAGCGTGGCAGAACATATTGATTTATAAGCTCAGCTAAGTTCACAACTCTGAAGACAGAACTTAAATTCTGCTAAGTTATTAATGAAGGTTCCAACATTTCATCTAAGATTGTCTTCTCTGCCTTTGTTTCCATTTTTGTTCCTTTGCCTGGTTCAATTTCCCAGTCACTATGAAGCCACCAGTATTATTCTGTGTGTTCGTCCGCAGCTGGCACACCAGTATTTCTTTGGGACTTAACAAACCATCACAGTCAATTTGATGATAATATATACACAAGTAGTTGCACAGGCCTATATTTGCTTAAATGTAAAAACCTTCTTGCTACCTTGCTAAAATCAAGACACATTTTTATCACTTCAGTAAGAATTTTGTTCATCGTGAGCTCACTGTCTTTGTGACAGAAGAGATACTCAGCAAAAATTGGTGCTACATACTTCCACTAATACTTACACTGCTCTTCTCAAGTCTGTGCTCTGCTTTGCCTCATTCATCTTTTCTGCTTGTCGGAATATCTACTTGCAAACTCTGGATATGTTTATTTTTGTGCTTTTTGGCTTTGGTAAGTGGAACAAGGAAAAAAATTCTGTGCATTTCATCATTTTGTTAACTTACCGGGTGGTGTTTTACTCACCTTCAACTTTCATATTTACTCAACATTCAAGGACAGTATTACAGGAATTGGCCATGCTACCAAAACATGAGAAGGGTGAAAATTGAGAAAGAGTTGCTGAGTTAATAATCTAAGTGAGAATTTAGAAATGGAGGAAGGACTTATTGTTTGTGTGTGCTATAGGAAGTTGGATGAGGATCATGGGCTGCATAAAATCTAAATAAATCCCTTGATAGAGAACCAGGAGACCTTGGTTACTTACACAAAGCCAAAAGGTAGTTGGAAGCTTCCAGAAGAAATTCATGCAGTAGTTTCCTATGTAAAACAATTTCCTGTTAAAATGATTTAAATAGCAAGTCAGTAGAATATAAATAACATATCTGTCAAGGGCCATGTTGCCGTAACTATAGACAGCTGTTTATTGTGAAAACCTTAATTGACGTGCCAAGAACTCTGCCAGGGTTATGGAGGACATGGTGACACACATGGTCTGAAATGGCTTCCACATTTGCACTTGTCCTGCGGAGAGGCAGAGGCCTCTTGCTAGACAATGAACTCATAGTTATTTTAGAAAGGACTTGTCTGTCTTTTTGGTGGCTTCTTCCCTACCCTGCCTCTCCTTTTATCTCTTAGATAATTGTTGACAGTGCAAGACGATTACCTAGAAGAAGAGATAAAAGGCCCAGACTCTAGCTCTCTGCCTTCCATTGTGGGTTCCGTGTCTGGCCTCTTGTGCCCCTGGGCAAGGTGCTTGGGCTAGCTGCGCTCTCAAGGGCTCTTCTAGCTCTAGTTTCTCTAAGGGGTTGCCATTATTTCATGATAGAGGAAAATAGTGTAATCATCCCTACCGTTGCTGTTGCTCTGGTTATTCACGTCATTAGGCTGTAGTGAGGGGGGAGAGGGGGGTTATTTTACGTGGAAATGATAAGAGAGCGCTGTACTTTTGTTTTTTGGTTTAGGTTTCTGTTTTCAACTGTAAAAATAAATGAGAGTCTTAGGATAGAGGGGACTGTAAGTAAATTATATTTTTAAACTAAATCACAGCAACGATTAAGCTTTTTTAGTCTTTTCATAATCAAGGTTGTAAAACAAATCTAACTGGTCCGTGTGATCTAAATAGGCGAGGAATGTAGATTTTAAACCACCGAGGGTCAGTTTTGCAGGGCCTCGATTGTAGAGACCTGTGCTCTAGTTGCATATATATACATCATTACTATAGAATAGTTGAATTTTTATGGGCTAGTTTCAGACTATGACCATTACAGACACTGTGGTGATAGCTGTGCACATTGCTTACCTTCTCTCAGAAACTCTTTAAAAAATAAATAAATTGCATCTCATACAGGGGCATTAAAATAGCTGAAACCAATATGAAAAATATCTTGCATACTGGAGATCACACCTCTACGGACATTGGTTTGAACCTGTGGTCTTCCATAGGGTGTTGCTTGTGCAGAAATCATGGCCAGCAATTGATTTTTATGCATTATTCTTATAAAACAGCTTCTGCCATTCTGTTTTTTAAATTTAAATTTGTTACAAGCATCTTTCAGCTTTGTACTGTTATTGTAACAGCAGAGAGAAAGGTACAGGGGCTGTTAACAGTGGACGATCAACAGTTACCTGGATGGATGTTTGCTTAATAAGTTAGAGGAAAGGACTTTGGCGTTGTATGTCAGACCCCAACCTCATTCTCTTAAGATGTTTTCAGCAAATTTTAACTTGTTCTTACTATATAATCAGAATGCTCTCTACGCACCACTGTATGTTCTTTTTGAGTTGCCTGGTTTTCAGTATCACAAAATAGTGAGGGGATTATTTTCAGAGTCTCTTCAGTGTCATTTTCTCTTCCAACAGGTGAATCTCTTCTTCCTGTTGAATATCGTCCGTGTTCTCATAACAAAGCTGAAAGACACCCACAAGGCAGAATCCAACCTATACATGAAAGCAGTGAGAGCTACCCTGATTCTGGTACCCCTGCTTGGCATTGAGTTTGTGCTGTTTCCATGGCGACCAGAAGGCCCAATCGCTGAGGAAGTCTATGACTATGTGATGCACATCCTTATGCATTACCAGGTAGGAAATGTTAAATAGTTTTTGCCCACTTGAGCTAGATAGGTGTTGGCATGTGAAGCAAATAAAGGAGCAAGGATCCTATTATTTTCATTTTTAAAGACCTTTATGCAATATTTCTATAAATTACTTCAACTTCTCAATGCACTTTATTTTCTTTTCTGTAAAAGAAAGAAACATACCATGGTAGGCAGGATGCCCACTACTTTTTAATGAGGTAGTTTTAGAAATGATTCACAGATTTTAGATTTGTACTATACTTTCATTGCTATCTGTATTGGAACTTTATCAGGAATGTCTAATTAACTGAAACTGGAAAAAAAAAAAGTATGTGCATATGAAATAAAGCAGAATCTTTTATTTTACAGGGTCTACTGGTGGCTACAATTTTCTGCTTTTTTAATGGAGAGGTAGAGTAACCAATTTTATGTATTTATATATATTTTATATATATATAGTTTTGTATTTTTATATATTTTGGTTTTGTTTCAGTAATTAAAGATATAGCATAGCTGAAAAATATCATTCTAAAATCAGAATTGAATATGTTGTTGTGCTTGAGTCAAAATTTTTGTTGAATAAGAAGTGCAATTTTGAAGAACCATCATCAGTCAATTCCAAGAACAGACTTGTTTATTTTCATGTCAAGAGAATTGCATCGCATTTCAGTATATGGAACTGATCCTTGTTGCAGCTAACAAGCTTTGCTGTTAACTTGAATAGATCGAGGTCCTGGCACCCAAGCCTTGCGCTTGAGAGAGTATACTTATAGGGCCTTACTGTCAGAGATAGAAGTGGTAGAAAGGCTAAATAGATAAAAGTTGCTTGTTAATGTAGCTCTTGATCACAAAAGGAAACAAAAATAAATGAACAAAAACCGTCCCCCCCAAAAAATAACTTTAACTTTTCCAACACTTCTGGCAAAGGAATGATTACAATCCCGCACTTATCCCTACACATCTGTTTGTTCATTTGTTCTACATTTAGTGAAGTTGCAGTGTATGGCTGTGAGCAGATGTGTGGGAGGAACCAGATGTTTTCATAGGACTGAACCCTTAGTTTCTTTTCTTAGATGTTGTGTGCTTATATAATGCTATTGGACAGTAATATTTACTTATGGGTTAAGTATTTAGCTCATAAAAGAATTGATTCAAGTAGGTCATGCTTCCTACTCTTTCTGTTCAAATTGAAGCTGACTGAATTGCAATGAAATTTCCATGTGGTTTCGTGATTATTTTTTTTTCCCAATAAATGTATGAGTGTCCATATATATTTTATTTTATTTTATTTTGCCAAGGAAGCAGAAAAGATTAAGAAAGAGAAATGATCTTTTTTTTCAAAATTTATAGGACCTGGACCAGTGTTTCTGATCTGGTTTTATGGTAAAGTTGATCCAGGTTCAAGTCCCAGCTTATATATTTGATTCAAAGCAGAATAAATCACTAGACGTTCTGGATGTGATTTGACCAATTTCCCACATTCAGCACAAATATTTTACACACTCTTTCCCTTCTAAATCCTATACTTTCAAATTCCTTCTAAAAAAAAACTGAAAAAAAAAAATCAGTCAGAGAATTTATTTTGCTCCAATACAAAATAGGGAAAAAATACTCTGAATCTCTAGAGTTTCTATGAAACAATATTGTCCACTGCTCAGCTCTGCATTTTAATCGTCTTAGATCTTCTGAGGCTATTTTACTCCTCAAACAAGTTGAAACCCAAATTTTAAAGTACAGTGTGTTTAGTAAAAAAGATTTGCTTCATATGTTAATTTTCCACTATTACAGACTCGTAAGGTATTTTTCACATTGTTCTCTTCTGCAAAAGCAAACACCGGTCATTCCACTAATTCAGTATCCTACACACACCATTGGCTGATCAGTGTAAAAGATGAGCTCTTCCACAGCTTGAACAGCAGTGGGCAGGATAATGTTAAATGGTGGATTCAGACACTTGAACAAAATGTTTATACTCTAGGCCTTGTCTCTGTCAGTTAAACGTGTATGTGTCCACTCCCTCTATATAGGGGAAATTTATGCTGGTTAAACCAGTTTTATTTCTGGTTGTAGTGCTTCAGTGACCAATATCGAACTGTTTGGGGGTATTTTTTCTTTCCCCATTACTCTGGTTCTAGAGGGAATCTATTACTTCATAACCAACTGTATTAGTAGGAAATCCATGGGGAGAATGGCAGTGTAGTTAGGAAAAACTGTCTGCACAAAAACAAGGTTGCCTTTATCTATTATAATTCTGTTTCTGGCACGTGAGCCTGGAGGCATATGTATATTGTGTTGCCATAACAGTGTGTTAACTTAGCTTGATACCGTAGCTTTGCTGTTGTGTACAAGATGCTGCTCTATCAGCACCTGTCATAGCAACACCTCATTATATACTGTACAAAATGAGAGGCATCAGTGTTAACACTTGCATGCTGTTCTGCAGTAAGGCTGTGGTTTGAAGGTGAGTGCTGATACTGGAATTGACACTTTGAGTGACAGTGGAGAAAAGGTGTTCCTTTGAGGTTATTAGCAATTAAAAATGCCAAAAGCAATTGTTTCTTTTTAAACTAAATTGTAGCTTTTCCCAACTGCTACTATACCTTTTGATGTTTTCTATAGCAAATATCAGGAGCCAAACTCTGTTCAAGTGGTGGCTTGCCCATCTTGGGCACTGGCCAAAAGGCCAACCAGTAGAGCCAGTATTTTTCTGTGATAAAAGAAAGACCAGGGTCTTTTCTGTACTGGTCTTACTGAGGCAATTTACCATGGAAAAAAGAACAAATGGAAACTTACTGATATGCACCGATTGATTGATGTGAATGAAGGTTATGATTTTGAATGAGACCAGTGATTTGGGGTGCGTTGCTGGATACATGTGGGCATCTAGAAAGTCAATACTTTGCTAGTTGATGCAGAAGGGATTCCCAAAGTCACTGGTTATTGGGCAAAGAGTTTGTGTGAAGAGGAAATAATATAGTCAGGATCTGTGAGCAATTTTTTTAAGCAATGGTTCTTTAAAAAAAAACAGCAACAACAACAAGAAAAACACCTTTTGAAAAAAAAAAAAAAAACAATAGTTACTGGCATTCTTAACATTCCTTACTTGGCATCTTCCCTTAAAAAATAATTCCATGTGAATTTCATTACTGTAACACTTAATCAATCAAATATGTGCAGGTGTTTAACCATGTTGTAGGAGAGGAAGCCCATGATAAACATAACATCCTTTCAGTGACAAACTGGGGCCTTTAGCTATTTATCAGTGTTATTTTTAACTCGTAGAAATATGGAGTTCAGGAAATTGTCTTTCTAGTCATTTCGTTAAATTGTGGTCAGAAAACAACAAGGGCTTTTTCGTGTAAGAACCATAGCAGATGGTATAAGATGACCATATAAGAATTTAGAGTTGCTAAGCATGTGTCCTGTTGAATGTAAGAATGAATAGCAATTACTTTTTTACCTGTAAATCTTATATGTCAATATTAGACTTTAGACCAGAGGGGAGAAAGCAGAAAATTTTGTTACAGCTGCTCCTCCTATAGGCTGGCAAATTCGGTGTGAAAAGCAAAAGAATTATGCCTATTAAAATTTAAATTATTTCAGAACATCTCATGTGACCTATCACTTGTAAGTACCCTCAATTTCCAGGAGTATTAAGCCTTACTACCTAAGTTGCTGAGACATTTATTATGGCACTTACTCATCAAAGAATGAAGTCTAATGGTATCTTTCCAAGTGTTTTATGTGCTTTTGTTTTTGTTTTCTGTCACAGGTCCAAGCCGTTTTGAGAAGACACTGGAATCAGTATAAAATCCAATTTGAGCACAGCTTCAGCCACTCAGATGCTATGCGCACCGCTTCCTACACTGTATCATCAATCAGTGATGTTCAAGGCTATGGCTACAATCACGACTGCACCAGTGAACATTTAAATGGGAAGGGCTGTCATGACATGGAGAGTGTTGTTTTAAAAACTGAGAAGCTGTATGGTTGACTGCCAAAGACTTGGCCTTTGGCAGTGTTCACCGTCGTAGTTTGTGAACTTGAAGTTTGATTTAATGACTTCACGGCCAGAAGATTTTACCTAACTTGGGATGTGTTTTTCTCCTGCAAACAAAACCAACACATTTTTCGTATGTATATATACATATGTTTGTGTTTCTTTGTATCTATATAGTATGGACATCCATATATCTATCTATATGTGCATTTATGTAAGGATACAAATTTTGCCTCTTCAGTTTCTACTGTGTAGACAAAGTTGGCAATTTTTTGTATAAAGGGAATCAATGAAGGATTTCTTACTTTCTTGGAAGTTTGTATAAAGACTGTGTTGTACTGAAACCACTTCATTTGCCTATAGAAACTTAAGGTGTAAATAACATACTGTACTGTCTTAATTCAACCTGAAACTGAAAAAAGGAAAATGGTTAAAATAGGTGCAATAATTACAGTAGATTGTCCAGTTTAATTTTGTGTCTAGCATTTGACTGTCCAAAAAAAAGGGTAGCCTAAGATAACAGACTCAAATATATTGATGCTGAGCCAGTTTGATTTGATTTTGCCACTATTTTAAATGAAGCATTAGAGAGGCCAGTGCAAGTTTAAGATTCTACTTACTTCTGTATTGCAATGTAATGATTTACAGCTAGTTTTGAAGCCTTTTATTTAAACTGTTTTCACACACGCAGGAGTGTCTCCTGAAGTTTGTCGAAATTTCTTAGCAACTTTATTGCAGACCAGATCAATGAGGCCTTACTGCCAGGAAGAAAAGGATGAACCTGAATACCTATACCATCCTGACACTAATGCAGGCTGATGGAACTTCACTGTGTGCTTAAGCAATTTACTCAACTGGAAAGAGATCACATACAGATTTTGTTGTTGTCATGTTTTTTTTGTTTTGTTTTGTTTTCCTTTCAGGTATTTCCATGGCCATATGCTTAATAATTTATTCCTTCATTTTTGGGGGCAACATTTTTTATTAATCTTGTGGCTTGTTTTGTCTGAGAATGCAGTGCAAATGGTATACTACCTTTAAAGCCAGTGTATGAGAATTCAGATTAATCAAGCAAATTAATGTTATTAACATGTGATTTTATTATTTGGAAAAATCCAATACAAGCTTATTCTTACAAAGCTTCAAAAACATGGATTGAGAATATTGAGAGTGCTTGATTTTGAACAGGACTTAAAGTTATTTCTTTTGGTTCTACTGCTAGATAAAGGCCTCATTGAAAACTGAGGAGGTTGATGGGGAAGGTCTTGAGAAAATCTGTCTATAGTAATCTATGTTTTTGTAAATCTTTATGCTTTAAAGAAATAATGGTTTTCATTAGAGAAATGACAAAATTGAGAGGATGGTAAAAGGTGAATTTATAAAAGTCTTACTAATAAGCTCAGAAGTAGAAAAAGGTTTTAATAGTTTATTTTGCAGATAAGCCTACTTCAAAAAGTAGGGGAAGAAGAGGAAAAGTGGATACTGGAGTTGATAGACTATTGTAATACTAATGCACATCTGGTAAGCAAGTCAACAAATTTAAAGACAGTTCTTTCTGAGACCACTTTAGTTTTAAGTACTTAGGTTTGTATATGAAGAACTTGATTTTAACATTTAAATATTTTTGTCAGTAACCTTTCTGTAAGCTTCATTAGCATTTAATTATTTGCTGTCACAGTGTTTATTGGTTTGTGACTTCATAAGGCATTAAATGCTTTATATTTAGAAGGATGCACTAGGAGGATGGAATAAATTCATGCCACTTGCACCTTTCCCTAGATTTTTTTTTTTACAATTATGTCTGAGGTTTGAATTTAGAAAGTATTTTGTTAATGTTGTAGTTTCATAACACAGAATCTCTGCTAAGCTGTTAAAATCAAGATTTCTCTTCTGGAAGGCTGTTTGATTGGTAGTGAAAATCAGTTGGGTGCTATACTAAAGAGCAGCGTGAAATGTCACAATCAGATGTCACAGTCTCTTGTAAGAATACAGTGATGGCATCTGTTAAAACATGATTAGAGATTACTACTCTGTTTGCTGATCTATGTAGCATTACTTAAAAATCTGTGTGATGTTCTGAAAGTACTAGTGCAGAAAATCTCTGCTCTGATATAGCAGCTTTGGTATAGCTCTGGGAGAGACGGATCATCAACTGGTACAAATCTGTCATGAGTTCCACGTTCAGAATCAGTGGGTACCAGCTGGGAATCAAAACCCACACAGATACCTGTCCATTTAAAAGTGCTTCAGAATCCTTTATGGCATGTTATCATATTAATTGCTCTTTTGTTGTTGTTGCTATTTAGTGAGGATTTATTGTGTCAGTCTGAAGGGGGCTACAGAAATGCATATATTATATCAGGTATCTGTAATTCTAGCATCTTAGTTTTGTATGAAGGGAATGTCTATTTTTAATGCTACTGCCTTCGGTTAGTAAAATGCACAGATTGAAGTTCCAGTTAAAGGTCCCCTCTTTTTTTGTTTTGTTTTTTAATGTTATCATCTATGCTATGTATTTTTTCTCATTGTGATGATCTACTAGAGTATTTGGCCATAGAAATTCTGCAACACATACTATTTTTTATGTCATGAAACATTTGGGCTGGAAACCTGGCAACATTCGAGTATTGTACTGTGTAAATAAGATTAATAGAAGCTATAGCATTGTATTTATTGCTTACACTAAGAATGAAATGGAAAAAATGTGAAGTTATTTTTCGGTTGTGCTTTATTTTCACTTTGTTCATACGAGTCATGCATTTTAATTGCTGAAAGTATTATGTTTGTGATCAATAAAATATTACTACATTTATTCAGATCTTTTGTATTGTAATTTGGCAATAACAATGCTGATCCAACCTATGATTTCACAAATGCCTTAACTGTGTGTTAATAATTAACCATGGAGAAAAAGTCATTAGATAGTTATTAATAATTATATAGTATCTAAGTGTTTATTTAATATTTAAGTTTTTAATGCATAGTGAAGTGGTACAGTTCTGGAGGAAGCTTGCACAGATGGCTACAAAATGAGTGCATTTCTTTTTCTTTAGTAAATTGCTTCATATTCCTATTTATTTGTCTTTTGAATTTGCCTTTCATTACTAAGTTATTGATAATTAGTTAAGAAACCAACTGTGCTGTTTCATCATAAGCTGGCAGCAGAGAAGAGACTAAAGTAAATGCATCTTTTTCATTCCATCATCCTAGATTGAGTTTCTCTCAACTTGGCACTCAACCAAACCCCAACCACAACAGATCGAAATCACTTAGCTGTGCAGGACCTGTTTCGTTCCAGCAAGACCAGCAAGAAGCACAGTCACAGAAAGAATGAGTAAGTTTTTTTGTTTGTGGTTAGTTTTTTGTTTGCTTGTTTTTCCTTCAGATAGGCTTGATGGAATCTGCACTATAGTTTTAAGCACATACATGTTTTAAATCTGTAGCGTTGTGGTCTTTGAATATACTGAAGCTGTACCTCAGAATAGGCACAGGCCTCTGCACTGTGTGGGTGTAGCAGCTCTAGTGAGGAAGCAAAATAACTGCAGTCACATTGGGCCAACTGTCTGTACACGCTACAGCAGGTCTGAGTTTTATAAGTTAACCAAGTTAAGTATGCTTCTACCTACAGTGATAAGATGTGAAATTTAGCCATTTATTTTCAAGTGAAATCTACAGTAATCCTGGTTAACTCACTCTGTCATCAGAAACTGGGAAGGTAGGTGTTCTTTATGCATGGCCTTGAGTAAATTCCATTAAATTTAGAGCTGGACAACTTACCTGGTCCTAAAGTGAAAAATACTGCTTCAAAAATGTATATATTTATATACCTACTTGAGTGAGTGTCGACCGTGGCTCTTAAAAACATCTGTGCAATACCTTTAGAGTAACACAAACTGTTTCTATCATTTTTTCATTTATCAATGCTGCTCCTAGGCTTTGTGTCCAGGTGAACTGAAGGTATGGCTTACAGCTCAAGTGCCAGGAAACATCTGTCCTTCAGCAGACTTCTGTTAAAAAGTGTATAAGAAAGCCACATTTAGAATTTTTAAGTCTTATATGGGGGAATAAGAATTTTGGTTCTTGGCTATTAGCTAGACTATTGCCAGGAGAAGTGCACTGTCGTTGCCCTTTGCCTGAATGTCCTCATTTCAGAGGCATTATTTACAACTGGGCACACAAGGATGACTGTTTAAAGTTTCCTTATGACACCAGAAGATTAAATGCTAAGATGGCAGAAAAAGAAACTGAAAAAAGAACACTTGTTAATTTATAGTTGATTAATTAAGGCCTTTGCTGTAAGAGTTACAACGTCCACTAACCGTTAACTTGTTTTCAAGTGGAAGGTAATATAACTCAACTGAAATAAGGTTAGAAATCTTACCTTACTTGATAATTAAATTTCATTTCTGTTGAGCTGTGATACAATATTAATTGTTCCAGTTTTAGCTATTTCCATTATTTTGATAGAATTATAAGTTGCATAAACAGCTTATATATATATATTATATACTCTAATTGCAACTAAATGCTATAGAGAGAGAACATATGCTACAGATTATATACTCTTAAGTGCAAGTAAATATACTAGCATTTGATTTTTGTGTGTGTGTGTGTTTCTGGTTTTTGGCTTGTTTTGTTGTTGTTGTTTGCTAGTTTTAAGAAAAGCTCTCCAAACTGCTTACAAATAGCGGTTAATATCAGTCTTTCATTGTACGGTCGGAAAAGCTGAAAGATGGCTTAGTTAAGTGGTTTAACCAGTGACCATTTGGGATCTTAGGCTGTGTCCAATTGATGGATTAACGTTGTACTTAGGACACTGAATGAAGGAAGATCTCAAATATTTGGAAACCTCCAATGTGCTACCAAGGTTCTGTCTGCTGTCTCCTGTATATTTATATATATGTATTTACATACCTTTATAAGATGTTCAAGACCAGCAACAGCTCGGCATTTTCAGCCTGCTTTCTGTATTACTATAATAAATAGCAACTCAGTGGGTTACTCAGTTCTAGGAAAAACGTTGTGTTTTGTTTTTTTTTTCACTTTTTTTTGGAGGGGGGATCAAAGTGTGAGAGTGAAGAAGTGCTAAAACAGTAGGAAAAATGACTAGTTTATTATTATTTTAATGGACTAGAGATATATGGGCTGGTGTTTTTAAGTGACAAAGAATAGAAAGGTAAACATATTTAGAGCTGTATGGTGACTTACTGCTAAAAAAGAAAAGACAAAACACTGTGAAAAGTCAAGTAGGTAAGGCTGTATTGGACTCACTCAATTGGAAAGGGAAGGAATTGTTTTGGTTTTTTTTCTGCAGCTTTAAAATAACTTGGCTATGAAATCTCATTTCAACAACTGTATAAAAGGAAAACTGAGCAAAAGCTGTAACTTGAGGGGAAAAAAAGAAAAAGTGCCCAATTAAGCCAAGGTGTATTTATATGCACAAGGCACCTTAATAATATTGTGTGTATGATACCAGTATTTTACAATGTGGTAATAATGTCCAATCTCCCAGTTCCCATTCCTGACATTGGAGCAGAAACCTGTAATTCTAGGTTATTATGTAGAACGCTTTTGGTGAGGACAGAATGTCCACCAGTAGACATTGTTACAGATTCACTAATACTCTTGTGTATCTATTTATTCCAGTTAAGGTTATGGCTTACTGATCTCTATCAACTGGTGCTTCTCCTTAATACTGTAGCTACAACATTCAAAATGCAAACTCTGTATTACCTAACGTTTTGGTTAGTGCAACACTTTGAATACTTCACGTTCAAATCCATTCTAGAACCTAAGAATAAGCAAGTGGAGGAAGGGGGGAAAGCAGGTGGATGTAGTGACACAGGCTGCAGGCATCTGGCTGCTAAAGGCCACAATGCAGATGGCACAGTGCTACAGTTCGATCTATTATACTATGCCAGCAGCAATAACTATAGAAAGTTATGCACTTCAGGAACAGCAGGATAATTACTTATATTGCAATAGCAGTAACACACAAAATACATTTATAAAATAAGCAACACCGGTCTAGACAAAAAGCAAAAAATAGGAAAAAATTGTGTTTTACCTTTTTCAAGTCTCATGAAAAAGCCTAAGCAAGAGTTCTAGTTATACACACTCTACTCCTATAAATAATAATCTATGAAAAAAAGCTAAAGTTTTTTTCTCTGTCACTTCATACTTATACACTGCTACCATTCTCTTTTCAGGAGTTGGGCTCTACACAGTAACAAGAGCCTGTCTGGAAGTTCAGAGCTGACAGCCTCCTGGTTATGATTAGAATGATTATCTACCATCCCACAGATGTATATTTTTAATGAAACAGATAGGCTAAATGAAGAGTTTAAATTGATCCACATGAAGTTCATGCTTCATTTGAGATGTGATTCTTTTATATTGAATTGTTTTAATATTTAATATAAATATTTTAAATTAATGTAATAATAGAAATTATTATATCAATATATAATTATCAATTTCCAAAATAACAACATGCACAATAAATTGTAAAGACATTTGCAACCCGACTTTCTATTGATAATTCCAAAGTGGTTTTTTTCCCCTCAAACTCACAACTTTCTAAATGTAAATTGTTACAAAGGAAAAAAATACCTTGTGATCAGTGCTAACATGGAATCATAGAATCATTTAGGTTGGAAAAAACCTCTGAGATCATCTAGTCCAACCCTTAACCCAGCACTGCCAAGTCTACCATTAAACCATGTCCCTAACCTCAACATAAAGCTTAATATATTAGCCAAATTTAACAATATAAATACAGAAAAATTCAAACATCTGAAGCATGTTTTACGAACATGTTGTCTGGTTAAACCCAGTATTAGGGGTAAGAGCGGGAGACCTAAATCGAGTTTTTTAGCTCTGCAGGAGGTAGAGTTGACCAAGAATGCAAGCCACCTGCTGCCTAGCATAGGTTATAGTCTGTCTTTCCCTGTGTCCTAAAAGAACATGTTCTATTATGTAGAGAAATGGTTTGAAGTTCTCAGTAGGCCCATGGCCGACATTCAGGGCAGGATTTAGGAGTGAAACCTAAAGTTCTACAGCAAATATATACATAAGTAAATATCAACTGCACAAATTATTAAGGTAGCAAATAAACTTGAACAGAAATATATATTTGCTTAGCTAATTACCTTGATACTTGCAAATAAATCTGATGCATGCAAGTGTAGCAGAGAAAGTTATTCTGAAGGTCTTCAGTGCACTGGCTATGGATCACTGCTAAAATGGTGCTGTCTCTGACATGGTGCAGTAAAACCGGTGCGTTATCATCTCTCTTCCTTTCAACCAGTCACAGACTAGTCCTGTATGTGGTGGCAGTAAATGCAATAAAAGTATGTTGTGGCAGTAAATGCAATAGCTTCACATATAAATATATAAGAAAAAAAAATGAATTAGTAGTGAGCAACAATCTTTCAACATTACAAAAAGTAGATTACAGTGAACAGAAACACCTGTCAAATGCTTTTTAAACACTGTGATGCATATGATAATAAAACCATTGTTGGCTATACTGGACTTAAAGGAAAAAAAGGTATAATTAACTATTTTGTACCTATTTTAATACCCCCAAATGCCAATGTACTTAATTCTTTAAATGTCAGTGAAAAGCTAGGAACACAAATACTCATATTTCATTTAGTTAACTCTGAATGTGAGCCAAATATGTGCATTTAACAGAGCTCAACAGTGCATTTGACTCTGTGTGGCAGGCTCTGTGGTCATATATTCCTCAGAACACTGTCCATAGTGCAATTTTTACTATTCACAAGAGACTCACATCTTGTGATGCCTAATGGAAGCCAGGAACTGTCTTCAGATACAGGCTCCTTCCAGGACATTTTGGGCAGATGATGCCAGTTAAAAGGGTTTCCTTGTTCAAAGACCTCTTTCAGTATTCTGTGGGCAGATCATCACTGTGGATATTTCAGAATCTGAGACAAGGACAAAATTCATGGAAAGCAATCACAGATGACTTGAAAGATTACCAAAAAAATATATTAATATTCTGGAATTTTTAAACGGTACAGTGATACTGCCCCATTTTTCATATCCACAGCTCTAATGGAAAAATCATCTCCATTTAACATAACTGTGATGAACTTGATCTAGATGAATCAATAGACTGACTAGAAGAATTCAGAAAGTTAGAACATCAATTCCTTCATTATTATTATTTTATTTTATTAATCAAATAGCTGTGGTGTAACTAATTCAATTTCTGATCATTTCAAGGTTTGGCCTCTGACCCAGATAGCCCTTTCTAGTTCAACTCTGTATTTTCTGTGAGGTAGAGCTATTTTTTTTTTTTTCATTTTCTAATCACCTTTTTTTTTTTTTCCTCTTACTTTTCCCTCCAGGGACTTGTTTATAGAAGTAAGAAGTAAGTTCTGTAAGTAGGCTGCTCTAACTGTAATAAAAAAGCTGATTAGAATGATTTGTACATGAAATACAATAAGTTCTTAATGAACAAAGTTGAATCAGGAAGCTTTCACAGAAATAAGAAAAATATTGAAAGCAAAAATAGAAACATGTTCATACCAGAATTTTAGAAATGGGGGGGGGGAGGTGCAGACAATAATAGCACTATATACAGTGAATGTTATTTCATTAATAATGGATAAAAATATTTTTTAACAAGTCATTTAATATTTGCACAGAAATAAGAACAGTTAATTGCAATTAAAAAAATTGAAGGTTTAACAAAACATTTTGTGTTCTACCCCTTACTGTCTTTTCCACCACCTTTCTCTGACCTCTCTACTTCATTGTCATTGATGTCATTTTTTCATTCTTCCTTCTCTCATTTCTTAGTTTTCACCAAACACCAACACCAGTTGGTATCCACAGCCCTGCAAGATTCTTTCCTTCTAACAGCTATCTCAAAAGCCTTGGAAACTGGACCTGTTATTGCCCCTGCCCTGCTTCTTTTTCCCAACCATGCCAGCTGTACAAGAACCACAGGGGGCAAGCAGTAGGCAATTCATGAGCACTCACAGACTTTCTGTTTTTGTTGAGGTACACTTGGCATAAGAATGAAGCTAGCTTAGCCTCAGCTAGCCTATCTTACTCACACCCCTTTCCTTAATAAAGTTGTTCTGGCACTGGGGAGTAACTGGCACTGCGCCTTCCTGCAAGGAAGAATGCACTGAGCTGGTTTTCTGGCTGTGCACTTCTCATTGTGCTGTGGAATCTCTGGCCTTCTCCTCAATCATTCCCAGTTTATGCCTTTTTAATGCTGTTGAAACAACTAAAGAGAGAAGGAATCCCCATCAGATTCTACAAGCAGAGGCAGCTGCAAGTTGAAAGCCAGACAAGTCTAAGAATTCGTCATATTTCTGACCCAGCAGAAGCATGAAATTACTAAGCATACATGGATGGTATGAACACAGAGAGCCAGTGGCAATACTCCAAATACACAAAGACAATATGAGCATGCAAAGCTGACAGAGAGATGTTACATTGCATACCAGCATGGCATAAAAACCAGCCAAACAACAAAACAAATCAAAAACCGTGTATGGCATGTCAGTGATTTAAGAACTTCAATACCACTCTCTTCTATCATTGTCAAAGACAAGTACTTCAGAATGAAGAATAATTGACTATCACTCTATTTGCATACATGCACCATTTGCTTTCCAGGCCCACACATGCCTATGAGAGGAAATGTCAGGCTGAAGTTCCTTCCATTAGTAACAGTAGACATTGCACATATGTTTAAGAAAAAGGAAAGGATAGCAACTTTACACACATTTTTCCCTTTTCCTTCCTTGAATTCCACCTGGCCCTTCTTTTATTCACAACATAATATTATCTGGCTTTAACTACAACAGATGTACATGATGAAATTCTAAGCCGTCCAGTCCAGTTCCCTACAATAGGTGCCAAGATAAAGAAATTCCTATTTGTGTTCAAGCAGTATTTACTGCTGAAGTTATTCAGTGTAAAGTTTAAATATTATGTCCTGTTTCTAGACTACAAAATAAAGCTCCCATAGACTTAAATTACTCTTTTTAAGTAGCATGTCTAGACCTACCTACCTGTCTAAAAGTAAGCTTGATCTTTTCAAAGCTTTCTTTTTTTTTTTTTTAATAGTGCCTCATTTGGTTGCAGCTGAAACCAATAAGTTATGAATGTAATGAGAATGGCAAGTCTAGCAATATTTCACTTTGAACTGTAAGTAAACTCTACAGAACTAGTGTGGGTTTGAATTAAATAAATATGGATGTGCATCATAAAATAAAATGAAAACGAAAACCAGATTTGCCCTGCTTGCTTTCATCTAATCCTTGAATTAGTATTGTCGTCACATTCACAAATCAACAGCATCTATTTGGTCTACCCATTGAACACCTTTTTGACTTGTTCCACTCATCAACTCTTAACCAGACCATAGCAAATGCACTGGAGTGTTTTTGACCAGCTAACCCTGTAGTGTCTGTTCATTGAAACTTCCCTATATTTTCATCTTTGAAGTACTATACATTTATTTCAGAGCACTTACTTCAAGTAGCCTCTGAAAGTTTATTGTTATCACTTTTACATACAGCATAAACATCAGACACATACTCGTACCTGTATGTATCAGTTACATACAGGATAAATGTCAGATATTAAAACACAGAACTTGCTAAGTTCAAGAGGTCTACTGCCAATAGGGGTGTGCTCTTCTCTAATCAAGGGTATGACAGCTAGCTGTCTGATCAGTGCATACTGATGATAAGCTATGCATTCAGAGAGATACACTTAGGAAATCATAAAGTTGTAAATAATAGATATTTACTGGAGAATGTGAGTTACGAAAAAGGAAGGAATATGCTCTGAAGTACATTAAAATAAATAATGAAAAATCAAATTAACTGTGCTTTCAGAAAACATAAGCTAACATACAAAGTCTTACCTTTTCCAGGCCTACTGCATTACGTTTCCACGTCCGCAATGAACCAAGAGAGCTGATACTTTATAATTAAAATATGTACAGCTGGTTTCAGGGTGCAACTGAAAAGAACAGAAGGATATCTATTAATAATGGTTTTCACTGTTGCTAAAATTAGAGCTTTTTTTCACTGCTGCATCATTGCAATTACCTTCAGGATAGTGAATCTCCTTTTCTGGACACAATGCAACTTTGAACCGAACAGATAATGCCCTACTGGTTGATAATTACAGGTGCAAGATTACACTTCGTCACATAAAAATGATGTTTAAATTTAAAGGATGATCCTGGCAGATATGATCTTGTATCATCATCTTCATATTTTAGCTGTCCAAAGCTACAGCCCAAGGAATATACTAAAGATACATGAAATATGATCCAGTATGTTCTTTTGACTACAGAAAAAGAAGAGCCTCTTTCTGATGTGTGGCACTGCCTTTCAGTACTAACAGAGGTTTAAAATTTGAGAAAGTGAGACCTTTCTCAGTATCAAATGGATAGTGAGTGCAACATTGTCATTTCAGTGATGACAGAAAGCACAATTCAGCAGAAAAAATCTTGCTTCTCCCCACTTGCTTTGAACTTTTCATTTTCTCTTTGCAAACTTTCTTCATCATCTGCAAATACTTAGTGCAGCCATGTGTTAGGGAATTACATTATATTCCCTCCAAGTATGTGTCATTAAAATTATTCAGCTTTGCTTTGAGATTCAAAGTCAATTCATCTGCAGATTAGTTAAACTGCCTCTGAAGTCTTCAGTCCCAAGAAAATGCAAGCCTCAAACCAACTGCAGGCTACAACAGAGCTGCACCTGTCCTGCCAGAGTGCCAAAAAGCCACAGGCAGGACCTAAATGCTCAGAGCTACATAATTATGTTGAGACCTATTTTTACCTGTTGGTTCAGTGGAGGTCTGTGATGACACAGCCTTCTTGACAGTAAACTGGTTCGGGTATCCTCTTCAGTCCACACTGTCTGGTGCTGGATTATTCTCATATTCTGTCCTGTAAACAGAGACACCTGCAAGAGAAGAGCTCCTTGAGATTTCAGCCTCTCTTGTGAGTTTGAACAGGGTCAAACATACATTGATCCTTTTTGTTTAAACATTTAGTTAGTTTCCTTGCCTCCTTTGAGCTTGGCTCTGTTTGAAGAAACAAGATGTTCTTTTCAACGTCATATGCCTTGTTAAAAAGGTTTCTAATACAAAAAGCCACTGAAGTCTACCAGAATAGTTAATCCAGATAATTGTTCCATAACTGCCTTGTGGACACTGTTCCTCCAGAGTAAAAGAGGCTTGTGTGTTTTTATGCTCAATTTGCTTTATTCATGTTGGAACAAAACATTTTAACCATAAATTTTTCTTCTGGAATATCTACTCTGGTAAATTTCCAAGTACAGTTGTTCCATCAGTAGCTAATGGGGAAGAAAAACATAAGGCTCTCCAAGACTCCAGGGCATATTTTTGGATCTATCAACTAGCATTCTCTATATTAAGTTCTTGAAGAAACTTTGTTTAATAATTGTGTGCTATAAAGTTACTGTTTTTGTACAATTGCCACATGACTCTATATGTGATATGGCCCACCATTCAGCAAATAGTCATGATAATAAAAACATACTGTACTGACTAATTTTTTATTTGTTGGGGTTTTTTTAGGCAAAAAATGGTGAAGATACCATACTCATTCAATGTGATTTTTTTTTTTTTTTTTATAATAGCAACCAAACCAAATGGGTTAATAAACAAGCTTTCAACCAGCAAAAAGCAATCAAATCTGTTGAAATTTTCAACACTGTTTTACTTGTGCAAGCCTTCAGCATATTATACTTTGTCATCTTTCAGGCTACATCCTATGAAATGAATTTATCATATAAAGAGAAATCTGACAGAAATATGCCAGACTTACTCTCTTTGCTGTAAATCATGAAGGGCACTTCATATGGAACAAGATGTAAAACTGCTGCTGTGTGTTAATTTTGCTGCTGGTGTCTCCATCAGAGGTGGTTTATAAGTATATGAAAGATCAGGTTCTAAATAGAAGGGCAATAAAACAAATATTACAGATTAAACTTCATTTCTATCATTGCAGAAGAAATATGGTAACTACACTCCCCTCTGAGAAATATATCCTTTTCTTTCTTCCTTTCTTTTTTTTTTCTTTTTTTTGGGGGGGGGGGCTGAATGACAGTTTCCAGATATTGAAGAAACTCCAAAGGAAATAATTATTTCCTTTTAGAATAAGTTGAAGTTATTTACTAAATATATATATATATATTACTGGGAGATAAATCATAGAATCATAGAATATCCTGAGTTGGAAGGGACCCTTAAGGATCATCAAGTCCAACTCTTGACACCGTACAGGTCTACCCAAAAGTTCAGACCATGTGACTAAGTGCACAGTCCAATCGCTTCTTAAACTCAGTCAGGCTCGGTGCAGTGACCACTTCCCTGGGGAGCCTGTTCCAGTGTGCAACCACTCTCTCTGTGAAGAACCCCCTCCTGATGTCAAGCCTAAACTTCCCCTGCCTCAGCTTAACCCCGTTCCCGCGGGTCCTGTCGCTGGTGTTAATGGAGAAAAGGTCTCGTGCCTCTCGACACCCTCTTACGAGGAAGTTGTAGACTGCGATGAGGTCTCCCCTCAGCCTCCTCTTCTCCAGGCTGAACAGGCCCAGTGCCCTCAGCCGTTCCTCGTACGTCTTCCCCTCCAGGCCTTTCACCATCTTCGTAGCCCTCCTCTGGACACTCTCCAACAGTTTCACGTCCTTTTTATACTGTGGTGCCCAGAACTGCACACAGTACTCGAGGTGAGGTCGCACCAGCGCAGAGTAGAGCGGGACAATCACCTCCCTCGACCTACTAGCGATGCCGTGCTTGATGCACCCCAGGACACGGTTGGCCCTCCTGGCTGCCAGGGCACACTGCTGGCTCATATTCAACTTGCTGTCTACCAGGACCCCCAGATCCCTCTCTTCTAGGCTGCTCTCCAGCGTCTCATCGCCCAGTCTCTATGTGCAGCCAGGGTTTCCCCGTCCCAGGTGCAGGACCCGGCACTTACTCTTATTGAACTTCATGCGGTTGGTGATCGCCCAGCTCTCCAACCTATCCAGATCCCTCTGCAAGGCCTTTCCACCCTCATCCGAGTCCACAACTCCTCCAAGTTTGGTGTCATCAGCAAACTTGCTCAAAATACCTTCTATTCCTACATCCAGATCGTTTATAAAAATATTGAAAAGTACCGGCCCTAAAATGGAGCCTTGAGGAACCCCACTGGTGACCGCCCGCCAGCCTGACGCAGCCCCATTCACCATAACCCTTTGGGCCCTGCCCGTTAGCCAATTGCTCACCCATCGGATGATGTTTTTATTTAGCTGTATGGTGGACATTTTGTCCAGTAGGATCCTATGGGAAACCGTGTCAAATGCCTTGCTGAAGTCCAAAAAAATCACATCAGCTGGTTTCCCTTGGTCCACCATACGGGTGATCTTATCATAAAAGGAAATCAGGTTAGTTAGGCAGGACCTACCCTTCACAAACCCATGCTGGCTGGGACCAATGACTGCTTTGTCCCCCAGGTGCGCCTCAATAAGTTCGAGAACCATCTTCTCCATGATTTTACCAGGCACTGACGTGAGACTGACAGGCCTGTAATTGCTAGGGTCTTCTTTCTGACCCTTCTTGAAAATCGGCACAACATTTGCCAGCTTCCAGTCTACCGGGACCTCTCCAGACTCCCAGGATAGTTGAAAAATAATTGAGAGAGGTTCCGCGATGACGTCCGCCAGCTCTTTCAGCACCCGGGGATGAATCCCATCCGGACCCATGGACTTGTAGGGATCCAGGTGGAGTAGCAAATCCCGCACACGTTCAGGGTCAGTTGGGAGTTTGTCATCCCCACCGTCCCGGTCCTCCAGCTCAGGGCACCCTGGGTCCCGAAGCCCATCATCGGCATTGAAGACAGAGGCAAAGAAGGCGTTAAGCGTCTCTGCTTTGCCTATGTCATTGTCTGTGAGGAGACCTTCCCTATCAAGGAGCGGCCCTATGTATTCTTTAGTTCTCCTTTTTCCATTCACATATCTAAAAAAACCCTTTTTATTATCTCTCACAGACACAGCCAGCTTCAACTCTAGGTGTGCTTTAGCCACACGAATTTTCTTCCTACAAACACGAACAGCATCCCTGTATTCTTTCCATGTCACCTGGCCCTCCTTCCAGTAGCGAAAGACTCTCTGTTTCCACCTAATCTCCATTAGAATGTTCCTGGTCAGCCACGCCGGCCTCCTGCCCCGCCTGCCTGACTTGCGATATTTAGGAACTGCCTGTTCTTGTGCTTCTAGGAGGCATCCCCTAAAGAATGACCAGCACTGGTGGACATCGAGGCCTTCAAGAGCAGCTTCCCAGGGGACCTTGCTGACTAGTTCCCTGAGCAGCCTGAAGTCCGCCTTCCCCATATCTAGGGATAAGGTTTTGGTGGCACTTTTCCTTCTGTCGCCGTAAATTTTGAACTCAACCACTTCATGGTCACTATGACCGAGGCGGCCACCAATCACCACATCTCCCACCAGGCCCTCTCTGTTTTCTAGCAATAGGTCTAGGAGGGCACCTTTCCTAGTTGGCACCGTTAGCACCTGCACCAGGAAGTTATCATCTAGGTGCTTCATGAACCTCCTGGACTTGCTCGTGTCTGCCGTGTGGCACTCCCAGTTAACGTCTGGCAAGTTGAAGTCCCCCATAAGGACAAGGGGAGTTAATCTCGAGGCCTCTCTTAGTTCTGTAAAGAATAATTTATCGGCGCTATCGTCCTGGCCAGGCGGTCTGTAATAGACTCCCACAGCTACATCCCCTTTATTCGTTCGTCCCTTGATCCTTACCCAGAGGCTCTCAACTTTGCCATCGCCGACCTGAAGTTCCACACAGTCCAGCCCCTGCTTCACATACATCGCCACCCCACCACCTCGCCTTCCCTGCCTGTCCCTCCTGAAGAGCCTGTAACCATCTATCGCAACGCCCCAGTCACAGGACTCATCCCACCAGGTTTCGCTTATGCCGATGATGTCGTAGTTGCGGGACTGGGCCAGTACTTCTAGCTCATCCATTTTATTCCTCATACTGCGTGCGTTTGTGTAGAAACATTTCAGGTGTGTCTCCTTACACTCAGCACCTTGTGGATCTAACCGAAGGACCTCACTGGCACACAGCCCCTCTGATTCTAGCGTACCATCCGTTAGGTCTTCACCGGCGTGCCTGGTTTTAGCCCCTTCCCCCTTCAACTCTAGTTTAAAGCCCTATCTATCAGCCCTGCCAACTCCTGACCAAAGATCCTTACCCCTCTCCGAGAGAGGCGCATCCCATCCGGTGCCATCAGGCCCGGTGTAGCATAGACCTTCCCATGATCAAAGAACCCAAAGTTCTGCCGGTCACACCAGTCTCGAAGCCACGAGTTTAGGTGAACAGCACACCTTTCAGCTTCGATCCCCCCTATCGGAAGGACAGAGGCAAACACAACCTGCGTGCCTGATCCTCTAAGTAGTCGCCCCAAATCCCTAAAGTCTCTTTTGATCGCCTTCAGACTTCTCTTTGCTACTTCATCGCTACCAGCCTGAAAGACCAGTAGCGGGTAGTAGTCATAGTAGTCATAAGATCATAGATTTTAGGAGATTATCATAAAAAAAGAATTGCACATCAAAAATATGGAACTTGAAAAGCAAAATTTTGAAATGCTAAAATTTTCAGTATTCCCTTCTTTCTCACATTTTGCCTCCTTAGGCAGCATATCTTGGGTTTATTTTTATCTGATATTTTCCTTTTGTCAGTGCGCAACTTCATTTCAAAATTGGTAGATAAAAACTATACTCACTACACACGCTTTGATTGCTGGTGCAGACCCCTGATTTTAAAACCCCGATTGAAGTATACGTCTATCTTATAAATAACACAGTCCTATCCACCACTGAAATCTGCTCTACGTGCAAAACGCTACTTTCCTCTTTTCTTCAGGTTTTAGAGTCATCTTTCAAAGGCTCTGGATAGATTTATTTTCCTTCAAACTCCCTTCAACGTTTTATTTAATCTTCACAAAGACTCTGTATCAGCAATGTTGAACAAACAAATGAACTCTAAGGAATTATGCCTTAGTAGTTTATATTATTAGCATTATTTCCTGTCCCAGTGCCCTGACATAGATGACCATCCTCCCAGACCACTGGCTTATCAGAGGAGAAACCACATTGCCAGTGTTTCCATACTATACTGTTCCATTTACACACTGGGTACAAGGCAGAGCTGTACAAAGCTGCTTAACCTCTTCTATCCTGTCCTGTCCCATTTCAGCTTAAAAAACAATTAACGTGTACTTCAATTTTTCTCATGAATTTTAGCATTATGTAGTACACAGACTTGCAATTAAGCAAGCTATTTAAATGCACTTCATTTCTGGTATTAAGGAAGATACATTCCACGTACCCATCTTTAAACAAACACTTCCACAATTCACATAGTACCCATAAACAAAGAACATTTAAGATATATAATACCCTTATAACACCCTTATAGAGAAAACAACAGATTGTGTTAACAGCTTTAATAACATTTTGAAGTTTCTCACCTTGAGCAAAAGTTTGACATTTTGTCAAAAAATCTTGAATATAACACTCGTATTTTATTGCAAAATCAGACACCTGTGTACTTGTTTTCTGATGCCACTCCAAGCAGACAAATGTTTTGGGCTCAGTCCAGTGCCAGAGCACTCAACTCCTTAAACCATTTCAGGCTTACATTCAATACGGTACTCACGCTTTTGTACCTAAATCACTCACCCTTCCACTTTTGGAAAGGAAAAGAATTTGCCATGATAATTATTAAAATAGCAATTTTTCATTTGGACAGTTTGAAAGAACATAGCCCTTCCATGAAACCAGAGTTGTTTTTCCTCCAGCCCAGCCCAATTAGATTACAAATATATATATTTTTAATCTCAATACAATAGCACTAAGATTTATTGGTGTCTGTGATGCGTAAGATGCAGAACTCTGGTTTTGCTTACAGCAGGACTGTGCCAGTATTCTTCTTGGAAAGGTCTCCAAACAGCTCAAGTTTACGCTGTGTTACCCAGTAACATAACTAGTCACTAAGACATCTGTCCAGCTGTCAGCTCAATGGAAGGCAGCAGTGGGAGACTGCTGATTCATGCAGCTAGATTAGGCAAAAATGTCTCCAAACAGGCCAGCTTCCAAAGCAGTCTATACACTCAGCTGAGGCAGGCAGGATGCTTGCTTTGCACATTAGCTTCTTTCCCAATATCATTATAACCAGTAACATAAATTACATTATTAGCTATAGCCTGACATTCCCATTTCTTCCCAAAATTGTTCTGAGCCTATCTGAAAATCTCCTGTTTCCTCTTTTAGATTTCAAACCAAATCCTTGTAATACTACATTTGCCTTGTGTTCTGCAACATATCTGAAATGCTGAAAAGAACTTAAACTGCAGCCTGCTGCAACCAGGTCCAAAAGTCCACAAGTTTGTATTTTGCCCATTTCTTTAAATTGGAACAGAAAAGTAGCCACTATTGAAAAAATATCTAACATTAGCTCTTTCATATTGTATTTTTTGAAGAAGTGAAAAATTTTCCCTTTCTCGTGTATTTATTCAAATATTTTGAGTCTATTCACACAACAAAGCCCTTCAGATGTTTTTGTTTTCTCCTATAACAAAGTACCCACTATTGTTTCTCTGCATTTCTACCAAAAATGATAAATACCCAAATTATGGACACAGGAGCGCTAGGCTCTGCTTATCGCTTTCTTCATGTTGCTTGCAAAATGAGTATAAAAAAAAGTAGAAATCTCACTGGCACATTCACGACTGGCACACTCATGAAAAGTATGTTGGAGCAACTAGAGACTCTCAGTTAAAAAAAAAAAAAAAAAAAAAAATGATGGGCCCTATATCCCTATATTTTGAATTATTAAAATTATGAGGAGTTCATCATATACTGATGAAGTTGCAAAGAACTTATTTATTGCATTATTCACAGCATTCGGGTAGTTGTGTGTTGAAGCCGTGCATGGTAATACTGGAAGTGGGCTGAAGATGATTGCTCTATTGAAATGAAAATACAGATAAATTTGATGCAGTGTTTGTCTTCAATCCACTATGGATAATTATTTTTGTGAATTCATGTGTGAAGAAAACAATGTTAAAACTGGCAAATGAATAAATAAATAGACAAATAAATTTACCCATGGATATCAGAAACTTTCTTCAGAGAAAATCTAGCTTTGAGGAAAGGGACTTCTCCTGCTTGTCATGTATTTTTGCAAATTTACTCCTGTACAGTTGTTTTCTTTCTTACTGACAGCAGTAGTGTGTGAACTCTGAACAGTCACTGAGAATTGTTCTGAATATTCTCCAATGTTATCACTATTTCAGTTCCTTAAAATGTATAAACAGCAATCTCTAACATTTCAATTTCTGTGATCCAAATTCAATGCCTGACAAAAAGCGTCAGCAGCCCAAGGGGCTGCCCCAAGGGCTTCTGTCCCCTAGCTATATATTTTCTGATTCCATGTCCCAAGAAGTTCAGACACAAAGGCTACGAGGTCCAGGGGCTGGAGGAATTTCCTCCAAACAGATGTTTGAGCTACTGAGGCTGGAAATAGTATCACTGCCTACCATGGAATTATATATTTTAGATGCACTTAGAATTTTTTCATTCTTCCCCCTGCCAATCCCTGTGACAGATACCCCTCCTGGGGATGAATCATGCTGCATGTAACAAAATGAGTTACTGAAGACAAGAAGCTACAAATATGTTTTTCTTACAATAAGTTCATATGCATTTTGTTGGAAGAGTTCGAAAAAGCAGTGTTTGATAAACAAATTAGTGGTACTTCCTTCCTTAAGTCACTTCCTGATAAGCAGCCAAACAAATTTTCTAAAATAAATAAATGAGAGAGCTTAAATAACCCAGTTTGCTTGGCTGGTCACAGTTGGTGCCGTCTATACTGCTGCAAACTGTATATACTGCTGCAGAATAATACTGCTGCAAACTCTTTGTTACTACTTTACTCCTCAACAGTACATAGAAGCCAACTAAAGTCACAATGAACTTACTGTACCATTCTGATTTCTAAATTAAAAGAGATAAAACATTTACAGCACCTGTCGAAGATTTCAATAGATTCATTCTCAACATTTTTTGTTTGTTTTTTCCTCCGCAAAGTGAGGTCTTGTCCAGGTTTTGCAGTGTATAGATTGTATTTCATGAAAGATGGTTAAAATACAGGTATCTATGTGTAGGTATGTATATAAACAGTACAAACACACTAAAAATTTCTGAAAGTGGCATCAGCAGCAGGAAGAAACACTGCTGTAAATGGGGAACTAGTTCAGGGGAAAAAAAAAATGGCAAGAAAACACTAAGCCAACAAAAAATACCCACAAAACCTTAATGTGAAAGTCACAATGGAATAAGCATAAGACTATTCCCACAGACTTAAAAAAGCTGGCCAAATGATGATATGTGCAGATTATGAGGCCAACTATTAGAGAATGCACATGCAGGACTTTTTAATATACACAAAATCAAAGAGAACATGCAAACTCTAAGCATCTCTGAAGGCTTTTTGGAAGTTCTATTAAAGCTATTCCTGATGTTTTACTGGAAGTAGTTCCCATCTTCAATAAACTACTTTCATGTTCTGCCATCACGTCAATGAACCTTTGTAGTCATGCTTTGGCTTCCACAAAAACCGAAGCCAGAGGAAGTAGCTTTCTTCTTTTCACTTTTATAGTAACTACTTTTTCGACGTTTTGACCTTAATTCAGAACAGTTGGTTGCATTTTAAAAAAGAAGTTCATTGAATTAAGAAAAGTTATAAACTTGAAAAATTTCTCAAAGATTCTGCTGACTACAAAACATTCTGTTTCTGCATATTCTTCAATTACATCCTTACAGTGCATAGCACCACAAAAAGGATTGTTAATTGATCTCACGCTTAAAAACTATCAGTCCTTTATGGGAACACCATTAAATTACTTTAAATACTTCTGTATTTAAAGAGATGATAGACTCCTCAAGTGGAAATAAAAAGATTTGCAAATGTTCTACATAGAATGTAACATCATCTTAGTCCTCTCTGTCCTCTTCAGGAAGCAGTAGCTCCCGCTGAGGAAAGGCATACATCATTTCTGTGCATACCCCAGTCTGTGGCCATGTGCCACATTGTGGCACAAAGTCAGAGCCAGGCAACACAGCTTTAAACTTAATTTGCCAAACAAGTTACAAGATTTTCTAATGAAATAATATTTATACAAGTGGAATGCTCCACAGAGTGCAACAGTGATAGATTTCCAAGATTATATCTATTTGAGATAACTCGGAATATTTCATTGCTGTATTCTACAGTGTTTGAAATGGCGACTGTATAAAGGCATGGCTATATTACTGAAGATATAAATCTTACAGGAGCCTGTTCACAGCATCAAGCACAGTGATCGTTGGTCACCGAAGTCCTCAGCTAGCTAAGACCCAGGCAAATGGGTCAGAAAAACAACCAACCAGCCAATCAACAACAGTTGTATGTATATATATATGTATATAATATATACACACACATAAATCTACACACCCTAGTAAGCAGCAAGTGTTTTCCTGAAGTAATAAAATCCTACTCCATGAAAGAGCTGGTTCACTAGCATCAGAATTTTTAGGCAGAAAACTATTTAAAAATATATACATACATACATATATATATATATTCATGCTATTTGGAGTAGTGGAACTGATAACAAACTGTACATTAAATCAAACATGGGCACTGAGTTTGGTACTGGAAAGTGAATTGCTAAAGAGGCAGCAGTATCCAAAATCTAATTTGTTAAGCCTTACTCTAGAATAGCACTTACTTTTGATTACCTTAAACCAGCAGAAGTCTGTGTTTCCAACTTAATATTGGGCTGCGTATTGAACCTGACAAGTCTGGTACTGGAAGCAGGAGGCATTGGCTATAGGAGCATCCTATAGTGGCAGTAATTTCACGTTGATCCCAGCTGACCTGCACTGGATGTGTCTCAGTGTTATGGTGGTAGCATGTGGACAATCTGTAATGATTGGAAGAATAGTGTCAGTGGAATTTAGGAGTGAGATGATTTGTGTATTAGGATGCTGCAAAATAATAAACTGTATTTCAGAAAGCAGAAAGCATGAGGTAATGGTTAAAAACACTGATAGATTTTGTGTATAAATCTCTTTAGAAAATACTTACTACCTAACCAGACTCAAAACAAGTAACAATTTCACTTTGTATGAAACAGTGTGGCATTGCTGATTATGAAACCAGATGTAAAAAAACTACTAAAAAAAAAAAAAACCAACAACAACAACAAAAAAAAAAACATGATCTGCAATAATGAAATCTGAGCTGTATAGGAAGTTCTAGAGAATCAGAGAATCAGACATAAAAATATGCTGCCAATAACTTCATTCTTTCAAGTAGAAGAGCACTTAACATCATTGAACAACAAAATGGTCATTCTTAGATATGCATTTTCTCACCTAAATTTTAGGCCACATTGGACATTTTCACAAACACTATTAATTTAGATTTCAAAGCAAGAAATCTAACAAGAAGATTGAAATATAGCAGACTGCAAAAGTGCAGAGTGTAAATTTCTGTTTACAGACATAATTTAATCTGTGACATCATTAATAGCTTAAAGCAATACTCTGACTCCAGTTTACATGGCTAAGGAAAAGCCACACACGACTACACAAACACCCAATGGTAATTTTTAAAATGAAAACTACCTGCTAGTATCTGATTTACTCTGAGACTATTTCTAGAGATTTATTATACAAATGTGCCTGAATGAAACCATTATTGCAAGGTAATACTGCCTAATAAGTAATAATTAATGAGCATTTCTCCTTATTTTTCCTCCCTCATTTCCTTAATCTCTTGTTTCCCAGGGCAAAAGTTCACAAGCACAGGACTGTCCCATCTGTTTGCAAGATGACTATTACCACTTAGGCTCTCAGTAACTTCAGTTTACAAATATTTGGCTGCAGTAAGAGATGATGTACATTTTATTATTGTTTTTTGTTTCTTTTTCCACTAAGAATGAACTCCCACACAAAACTCTAATTAAATCCAACTTAATAGTGATATTTAGTGCTAAAATATTAACCATCAGTATTTGTATTCTGTGTAATACTTCAAAACTTCATGGAGTTTTGAATACTACAGCAGGACTACATGCTGTAGGAATCTGGAGAAAGACACTGCCTTTACTTTGGATTGTTTACAGTCTTATCAGAAAATTTAAAAAAAGAAAAAAGTAAAATCAGGAAATTCAGAAAATAATAGCGAATAGTAAGGTAACTAATTTTTCTTACTGTATTCAAGTTTATAGTAATTAGTCAACAGCATGCCTTAGGAGAAAATCTGAAGGTGTTTTAGCCAAATATATTGAAAAACTGTCAATTGAGAGGTTAGAAAGACAGAAGTAAGAGGGATACTGTCTGACTGACAGGCATAATAAATGGTCTTATTGGCAATATTCTGCACAAATTGACCTATAGAGGCTACAGTAGCTAGAGTAATCTGTCTATATGTGCGTGTAGCCACTGCCTCACAAAACCTATGAAAACAACAGAGCAGGACAAAAAGCACTGTATGACAGTGAGTTACTTTAACTAGGGAGCCATAAAAGACTGATCTCAGAATGGGAAACATTCAATTATTGAATTTCAAGATGGAACACGCTAATATAAGGATATTTAAGAACATATATGATATATTTCTTTCAAATTAATCAGAAGCATCTATCATTTGGGGCAGAAATTGTCAGAGTGTTTATAAACATCATACCAAAATAGCTTCTTTGGTATACAATGTCAGTGCAAAAATAGTTTGTTTTTGAAATGTTCAGGAAAGTATCTTTAAAAGTTTCAGATCAAATTTACTGATCAACTCATCAACTGGTACATTGTGAAAAGACACAATCTGTGCCGTTACATCAACTCTGTTATATTAGCATGATTCCAAAGCTAGTAAAAAAGGGTCATATTCTAGATAAGAACGTAACATTTCTGCCTAAGAATGGCAGATAACTGTGCAAGTAATTCTGAGCATCTCTTTCAAAATTAGGCCCCTTGTGGCAACCTCGTTGTAGACAGAGCTACTGAACATTCACATGTTCTTAGTGTCATTGTGGGAAACCAAGTTATCCAATGTAAAAAATAAGATTTATGTGCCATTTAAAACTCTAACTATCAACTCATTTCTAGAAAACAAGGTATCAGAGTTTACTCAATGGACAAGCAATTAAAGTCCAAATTTTGAAATGTCAGGTGCTGTAGGTAAACTTTTCCCAATACATACATGTAACTGAACAAAAGTTGCAGTGAATTTTTATTTGCTATTCTACTTAATGAGGAAAATATCACTTTATGTGATGTCATTTTATGTTTTTGAAAAAAAAAAATAATAATCTGAAACATTTTGCTAGTACCTGTACTTCAGAAAGCAGCAAAACCAAGTTGCTTTTCTCTTTTGTTCAGTGTATCTGATATTGATCCCCCATCATCTGACAACTTCCAGATCATTCATCAGAATTCATTTAGAAATGCACTTGATGTCAAATACTAAACCTGCTGTAAAGAAGAGGAGGAACCATGAATGCTGTGAAAAAAGCTTGATTTATAAACTATTATTTGACTATCTGCTTTAAAAGCAGAATTGTTACATAAGTAATACATTAATAACAAACTTTACAGTTTAACTTTGGGACAGACTCCTCTTTGTCAAATTTATTTTTTTGTTTGTTCAAACTAGCACAAGAAAAAAAATAACATCACAAGATTTTTTTTTTTTTTTTTCCCAGGAATCAGATGGATAAATCTATGTTTTTGAAAATTCAGAATTGTCTAATATAGCACTCTTAGGTAAAAGAGAAACTTTCCATGGATTCGGCTGAGCTTTCTCATGCTTTAGTTAAACAATAAAGTCCCAAGATCAGATACAATTCCTTCTGATAACAAAATTTATAATTTATAATCTTAGTAGAGAAGTGATCTAATAAATAAAAAATAAATGCAAAACTTGAAGAACAGATAAAAAGACCAGTGACAGGACCTGGAGGTCTGTTACCAACGATGTCATATATTAATGTATGTGTTTATTTACTGTTCAATTAGCTACCATAGATACAGGGAGAAGAGAACTAATCTGAGTAACTGTCAGGGTAGCTGATAAAAATGCCTTTACATGTTGGAAGGCAAAAAAGATGGGCTTTGGCTGGAACATAATGCTGGATGGTAAGCAAGGGATTGCAGTTAAAGCTGATCTCATGCTTTGATATTGGGGACAGAAGATGTGCTTGAAAAACACAAAAAATATGCCCAATGGGTTATTTCTTATATTGTTCTACTTGTATTATCCATAATCAGACATTGATACACCAGAATGATAAAACCACTAACATCATCATCTCAAAATAAATAAATAAACAGAAAATTAATGATTGATCATGGTTTTAAATGATAAGTACAACAATTTCCTTTGGATCATTCATCAAAAGGATTGAGAATTATATCAGGAAGAAAAATTACAGCAGTTCAACTTCTGTCATTTTCCCACCTTTTACTAAGTAACTTACATTCCTTTTTATTTTTCCGTATGATGAGATCATTTCCAAAGCTTAAAATAACTTGGCAGCTCTACAAACATATTCTGTTTTCTTAACGTTTCCTTGTTTACTTATTACATGGATTAGGTTTTTGAACAGTGGTTTTCCGGCAAATTAGTAAAAGCCTGCAACGTTCTTTAAAAAGAAGATAAGAGTCACACAAAGTGCAATCCAAATGGCTCAGTTCTGAAACTATTTATTAAATGTATCCTTAAAAAGATCAATCCTAATGATTCCAAGAACAAAACTATTTGTTAAATGAATGTTTAACAGTGTAGAAAAGATTATAAAAATCATCCCAGAGAAATCATTCTCTCTCTCATGTTTAATGACTAACAAGCTGGATGTAAAGAATGGTATATTCAATAAAGACTACCTTGAATATATTGTGCAGTTTGTAAATGATGTGTTGCCCTCCACAACAGGCATGTCCTCCTGGTATTTTAGAGGCAAACTGAAAAGCACTTAGTGTAAGAAATCCAGTGGTTTGTGATTACAAATCATTTCTAAAACAGTGTGAACTTGAACATATTTTCATGATGTTCATTATAATTCTGAGTTTCAACTACAAAACCCCAAATATTTTGTTATCAGGAAAGCTGGAAAGTGTTTTTACGACGGTTCATTTTGGTGACAACAGTTTATGATGCCAACATCCAGAAAAGCCAAAACTCACTGGTTGGGTTTTGATTTATGAAACCAAAAAGGAGTGCTGGGAAGGCCAGGAATAGTTTATGGAAATCATCAAAAGATTGACAGTTGGTTTGTGTCGCTGTAGATCCATTGCAGTTATCTGATTTACAACAGCCAAAGAATTTAATCATAAAAAATGTGAATAAAAAACCAACGTATTGCAATTCAAGCTTTGTCAGTCTAAGATAACATTTACCTGATTGTTTTGATTTCTTCGGTTCTTTGATTTTTACAGCAGCAGCTCAATGTCCCATAGCTTGAGTTAAGTAGATCTCAGGAGACTTCTTCTCATTATCTCTAAGAAAAGTTAAATGTTAGAACATCCTGCAAAACTCTATAGGATTTCATATGCTGCTTAAAAGAAATAAATAAATATTTTGAGAGAGAGAGAGAAAAGACTTTGTTTGAAGATTCTCTTCTCACCTTTGACTTTTCTTTTTAAAGAAAAAATCAAGGGTGAAATATTCTGCTTGTGTTACATTATCCATGAGAGATGAATATAACTTGGAATAGCAGATATGAACCCCCTAAACTGAAAACAGTTTTTGATTACCACTGAATACAGACTCCACAAGTGCTCTTACTACCACATGAAAATCTTGAAAGAAAAATAGGATGCGTTGAATTGATCTGTTTTTTAATGGCCATTGCAAGTCATTTTATGTCGTGTAATTCAGGGGATCTCTCTTTGAATTAAAAGTACTGTTTGTTTGTTTGTTTTTAAAGGGCCTTAGAACATACTTTAAGAATTTCAAGATTTTTTGTGCAGACACTGAACATTGGTGTTTTAGCACAGCACACTCACAAACTGGCTCAAGACTGTGTGCAATCATTACGGACACTTTAAATGATAATACATCTCAAGTTGGACACTCTACAAAGAAAGCACACAGAATTATAAATCAGTTGTTAACCTATCATCTTCAGTAGAAACTGGGCTTTGGCATCTTTTGGAATGGACTATGCTAAAACCTCACTGAAGTATGAAAAGGAAAAAAAAAAAAAAAAAAAAAAAAAAACCAACTAGAATTTCATCATTGTCATCTGTGGAGAGATTTCAAACTCAGTGGGGACTGAGAAATTATTCTGGAATGCCCCAACACACTCACAATTTTTCTGATTATACCAGTCACTTGAAAGTGTTACTAACAGATTTACCCAATTTACCATGGCCCAGACCAGACCATGCCATTCATGGGAGTTATACCCTGCTACCCTTTTCAGTACCAGAAGAATGTGTTGGAAAAAAGAGCATAGGAAAGTGTTTCAAAACCCTCAAAAATTTAGGCTCAATACAGCCTCAGGTATAAAGTAACCTGATGGTCACAAGATATCTTGACCATTACCTCCCATCCAACAAATCCAAGATAAGATGAACAGTTTTTTTTTTTGTTTTGTTTTCTTTTGTTTTACAAAATCCAAACAGATAACAGTTACAATGTTTTGTTGTTGTTTGTTTTTTTTTTTTTTTTAAGTGTCATGTGGCAAAGGAAAAAAAAAGTGTAATTTGCTTAATCTTAGGTCAAATGTGAAATGTGTCTGTGAAATCCAAAAGACCACTCTGCATCCACACTTACCATGTAGTCAGGAATTCCACCCTATTTCATTCCCAGGGAAAACTTAAACTTGAAGAGTCAATAGGTTTTTCCATTTCTTCCACATACAAGTAGAATTTGCTTGGATTTGTTTTCAACACTTTATCCAGTGGATGCAAATCTTTATTATTGTTCTTTGGTTTTCTTTGTATCCTATCTTCATCAACACTGTATTAGCTAAAATAATAAAATAAAAATAAAAATAAAATAATAATGTCTGGATGCCTACCTTGGCAACCTGCTCTAGGAAACCTGCTTTGGCAGGGGGGGGTGGACACAACGATCTCTTGAGTTCCCTTCCAAGCCCTACAGTTGTGTGATTCTGTGAAAACAGTAGGGAGAATGAAAATTACACTTGAGGTTTTTCCTCTTGCTATCACATGCAGAAAGTTATCTTCAGTTATAGCAAGACAACCAGGAAATGCTTGAATGGCAGTGGTCAAAACAACCTTACTGGAGCCATCTTTCATGAAAATATTTATGTTAATGTTACGTAGTCTATGCTTACACAGTCATTTCTATTATTTTCATAAAGATTGCTCCTCATCTAGTGGCATTTGGTGGTTCTGAACTGAGAAGTAATCCAGACTGCCTATCATGCTTTTACAGCCCCCCACCTCATTTTGCCAGAAGGGGAAAAAGCAAGACAGAGGTATACTGCAAAAGTTAATGTCTTGTTCTTATTTCTGTCCTGCCAATTATCCTTGAGTTTTTCTGTAGAGTTCCAAGCATGTCTTCAAACTAAACTTCACCTTAGTAATGTTCATTCTTCTCTTCTAGGGCTAGGTATGCACTGCTTTATTCTCAGCTAGCTGTTTTGATTAAAGAATCAAAGTATAATAGCAGGAAAATGATTTTTTGTTTTCCTAAAACACTTTTTTGTATTTCATGTAGACATGTTCTAAATATTGAAATTGAAGACCTAGGACACAAACCACTGAAATGCTGAACCCTAATAGCAGCAACTGAAGTCAAGAGAATCTGTATTCAAGTATACCAGGTTTGCCTTGTTGCTGAATCTCAGCTCTCCAATTGCAGTATGAACATAATTCTACCTTCTGACCATTCAGCAGTTACATGTCATAAACCAATTAATGGGGGGTGAAGAACTTAGTTATTATAGACATGTATGTCACCAGTAAATGAGTAATCTTGTTTTTCACAGTAGGATAGTCTGTAATTAATAAGATAATAAGAATACACATTAATAAAGGAGGATAAAATTAAATAACAAATAGCTGACAAATGATCAACATTCATCTTGTTTGCTCCTTGGGGGCTTGGTTCGTGTGCAAAAAAAGGAGCATGCAATCACATCATTAAAGGCTGAATCATAATGAATATTCACAGTGACGGAACAAAGTTTCACAAGAATCCACCTTCTCTAATTATCTGAGTTTGCCTGAATTCAGTATATAATAATATCTTTCTAACATAGCTAACATAAGCTGGAAGCAATCACAAGAAAAGCCCTTGTAAAACCCACATATGCTTGGGCAGAGGCATGCTCAGTTTCCACAGGATTTGGCTTTTGGCTTCTGTGTACTCTGGTCAGCACAAGGAATTACGAAAGGCCCAGTTCTTCCCCCCCCAGACATTTTTGTTTTTTGGTCTGGCAATCTTTAGGAAGTACTGAGCACATGCAAAATGTGACTTCAGAGACTTACAAGTTGGGTAAATTTGAAGTGTTTTCCAAGACAGCATAAAAAATACCATCCTGACACATATAATGGCACATCCAAAATTTGAAGTAATATCTCAGGAGAAGAAATACACCAGAGCATTTCCATTACAATACTTCAATAATTATTTAAACAAACAATTCAGCATATCTTTCCAACTCCCTGGAAACGTCTAAAACGTTTTGGCTGTATTTTTAATGAAATCTCAGACTAAGGCAGACATCCAACAAAGGAAATAAATCCCCAAAATCACAGTTTTATAAAGTTGTAAGCATCAGAAAACACAATCTTACAATGAGAGTTGTCATGGGACTTTAATACGATGAGTGTTTCTGTCTACCCTACCTATAGAGCAAATTAATCTATGCTTTTATTTTGTAGTGAAACCATGTTCTATTTGTACCAAAATGAATTTTTATAGGCTTGAACTAAAGCCAGAAAAACTACAGTAGAAAATCTATGCTTGATAAAGGAAAGAAGCGAAACAGCTAGGCTGGATTCATAGGTTGAGTTAAAAACAAAAGCGTAACAGAGATATAAAATTTGCACAGTAATGTGGTCTAGGCAAAAGAGTAATATTCAGAGCATGACAGGAGCATGAGAGAAGATAAAAGGTATACCTATCAAGTTCTCCTCATTTTTACCATTGTCCAATCATAGAAATAAATGCAATGTTTTCAGTGAATAATCCTAAATGATGAAACGAGCTATTGAAAAACAGAAAAAGCCTCTTTGAGAAAGAGCTTGGGGGGTAGGGCAGGGGGTGGGAGATAGAGGAGAAATTGGACATACACAGCAACTACATCAAAGTTCAGCAACTGACAATTATTTTCTAAAATTGTCTGATTTCCATACAGCCTGCATGCATGAGGAAGGTAGTTCCTAACTAGTAGCTATCTTGCTACAGCCATTAGGAAGACCACAGAAGGCTGCCTGCAGAGAAGTCTTTGCACCAACTCTTCAAATAAATATTCCACATTTTTCCTCTCTTGTGGGCAAACCGGCCAACACATCGAGGAGTCAGCTTTGACAACCAGATTGTCTTCTCCCTCCTGTTAGTTTTGTTCCACATCTGTTTTTTTTTGTTGTTGTTTGTTTGTTTCCTAGCTCTAGAGCCAAACATTCAGCTAAGCACTGTCTGAGTGAAACGTTACAGGATGGCCCCTCCTCTCTCCAGGCCATCCAACATCACAAGAGATGGCCAGAAGCATGTTTTAATTAAGCAGATTGTTTTATTGCAGTAACATTGCAAAACATACAAAAATCTCTCTCCTCTTCATTGGGTCATGGAGTTAGTAAAACCTTGGAAGAAGCATTTAAAATACTTTATCATATTTAAAAGTTGTACCCACCTGCACATGCACATATAATATTCAGCAAGCAGTGCTCTGTTGAGTATGAGTGATGAACCAGATTCCTAAGAAAAAACAGAACATTAAAAAACAAATTTAGTATAAATGGCAGGATAGGAACTTCCTTACATGTTTCAGCTTGTTGACAATTCAGTTTATTACCCACATACTTATTATACTTAGACATTAAGACAATGTCTGACTTGTTCAATATTAGTTGTTTTGATTATTTTTTTAATTGTTTTATTTTTTGAAAGACACAAGGAACTATGCAATTGAGAATGTAGTTCCAACACAGTATAAACACTGAATTATCTTTATTGCACAAAAATGGTCATACAAAGCTTGGCTGGAAGCCAACTTTGCTGAAATTTGGTTATTCTATTCTGAGTAAACCATAAACTGAATTCTAAGCAGACCACTTTTGTTTGTTGGTTTTTAAAGCAAAGAATTTACAGAATTATTCTAATTTTAAAAATTGTGGTCAATAGTATCATGTGATCACTACATTGTTGATTTTGACACACACAGGCAGAAATACATTATCAGATATTACTTGTTCACATCACTTACAATAAGGCTTCTTTCTGCTAAAATATTTAGAAATGAGGAATTTATTACTTTTTCTGTGAGACCAAAATGTAAAATGCTACACACACACATTAAAGTAAGTTCCACTGGCTTTCTATATTGGTAGAAATTCTAATTTTAGAGCTAATCCTAATTTTTGGAGCAAATGTCAGTCCAGTAAGGGAGCAGATGGGCTCTGCAGTTTTATGTTGAAAACGTCTCGATTTCTAAAAGTTTTCACATGACAGTGGGGAAAAATAAATAAATAAATAAGATTTCTAGTCTGCTAGGGAAAAAAAAAAAAAAAACTGGGGGGATTTTTAGCCTGCTAGAAATCAGTAGCCATTAGGAAAAATAATTTATAATCTTTTAAAACCAGGGTCATTTTTCTCGTTCAAAGAACAGTGAGGGTTTTATTTTATTTTCCCAAGACCACCCTCTCAGAATTAAAGCAATGAATCACTACAGGAGATTAGCAATTATTACTGTTAAATTTATCTCTGAAAATTCATATCCCTGTCCTGATTTTAACAATTTATAGCTCTGCTACTTCATGTGGAATAACCATATAAACTGCTTCTAAATTAAGAACTCCTTCAATTATCTTATTGGTATCTGCATATGAGTCCAATTTAATTTAATGAGAATGGCATTCATTAAAGAGAGCTTAAAAACATGTCTGGGAATACATAGTGTGCAAAGTCCACGTTTTACCCTAGCTCTTTTACTCAGCAAAGAAGTTCCCACTTAAACCCCCATCTCTCCACATCTTGTAACCCACCCTTCTACACACTTTCTGTGGAATCAGGTAATACATCTCTGGGAGCTTCAGACTGCTCTAAACATTGTTTAGGTGAATATTTAAGTTTCAGTAATTTTTTAGTTTCTTCCTCAGACATAACTTATTTAAGTCCAGTTGAAAAAGATGACATGCCAGACAAGATTTTCCAAGTTTTGTATCTCTACCCTACTCCGCTTCCAGCAGGGCTGGAATCACAAATCCATAGGGCTTGGATTATAATTAAATATTGAAGAATGTATTTTATAGATGTAAACCATAAGAACATTTCCTTAGGACATATTGCTGTACAAAATGGCTGGTTTTAAAGCATGAGTTCTAGGCTGCACGCACCAGACAATGCTAACTCAAAAAAAAAAACAAAAACAAAAAAAAACACAACCAACCAATCAACAAAACTTTTGCATCTGTATTGTCCACCATATTAGAGGTGACAGATTTATACTGCTCCTGCAAACAGACCATGTATTTCAGGAGTAAATGTTAACAACAGCTGCACAGAAAAGACTGTCCTGAAAAGACTTTTCTGATGCTTATTCCCTGAAAAATAAATTCCAGTGTCTTCTGACATGATATAGTCACTTTCATTATCAATTCCAGCAGTGACATACTCAGCCCACAAATAATTTCTCATTAATGAGTTACAACATTTACTCAAAAACGACCTCCATTCCAGTAAAAACACAATTCATTAAACAAGATGGACAGTGTATATTTGGTCAAACTCAGGCTGTTAAGCGGGTAGCCCTCACTAATTGCTCATGGAGGAGAGGGCAATCTCTTTACATGCCCTGCCCAGGGAGTCAGGCAGTCTGGGTGCTATTCCTGGCTCAGACATTAACAAGTCACTTCATTGCTCTGTTCTTCATCCCATGTTCTTAAATGATATCTCATTTCTCTTATTATTTGGTCCCTTCAAAATACAAATCCTTTATGGCAGAAGTACTGTGCATCAAAAGTATCTAGCTCCCCTGAGGCTTGAATTTTGTTTGGGCTTTCTAAATGGTTGCTTGTTTTACAACAACAGTGCAAATATTCATTACTGTATCTTGTGTTTTTAAGGTGAAAATCTATAAAGCATAAAGTTCCTAGATCCTCACTGAAGCATCTAAATAAGAAGTAGAGGCCCATGCAAAAAAGAAGCAAAGAAGAAGACCAATCAAAATTTGAGGAAAAGATTCTCATCAACAAAATCAGGCATTGCTACTTGCTATGTGGCAGGAAGATCAAAGAGCGGTGAAGTAAATCTGTGTAGATCGTATTCTAGTTCTTCAGAACAACTTTTAATCTCTGCTTTTAATTGTAAGATGTTTAAATAAAACTTTTGTTTTCTTTTTCCAAGTTCTGCACCTGCTAGCCCTTTGTTTCTTAGTTTGTTTAGTTCTTTAGTTGTTTTTTCCTATTCCGCAGTGAGTTTCGCTCTTCCTAACAATAGTCTTCTTTCAGGAACTCCCTTTTATCCCTCCACGTTTACATGTACTATAAACAGGCAGAGTCAAATTCACTCAAGAACACATTCTCAGAATTGTCTTTATTATTTCATTTTCTTCAGAGATTTTTTTGCTGGGCTTCATTTTGACCCCTAGACAAAATCTACCTACCTACAATGAGTACCTGCAAAGGTTTATGGACCTCTCAGACTTACTGTAGAGGAATGGGAATGCTGCTGGCCATTAACGTATTTCTATTACGGATCCTGAAATAGCCTTTTGAAACATTACAATGAACATGTTAAAAGTATTAGAATCTGCTGGGGCTAACACATTTAACATCATTAAAATCAATAGAAGTTCCAATTAAAATATTCTATGAATCTTTGTTCAAGGGATTAACAGAAGTGTCAACAAGAACTTTTCTTACAATAGACATACTATTCCCATCAAAGGCTGAAACAGTCAAACATTACCTGATATTTTTTCTGGGTCAGCCATTCTCAGAAAGGGCTACCCTTGCAGTGATGCAGCACAAAGCCACTTCTACCTTGGAAGTACTGTGGCTTTCAGGCAGCAAATGTGGCTCACGCTGCTCCCTCTGCATTGAGAGAGTATTGACTCAGTTTTCTTAGACAGCAAGCATGTAGGCAAGTTTTTGATTTGTATTTCCACAGAGCCAATGAAAAAAGAGGCAATCCTCATTCACAACAGCAATTCTTAGGTTGCAGTTAGACTGACCTTTGTATGTATCTCATTTGCTGAGCTCTCCTACTGATCCAGCTGCTTTTTCACCTCCTTGACTGTACAAGGTGCCTTCATCACAAGGGCCAAGCTTCCTCTCTTTAGAAACTATAGCTTGGAGTGGGGAAGAATGGATTTTGTCCCTCTTGCACTGGAGAAAACACATGGATGCAGCTGGGTATACAGCAGCTACCTAGGGTGCACTGAAAATATCCTTAGGTATTTTGGACACTTAAGCAAAAACACAATTAAGGAACATGCTAAGTATTGTCAGCTGAGTTACTTTTTCATATTCTGTAGGCTATCCCACAATTAGGTAAAAATAAGTAAAGAGAAAAATATACCATATTTGCAAAAATGCAAGTAGTATTAAAAAATGGAATAAATAAAAGTGAAATATGTCATGCAACTTGCTCTATCCTATTTAGGAAGTTTCAGACAGTATGTAAAGATTGATTTAGTGTGCAGCACCACTCTAGACAATTAATATCACTGACATTTCTTTGCAATTTCAAGTCGTCAGAGGATAAATTCACACCATGTGAAGGGCAGCTGCTTTTCTTTTCTTTTTTCTTTTTTTTTTTTTTTCAATATTATTGGAATTTAAACTTAGATTCTAAATTCTAACGAATTTTCTCAGCTTTCCTGATAAAGGGAAAGGTGCTAGTTTTCAACATGTATGATGGTTTAATGAAAAACTACAGTAACTTATATGGTTTTCAAGCTATCGGGACATTACAGATATTTAATTCACTGTCAGCAAAATACCATAATACAAAGTTCTGAATGAAACAGAATTCCATCCATTTTAGCCATCAGCCTAGCCTGTTTCCTCTAAAGCACATTATTTATTTTGAATAAGTGTATTAATATCAAGACTTTTTGTTCAAATAGTGTATTCATAAAAGCAAAAAATAAAAATAAAAACAGATATTGTTACATTCTCATAATTTCCTGTCATAAACATATTTATTATTATTTTTAATTCCTAATTTTCAATATCCATAGTACCTTTTAGCAATGAAATGACACAAAGACTCAGATGAAAAGCTTACATTGCTAATTAAGTAACTTGCAACAAGGAAAACCGGAGAATTTGACGTAATAGCTTTAAAGCAATTTTATATAAATCCATAGAGTTTCATGGGGGAAATATTTCTTCCCCCATAACTATTTCTTTATTAGCATAAACTCCATATTTACTTTGGGAAACCTCAAAAATAATTATTCTAAAATAATTTACACTGAAGGTATTAGCAGTATGGAATACTTTGTTCCTTATTATGTAAGAATTAAAGAAACGATGAAAAGCAGTTTAAGGGGCAAGATACATATTTGGAGAAGGGAGGGGAAAGAATGTAGAGGAGACCACCGCAGTATCTTGCCTGAGAAATTACTTGAAAAAGTAAGTTTGGGGTAGGTTAACTCACTTGGTGAGTTTAGAACTCATGCATGTCCTGAATCAAATGCAGTTGAGCTTTTCGCAAATTTGGCTCCAGATATAATAACAAATGCTAGAAAACTAAGACAAATACAAAACCCCAGAATGTGACTATGATAACCCATAACGGTTTACATTCCAGTAAACACAGGGAATTGTTAGTACCTCTCAAAGAGCACTGTACAACTGAAATTACAGGAAAGGGACTGGCACCAGAGGAATATAAATCAAAGACTGAACAAAACCTTTACATAAAAGAAAAGAAAGGAATGAATCTAGAAGCTGTCAGTGAACTTGAAGGGTGTAATGTACTGAATGAGGCAATGCCACAAGGAAACAAATGTGGAAACAGATAAGAAAAGTGATGAGAATGCAATAGGAAAAGCGTCAAAGAATGACATAACTGATGAAGTAAAACATGAAAACATGGACAACAGAATGAGACATATGTCACTTGTGAGATCATCAGTGAATGCTACAGACCCTTCATGTATCAATTAGAATACATCCCAAACCCCCCAAAATATAAACAAAAGCAAAGACTGTTTCCACATCTTTGCAACTGAGAATAAAAATATTCACATGCATTTTATCGATTTGACAAAATACCTGAAAAAGTGTTCCCGAATTACTTGATATTGTAAAATCTTAACGCAGGTCTCAGCATTCAGAATAAATAAGTTAATTAAAATCAGAGATAACAAGAGGGAGGTAAATTTTAGGATGTGATTTGGGATGAAGACAGGAATCTGTTCTAGACATTAATTAAAAATGAAATCCTCCTTCACCTGAAGTGCATCTATGCCTTGAAAAAACTACTCATCATATGACATGTTTGCCTTTCCAGGGCTGTATGGTTACTTGGAAAGAAAGCTAAACTTAATAAATAATTTATATTTCCTAAGTAATGCAAAAGACTTAAAACTAAGCTCACAAAGATATAATGAACCCTATGGAAAAACTGTATGAAACTAAGTCATTCAAGTTTCACAATGACATACCAAACACTCACTTTTGCTGCTGAAAATGAAGAGGTTTGTGCATTGACACAAACGAGAAATTTCTGTATCTGCCCAAAGCATCCACAGTTCAGATCAGTCTCCTTTTCACTTCCAACACTGCTCAGCTAAACCCAATTAGGAATCAGAAATTATGTTTGCCCTCTAACCTTGGATGTTTGATTTGGTCATCAGATGCAGAGTATTGTCTAACATATACCGTCAAGATCTAGCTCCCGTAAAACATAACTACTGCAACTTCCATTTCCAACAAAGGAAATATAGTGCTGACTGAATACATAATTTGTTTAATGATCAAGCCTCTTAGGCAAAAATAGCCCATTTCTCTGTCTAACCTCTACAAAAATATTAAAATTATTGATATTATCAAAACACTTGATATCTTCTCAGAAATCTCAACTTAAGTTTTTGCTTTCAGCAATACAGAATAAAGAAGTATAAAATCATTACTGTACAGGTAAAGATGCTAAGACTTGGTTTTGTTTTCTATTTCCAGAACCTCTGATGTACATATGCATGCACATAATCCTGCAGGATACAGCTTCAGATTAAATATAAAACTTTCCTATCACATTCAATAAATACAGACAATAATTTTGGGAACAGAAAGGCTACCATTGGGCTAAATTAAAAAATTGGAGTAGTATCAGGCAATTACTATTTTCTCTAAAGCAAAGAGAGTCCCTTCAGAAAGTTATGAATAATAAGTAGATGACAGCCCAGGTGAAAATCATCGGAATAGGTAGGGTAATGAAAACAATATTTAAAATGTGTGATTCAAGTACAACAGCAAATTATTTCATGTTGCAGAAAAAATGTTTTTCATTATTATTATTATAGTATACATTTAGCATAAAAACAGTAGTCTGAACTGAATTCAGTATTTTTACTTAGTGCTCAGAACTGCCTTGAAATTTTCTTGACAACAGTTGTACCAATTATATATATTCAAATTAGCACAACTTTCATCCCATGACCGCCAGCCCTGTAAGCACCACAGGATGCGAGCTTGAAGCTGTGTGCTGTCTTACTTCTTTTGGCAGTAGTAAAAACACTGAAGATACAAGGCTTTTTCGTATACTTAGACCTGTGCATTCCCAGTGTGTTCTGATTATCCCTTGACTTGCAAACACTATAAAAATAACTACACCAAAACAAAATAAAAACAAGCAAACAAACAAAACTTATAATCTAAAATTTGGCATTCGAATGAGATACACTGGATCAAAAAATCACATTTGTTCCAACACCCAGATTACCTTCAATATACATTCCATACACTGGTCATGGATGAAACCAGGGAGAAGCCACACCACAGGCACAGGTATGCCTTTACTGTTTTGCACAGAATCAAGTGAAGAGGGCATAACAGATAAATTGGAAGGACTGCCATGTCAAGTTAATTAAGTCTTTTTAAAGTATAATTTTATTCTGTTATCCTCAAGGGATGTGGGAAGAAGTCCTAGCATTAGATCACCGGAGGATGTCAACATTAATAGCCTCATCTATCATAAAAATGTCTTGATTCAAAAGACACATATGTAGAGTCTTCACTAATGATTGGAATAATAATAATAATAAAAAAAAGTATTTTACCACTTTTATTGTGATTTATAGTAGAGAATAAATATATTCTATAGCATCTAAGGGAACATGTGATACTGCTGTACAGATGTACAGAAAAATAAAGTGAAAATTGAAAAATATTAGTCAAGATTTATAGTAAGGTAAAGTTAAAAAAAAAAAAAAAAGCACATGAAAGCCTCACATACACAGACTCGTTTAAATGCCACAGTAAATTGCTAAATGTGTAAACAACCAATGCAATGGGAAAGCTACTGGATAACAGTACTTATATATAATAAAAAAAAAAAAGAAAAAAAAAAAAGAGTAATATTCTTATATTCTGATATTCACCCCCACCATACTTCAATATCTTTCTGAAATGAATAAGACAAAAACATTTTATAATTGCAAACTGTATCAGACACAGACATATTTGTGTCTCTGGATTTTATATGTACTGTAAGCAAAATTCATCATGAAATAAAATGCCAAGATTACCAAAGAAATACATGAGAAATCCTGAGCAATAATAATTATTATTTTTATAACTAGCTTTGATCATTGTAATAGATAAGGTATAAAGCATATGTTTACATATAGCATCTCTATCCTGAAAGTCCCATGGGGTTCAAAATGTGTTTTATTAAGTTATAGTCAAGTGCATCATTGTGCAAACTTGCCAGTGCTTTACTTCTTGCTGAACAAAACAATAGCCTGGCAGAACTGTGTGCTGGAGGCTTGTAAAACATAGATTTTGTTATCTATTTTCAGAAACACTTATCAAGAGCTTATGTGACTTTTTTTTTTTTCTCTCTTTTCCAGAAAGAATAAGTACATCTTGCTACCTAAATAGATTTAGTCTTTTTGATTTCATTACAATTAGAAAGGAAATTTATTTCCTTACAATCTGTGCAGTTAATGACATTGTCCTTATGGACATCAGTACAGTCTCTTTCCAATATATATTAAGCACAGTATTATTATTAATATATATATTAATAGTATTAATATATATATTATTAATATACATTATTTATTAATATATATTATTTATCTCCAATTGCACCCAAATGATCTTTCCCTGCATTTTCTAGTTAAGATAACTGAGCTGACAAAGAGAGATGAAATTTCAAAAAAGTTGGTCAGTTTTCCTCATTAAGAACATATTGAAGTTATTATGAGATCATTTAAGACTGTTTTTTTGTCTGTAAGTCTGAACTTCTAAATGTAGATGCCACAAGTTAACAGGTAACCTAACTACTTTGGTGATTTTAAGATTTATAATGGCAAGATTATCAGTTTTAGGCCATATGGTATTAGTTTTCTTCAACAGAAATTTTATTTAGATGCTGAGTTAAAAGATGTCTGAATCTTTTGAACAGGATCTGGCTGCAAAGAAAATCCATGATTTGTTCCTCATTAAAAATCAAAAATCAAAAAAATAAAATAAAAAAAACTATACTACAGTATTTCCCAAGTGTGTCCCACTGGGAAAACTTAGACCTATACAGTACATTCTTCTCTTACCCTTAAGTTTACATCTGCAACAAACAAAGAAAAAAAAAGACAAGTTATAGACAGAAGTTATTGTATTCATTGTCCCGTTGTATCTCTACTAGTTCAGATAAAGAGGGTGTGTTCTTGCTTCCTTTGAGGGTGTATCATTCATTCCAGTGTTAGGAGAATTGAGCTGCATACAAAAACAGCATCTAAAAAGCATGAAAGGCATCGTATATAGTTTATGTGGTAATATCCACCCTTCATTTAGAAGTCCAAGACGTCTTGTTCCATTATGAACGTACGTGAATTATTAGAATGATCACTGAAAAACTCAAGACACAGTCATAAGATCTCTACCATTCCACTACATTGTTTCTTATCAGTCACTTTTTTTTCCTGTCCCATGGAAACACCATTTAAATTTAAACAACTAGCCACTGAATAACAACAGTATTCTTGAGTTTTGTTAAGATACATTAGAATTCCTTTTCTTCCTAAATGTGGTAAAATTTTGCTGAGACACAGCACTCTGTAAAAATAAACCTGAACTATTTTATTATAGAATAGGAAAGGTTCCAGTGGCTAAATAAGTTATCTATACTTGTTATCAACTGATTCTCAAGGGCTCTTCAAAAGAATATAAAACAACTCTGGCCAAAAATAATGTGTGGGAACTCATTTATTTCATAAATGTAAGGAAATGAGCTATTTTGCTATAGACTTCCTACAGTTCCCACTTTCTTTCTCTGTCCCATTTTTTTCTCCACCTCCTGCAACACCACCTAGAATTACTTTTCTGTCTCTGCACATGCATTCTGTTGAAAGTCCAATGATGGAAAAAAAAATGGAGGGCTCAAGCACTAGGTGCTGATGGAGATAAATTACTGCACATCCTGGTGGTCAAATCTACTTCTGAACACTAAGAATGGCGTTGGTGCACAGGAAGTGATCCAGCAAAATCCTCATCAAATTCTAGTTCTATTTTATAATAATAAAACAGGGGTAAGTGCTAAGTACTTGGAATGCCCCTGACGTCTAAATCATACATCAGGATTTCTTACGTGTAAGACCAGTTTGTACATATCAGTGGGAAGTTTAAAATATGCAAGAGTTATGAAGTTGGAAAGTGTCTGGGGGGGGGGGGAAGCTATGTAAATATGAACATTTCAATGCGCTTCAAAACTGTACTAAAATGGAAAACGACAGTCAATCCAGCTATGCATTTGTATCATTTTCTGACGCTGAATCCAGATAACATTGAAACTACCTTGAAAATTATATTAACCTCAACAATTTTTTTTTAAAATAAATCTAATGTAAACTTTTCAGTTAAGGAAATCACAGAAAATTGCAATTCTGAGAGCTTTGATTAGCAATATTTAGTAGAGTTTTAAAAATGCTCATGTATCTTTTATAAACTGTTATAAAAAATTATGTTTTTAAATTATCTTCTAGGAAAGGACAGTAAAAGAAACATTTTAAGAAAGAGACCTTTAGATATCTAACGGGAAGCATAAGAGCTGCTTGAGTTAAATATAAGCTCTGAAAAGCACTATTGTGCTTCTGTGGTGGAGTCCTTTTACCTCTGTCAGTGAACACTGACACTTAGCTGTCATCACCTATTAGCAGGTTTTCATCCTGGCTATCTTACAGTTTCAAGTGCTTTCTGTGTAAGAGCTAGTATATAGGCCAAAAAACTCCTTAAGATCTGTCAATGATATGAAAGTGTTAAAAAATAAATAAATCTCAAATACATTTGGATCATCTTTCATAAATGAAAGGTGCTTCATTGCATTTTTCTTTTCTAGTGAAGCCAATCAGTGTTAAACGTTTCCCAAGTTAGCTCTGAAATTTAAGGGAAGGCTTTTCAATATTGGAATTTTTTAAATATAAGAAAGAGTTCAATGCAATAGAAACTTCAAGATGGGGTTATTATTGGATTGTGATACCAAAAAGGGAATAAGAAATTCATGACTGATTCCCCGTCTTTGAGAAAGACTTTTGACATTACAGTCCCAGGGTTCTACCTTTGTTAAATTACTGGTATTAAGGTATTTTATGGAAATATTTTTAATTACTGTATTTCTCTTGGTTAATGACTGCATGGAGGTTTAGGCAGAGGGAGTGTTTAAAAGAAAAAGTATTTTTTTTTCCTTTGAAATATTGGAAATAATGGTATAATTTGAGTGAAATGGACATAATTTGTTGTCAAGGACTGTCTGCACTTCCATCTTTATTAGTCAAGCAATTTACAAAGAAAAGTAGGAGACACACTTGAGCAATCCTGATCTCTTGCAACAGTTTTTGTAACCTAATTTTATCCTAGGTGAATAAGTACCCTCCATCAGAAATATTAACAACCAACACCTTTCTCAACTATGAGTATCAGTGTAATTTCGAAATAACATAGGTTAGGAAGAAGACTTAGGAGTTGTTACCATTGTTCACTTAAGCATTTTAGGAAATGCTACCCCCCATGTCCTGGTTACACCCATTGCACTTCAAAGCCTAAAAGCACCTTGGAAATTTTGGGTGTCTGAGCTGTTCTCATGAGCAGGGCAACTATGTCTTCTTATTTGTATCACTGTCCAAACATGGTGAATAAACAGGGCTTGGTGGTCTCTGTCCTACCTTTGCACAATTCATTTTGTACATTATTTTGATTTGTTCTCACCCTTCATAGTTTTACATGGAATAGAAGCATAATGAACCACTCCACCCGAGCTGGGTATTTCCTGATAATTAATTAAGGGCTGTTAAGGGACTTTAGATTTGCTGTTGGCACTCAACTCAATGAATTGTCAACCCTCAGGAAATACCCTCCCTACTTGTCACATCTGCCTAATTACTAATTAAGCATCTAACATTGAAAGCAAACATTTTTGTGTTATTAGTTTCACTCATTTCAATTAAATTAATCAATTAAATTTTGTACTGCCTAAAATCTCAACAAAATACAATTTGCATTGTATATCAGTGATGATGTTAATTAGTAGAAATATACTATATATATTTTAAAAAATAAAGACTAAACTTACAAACCCAGTCAAAATATTAAAATGAAATGGTGTCATTCATACTCCACCTTCTATAACTCAGAGCTCAAATGGCACAGTTGGGATATTTGAAGATTACGGTCAACACCTCCATGAGACAGGACAAATATTTCAAACAAGTGGTCTCCCTGATTCTGTGGTCTCCTACAGGAGATTGCTATACTCTACAGTACACATAAGAAAGCACTTCATCCTGTGGACATGATTCTATTTTAGAAAAAATACAAAAGAGTTATTTACACCAAAGAATGAAAGCAAGAGTTCTAACACAGACACTGATTCTCAGGCTCCCCAACCACCCCATCAACTGTTTATTTGCAATGCTGCAGCTAGAAAGGAACATCCCTGCCTGGTTCGTTTGGGGCAAACTCTGGTTTAATTAGAGCTGGCTGAAATTGGCATTAAAAACAAAACAAAAAACAACAACTACAACAAAAAAACACTAGTTGAACAAAACATTAAGATGTGACCGGTAGCAAATTTGCCTCCTTTGTTGAATACAAAAATCAATTGTTTTCAGTTGACTATTAGGAAATCAGTCTGTGTATAGACTGAATAATAAATCCTATTCATACAGCCTACTGACTTAAAGCAAATTACTCTTGGGTGCCTTTTTTTAAATGCCCAGCTCACTCTTTTGCCGTATATTTGTGTCTTATATAGAGATCAACTATAGATTTAGACCTTAAAAGGGATTGCACAAGAGATGTGTTCAGTCACGTGGGATCAAGTAAGAAAACAGCCTAACCTTCTTTTGACTTTGTTACCTTCCAAGCTATTTCACAAATCTAGGACTCCCGGAAATATTTAGTGTGAAAAGCATTACTGCCCATTATTATCTTACGTCATCTGAAGAAGCCAGAACAAGAACAATGGAAAATGTTTCCAGAAATGATGAGGAAGGCATTGTTTGGATTATCCCTTGGTACAAGGATTACCATTGGGTAGCATCGTAAGCAGTTGGAAATTGCTCTTTTTTTTAGCATCTTCTACAAAGTCATTATAAGGAATGACGTTTTCATCTCCTTAAAACAGATACTATCTATCTCTTGCTTCTGCATAAATTTGGCTTACAGCAAATCATATATTTCAAGAGAAGCTGATGAAAATCAAGCATTTTTTACAATCTTTTTGCCAAAATAAACAAATCAACAAAAAACAGTAAGATTTATCTAAAATGACCTACTTCCATTGTTATTTAGCACTTTTATCAAAGTGAGATCTCCTGCTAGATAAATTACATGTTTTTATTAGACTGCTGTAATTACTTATATATATATACACACACAATTTCTAAGGCACAAATCATGTGTTCTTCACAAGATTAATTTCTAAGAGCCTGCTTCAGTACCTATGGGAGTCAGTGGAAGACCTTGAATAGGCTGTAGTTAATGAACCAAACTTGCTGCTGTTAGGTTAAATAGGTTTTTTCATGTTGCAAAGAAAGTGATAATGGCTTGACAGAACAAACAATTCTAGCTCTTTTAAACACTTTTTTTTTTTTTCCCCAGAGACACTTTTCAAAGAATTGGGACCTGCAATGTTTCAGCTGAAAGAGAAAAAAACTTCTCCTTAACCTCAGTAGGAGAATATGTTGGTTAACACTGAGTTCTCTTCGAAATTCTTCCTGTAACTTTGTATTTCTGCTTGAGCTATAAGTCAAAAGATTGTTTTGCTGCTGTTGTAACAAAAAAAAAATTAAAAAAAATCTGTTTGAGTCAGTGGAATTGAATCTTTTGGTGTCAGCAGATATTTAACACACATACTGTAATAAGTGCCAGTATGATTGCTGACACGATATTGTTGAAATAAAGTTGATGTATATATATGATATACTAACATTTAACAGTTCAGTAGTGTAAAGGTTGAAAGGCATAAATGCCAGTTCTGACTGCAGCTGTTTATCCTGTTAGAGTGAATTTTCTGAGAAACAAAAACATGTTTCTTTCTTAAATGGTTGACTACAGAAAAGTGCTTCTCTCACCACCAGTTAGCGTCAGAAGTGTGCGTTCATCTACTTGCCTTTAAGAAAAAGAAGAAATATGTCCTTCTAGAAAACAAATATTACCTTTGCATCTACCGAATGAAATTTAAATTACAATTAAGAGAAGCAATATTTTAAATTATGCTGGAGTTCTGCATGCTTCTAAATTAAAGCTCTGCCCTTCCAATGTAATCAAAGTCACTTGGGAGAGGGGCACTGGGGAAAATATACTCTTGTTTATCAACACTGAGCAGTAAGGTTTTATTCAAAGGAGCTTTGCAGCTATGTACTCTACTGTTCATGTTACTATGATTCAAAGCATTACGTTAATCTCTTGCTAGAAAGTAGAGCCACAATTAAAATAAAACAAATGTTTGCTACCCTGTTTTACCACTGTCCCTCTGTTTCAGTCCAAAGACCATTCTGATTTACAGCAGCAGACAACTGCTCCAAAGTAGTAAGACTGCACAAAGGTGCTGAAACATCCCAGCCCTTTTCCTTCTGCAGATGAGCTAGAGATGTGGAAAGGAAGCATCAATGATGAAGAGCAAAGAAATCTAATTTGCCTCTGAGGCATGGATACCAGTTAAAGAGGATATTTTGCTCTAAGAATCCTCCCATACAGGATATTATAATAAAATATATTACATCAGTGTCAAAACTGACAGATTTTAATACCTATGGCAAGGAAAATTAAATCCACACATAGACATTCTGGATGAATCCAGTTTTTCTAAGTTCTACTTTTCTTTCCCCCCTTCCACCGTTTGGGAGACCTGTAAGAACCCAAAGCATCCAAGTAGCAGACCCTTACAGACAGATCTCATACCAAGCCACAACATTAAGAACTGTAACCTAATGACAACTCTCTAATAAGGCTTATATTGGGCTGTCCACCAAATGCTCATGCCTCAGCTCTCCAACCCCTTCAAGGAGCACTAAGCGCATGTTGACTTGACTGCATATGGACAATCGTGCACCCACTCCACCCAGCTCACTGGGGCTGAGAAAGCTCCAATCCGGAAGCCACGTGGCAGCATTAACTTGCTGCTGAGAGGCAAGGTATGTTAACTCAGGCTCGGTGCCACACAAATTAGGTTACACAACTTCTGGCCAGAAGTGCCTCACATCCGTCCCACTTCAAATACACGGAGAACAGATCTATAACAATATGTTCTTGTACTCTTAACAGGTAGACATACTCTGCATTTTCTCAAAACATAGTGTACAATTTCCACATCTTTCCTTTTTGGCACTCAACCTGATATGCAGATGGTTTTGATGGGAAGGAAGTAGTTATAATGAGTAATAATTCATTTTGTCATCAATAAAGGATAGTGATACTTTTTAAACTACTTGCATATGGAACTTGTGAATAAAACATTAAACAATTCCAATAATCAAAATAAAATATCTATTCAAGGGAATCCAAATGTGGTAAGGGACATCAAAAGGCATATTTTTAATTCCGTTTGTGTGCTATAGCATAAGCTCACCATATGATCTAATTCATCCGCGACTGCAATAAACAGGTATTAGTTCAAAGCCACTACAACTGTATGATTTTTAGAAAGGGAGAAACACACGACAGTATGGAGATGAGCACCAAAGATGTGGGACTGAAAACCTTTGAAACAAAGATGGATATTTACACCATACTACTTGATTATGCCTTTTTGATAAAACAGCCAACCATATACTAGATATAAAAAATCTGTAATCAAGAATCCTCCAACACAAGAATTCATTTATAAATGAATTCCTATATAAATGGCTATGCTGTGCCTTCAGAAAGTGTCTTAGATGGAAATTTTAATGCACAGCTGTAAAACAAACAAACAAAATATTCTACAGGACTCAGCCAAAAAAAATAAATGCATACACACAAACTTCTTTGCTGAAAAATTCACCATATTTCCAGCCTTTTCAGAAGGCAACTTAAAAACACAGTGCCTGATCTTTTGGATTGGCCTGGAGGACTCCAAGGTCACAGAAACAAGCTGCAATTAAAAAGGGTGTAATGAGGAAAGGTCATGAAAAATGAATAGGAACATGCCCCGGCAGTACATAGCAGTGAGGTACAAAAACAATTGGGGTGGGAAGGCGCCAGCCAGCATGCTTTCCTATCTAATCAGCTGTGTCTCTGATAAAGGAGGAAGTAGGTTAAGGGAGGGAGTCTTCAGCACTTAAAACAATCCCCAAGACTCCATTTCTGCACTAGTAATGCAGTGTCTTTAGGATTCAGGCCAAGAGAATAACTGAAAGGAAGCTTAGCAGTCCCTAATTGTCAGCTTCTTATTTGCTCATGGATCATAATGACCTGTTTGAACCAGGACAACAGATACTGCTTTTCACAAGTTAGCACTGTCAACACTGCTACGCATCTCGCTCTGTGAAGCCTCACAAAACAAACCCGATACACATCTGCAGCATGGAAAAGCTGTGCGGGTGCACTGCACCCAGTTCTGTGCTGACTTTCAAACTTCATTTTTCCTTGAACTGCTCAAGGACATTTTAAACACATTGCTCTGATTCCTCATTTTTTCTAATAATTAAATGAGCACTGTAGATAATCTTTGGGAGAAATCTGACTTAGTCTGAGTTTGAAGAAATAATCATTCTTCAGATTTTGAAGAAGCAGTATGATGTGAAGGGATTTCAGATTTAAGTAACTTGAGAGTTCTGATTCATGAGCATAGCTTGTAACAGCTGAGAAGGCTCACCAAGGCCAGCTGTCAATCCTCCGTGATGGTGCACATGCAACAGAGCTCTATGAGAATATGGTGTACATTCTCAGTGAATAAACTGTCTTGTGTCCTGTATGGAGAAGCAGAGCTTTCTATTGCTATGCCCTCATAGCAGCACATTTAAACAAGAGGATGAAACTTGAGCTAGAAAGCTAGGAGAGAAGAACAGCAGTGAAATGGTCTGTTCCACCTGTGTGTGCAGCCTTCTCTTCCTGTCACTTGAAAGAGAGGTATTTACTAGGCCTCTGTGGAAATAATGAAGCTGGACCCAAAAAGCATCCATATATGTATGGATGCTTTTAATCCATTATATCCATTTAATATCCAGTTCTCACAGTGATGTTCTCCTGCCAAAGTTGCCTGAATTCCACCCCTAAGGTAATATCACCTGAATTGCTGCACGTGGTTCTGCATCCATGTGAAGAGGCCAAACTATCAGAGCAGCCAGCAGGAAGCTTTCCTAGCTGCATGGATCTGAAAGATTCCTGCCTACAGCAACTGGAGGTGACCAAAGCAAGATGGGAGCTTGCAGTGTAATGCAGAACTTCTGTCCAAATGGCCCTATGCCTCTAAGGAGCCTCCCATCAGGCTCCAAATATTTTGGGGGGAGAATTCATTCATAAAAATGTTTCAGCGATTTGCTGCCTTGATTCTGAACAGCACTCCAGACTAGAACTGTTACATATTTGAACTGGTTGCTTTGGCTTTGACTCAGTAATTACTTTTCTCATTAAAGAGAGCTGTTTATATAAAGATACCTTGCTTAAACAAGACAAGCTGCTTCACCACAGTTAGAGTCCATTAGTCATTATTGAAGTGGGTATACAGAAAATTGCAGGCTCCAGTTTCCCAGGACTGGGTAGCTTTAAAAAGCTTTAAAACAAAAAAGCTCATTCAGTTGTATGCAGGACAAACATGTTCTGAATTGCAGATTAAAAATAAGACTAACTGATTTGTGTTTAAATCTTCACCATCTAAAAGCAAAAGTGATTGAACAAAGTATTTGAATACTCCAAAGTAAATGGGAGCTTTGGTTCAACTACATATTCCATTAAATTCCAGATTATGTTCACATACCAGTGTGTCACATACCTGTTGACATTCTGAGAGGAGTTCTATAGTTCACACTGTTTCATATGACCAGTTATCACCATGTTATAGTAAGGGGTAAAACATCGGCTTTGAACAACTACTAACCTAACAGTTTCCCACACTTTGAAATGACTTCAATTTTTTTTATAATTTTTTTTTTTTTTAAAGTCTCTAATATAACAAAATTTTTAAAATAGAGCTACATATATCAATTTGTTAACAGATTTCAACACCTTCTCAGGTTTCCTAAATCTCATTCTGAATTTTGAGAATACTTATTTTAAAGTTAGACTTGACAAAAGTAGCAAGGCAATACTCCTATATTATCAGACTTATATACTTTGTTTCTACACTCACTTTTTTTTTTTCCTACGCTAGTAAATGACTGGTTTTATGTTCTCTGTAATGTTTCACAACTAAAACTCCTCAAAATACTTTGATAGTACCACTTTTTCCTTCTTCGTATTATAGGGCAAGGACAAGTCTTCATATACATTAGGAACAAAAGTCTCATACCATCCGAAGAAGAAATTTTGGTGTGTAATGACATGTCTACACAGATGAGGTTTTGAACTGGACATGAAAGTCAGAGTTGTTTTTATTAAGATCTCTTTACTATTTGAAGCCAGGATAGAAACCTCACAAGAAATAACAGTTTCTTACTATGAAGAAAGATTCCTGGAAAGTGAAAATCAGGCAGTGAAGAAAGCCAGCTATAATTTCCAAACTTCAAAGACATGGCATAAATCAGCCCATATGCTGGAAAGCTGGCCTCTACTCAGCTTGGGCAAGACAAAGAGCAGAACTAACTTTGTCATAAACTGGGAAATAACTTTCTTTCTGCCTCTCACTGGGCTGGAGGATGGGGTTAACTGTCAAAAGATAACATGTTGGTTGTCAGAGAGATATACCCTACAGGCCTGAGAAGTTAAGGGAAAGTCTTGACGAAACAAGGAAACAAATAAATAAAGATCACTTTTATAGCTGCCAGTTTAGAGCACATATGAAAATGAACCCACCCCAGAAGAACAAAGTAGCCTGGGTTACTGGCCAGATGACAGATACTGAAGCACTCTGGTTCCTGTCTACTGGAGCACCTCCTTCAACAGTTCCTGCCTGTCCAGAAGCTGCAGGGAGATGCTTCATGCCAAGAAAGTTCTCAGTTATATTTGACCTTACTTATTTCTAATCTGATTCATCCATACCTACCAATCAACTATTCCTAAAGTAATGGATTTCTCCCCCCCAACCCTCCCCAAACTTATTTTTTGAAATGTGAAACAGATTCCTGAGCAGTAGAAACTGGTGTGGTGCTACAGACTCCTGCATTTATTCCTTGATGAACTTTTCCTACTACAAAACTTTGTCACTGTGTGAATCAATTTATTTACTTTAAATGACAGAAATACTGCACTCTTGGGATTATAATCTTCAAAAACTGTGCTCTTTGACTTAAGTAGAGTTTTAATGCTTGCAATAAATGCATAACTATGCCAGTATTTCCAAGTATATTCAATTACATGCAATTTTTGGAAAAGAAACAAAAACTACAGCCACTTGTGTCACTGCTTCCTTTGATAACCTTTGCCTATGCAATTAATCATCAGTCATGAAAAAATTGCCATAGTCTCCAAATAGTATGATGCATAACACTACAACTACCATGGAGATCATTTTTCTAACAGTAACTTACTGCTTGATTTTTTTTTTTATGAAGTCCAAAAAAAAAAAAAAAGGCATTCAAAAAACTTTGTTTCCTTTGATATTTGTGCTATATGTAGACATATTTACTATGCACTCCACCTGCTAGCCAAGATGCCATGAGAACCTTCATTAAACAAAGATACAGCTGGTAAGTTTGCTCTTCAGATCTTTCTTAATAAACTTAGTAAAAGAACTTACTTAAAAGTTTTCTTAAAAGAAAAGTTTTTTTCTCTTTTCTACATTATTTCTTAACATGTGCCTTACTTATGAAGCCAAAAAGAAATTTTCTCAGCAATAGCATGTTTGGTCCAGAAACTTATTTCTCAACCAAAATAACAGCCCACCATGTGTAACATCATAATTAATTAGCATGTATATAATTCGGTTTTGACAAATATGATTTGATGAGGGAAATAAGTAGTCCTTCAGAACCAATTAGTTCTTTATAAACAGACACTACTTACATTCAGCCAAACCTAAAATAGAGAAGAATTAAAAGAGAATGCCTAATTTTGATGTCACATCTAACAGCAAACCTTCTTAGTATTAATTATTGCACATCTGACTTATCTACTTCAGAGATAACAACCAGGTGCAGAGAAGCACCCAATTTTAATGACATTTAAATGTTTTCAAAGTTTCTAAGAAGTTGCAGCAGCTTTTTACACATTTGCCTCACTAAAAATTGAAAATGCACACTGGCAATATGGCAACCAAAGAGCTGGTGTATTTAAAAAATTAAGATGTTTTCCTGCATATTAAAAGCAAATATCTGGGGGACACAGCTTTCGAAATATCCAGGATTTTATGTTATTGATCAAGCTGGAAACACAAAGTTAATTATTCATCTGCGACCTTCGTCCTTCTCAGGGCATCACTCACTGTGATTATAAAAGACACAATGCTAGGCTCAAGTCCTGACAGAATGCTCTTGAGCCATCTAGCAGCAAGGTCATCCAGGCCTCCCAGTCCTGAGGTGAGCAGTGGGTCAGGACAGCCCCCTCCTTCTTCCTGCCTTCTTCCTTTAACACACCCATTTATGCTCACCATATGAGCCTACATTGCATCATGAGAAGTACTGCGTGCCTTACAGTTATGTAATGTAGATTGGCATCATACAGAACCGTGTAATGGGCTCTGCTGGCTTTCCATTAAGAGGCTTCCCTCATACTGAGGAAACAACAGATTGCTTATTTATGAGACTTCTGGATTTTTCCACTGCCAGCGTTGCACAAACAACTGGAAAATTTTAGCTTGGTCTTGCAGCCTTATCAACATGTTTCTAAAAGTAAAAAGTGCAGCAGGTACTTTTGTTAACTTTGGTATGTTGGTAAATCACCCACAAAAACAACAGTCAGCACATCCTCCACCTGCAGCTAGAAGGCACTGACATTTTGTCATCTCCCATTTCAGCATGGCTAATTTATTTACAGGTGCCTTTTTGCAATCCATGTCTCTGTCGCAGGCTTGTATATTTCCAAATGAAGGGCTTTGCAAACCTGATGTCATAGTGGCATAATTATTTTAACATTGGTTTCATGACTCATTCAGTGATTACACTCTAACCAGCCACTCCTTGTCACTCACCATTTGCCAACTCAGTGTTTATCTAAACCAGAATGTGCTGACTGAAAAGCACATGCAGTTAAAATGCACTTAAATTAAATCACAGTTACTTTTTCTTTTTATTTTTAACCTCCCTGTATAATTTTTGCATGCCTAATGCTGAAACACTGAAGGCGTCCCCCCTTTAAGCTGTAAAATCAAAACAGAGATTGGTTTAGTCTCAATTCTTCCCTACCACCTTTATAGCCAGACTTAAGAACAAGCCATAAAAAAAGACATTTAGTGCCTACAAACCTGCACTGACTTTGTAGCAAGAAAACATTCCTAAGCCTGTCCCTCATTTTATTTATTTATTTATTTTACCACAGAGGGTAGGTTGCTCTTAAGAACTGCCATAAAATTCCACATGCTTTCCCTTGTATTACTGAAGGAGAAATGGAGGGGACAGGGCAAGAGAGATACCTTCTGTGGCCTTTACCACAAGCACATCACAACTTGCCACAATGCTCCCAGTCCCCACAGGAAGGTGATGTTGGGTTTTCTTCAGCACTGTCAGTTTTTCATGAGATTATATCAATTTCTCAGTTAGAATCCACATTAGCTATTTAGTGCTCTGCCCAGCATCTCTCCCTTCAACAACACTTAGATTGCTCAATCTTTTCTCGAACAACAGAACACCACAGAGAGGTCCCAGGCCAAGTCCCTCCCCTGGGGCATTTCAGAGCCTTCCTTCTGTGTGAGGCCCCACAAATTAGCCCCACAGCGTATTCACGTTATGGAGATGTTGAAACTTTCCAAGAGAACTGATTCATGGAAGGAGCACAGAGCAGGCATTTCAGAGGTTTTCTGAAAAATGATAATCATCTTTATATTCTGTTTCGGTATTTTATGGTATTAATGAAGAGGCGATGCTTTCCTAATTATAAAAACTTGTTGATCCAAAGGCTTTGGAACATACGTAACAGACTTGCTCTTTATTTCTCTTCCAGACCCTGAAATTTCTGTTAGTATTTGCAATTTATAAAATGAATCAGCATAATTTCAAATGAATAATACAGTGCTCAAGGTCAACCTTCTACCAGAAGGTGACAAAAGTATTAAATCTGAGGAAAACCACTACAGGCTTATTCTCGTGATGTCCAACATCATCAACTACAAAACATCAAGACACTTAGAAAGCTCAAATAATAATATAAAGTTCAAATAAGCAGCAAAGTTGGGTGCTTGTTAGAAATGAAATAGAACTTCCTGTAACTAATAAACCAAGGCCAAATTGGAGAGAGATAAAAAAACTCAGAAATGCTAAAAATATTACTCAAACAATACTTAAATACTAGGCTGACCTTTTAAACCATAAATATAAATGAAGCACAAGGGGAATTGAGGGTGCTTATAAGATTATTTAACTTAAGCTAATCTTCTGCTTGTCTGCAGTTGTCATACATGCAGTTTGATGTGCACAGTGGTGTACAACTGCAAAGCTACACAAACATTCTGATAGATAAGGAATTGGTTTTCTTTGTCAAAATATCCATAGATGATGGACTGACTGACAATATTTTATTTAGGTTTAGTTCCTTCTGCTCAATCACTGCTAGGCTGCAAGGGCAGACGAGCACTGGAGCATGTTGCCCAGAGAAGTCGTGGAGGTCCCACCCCTGCAGACAGTCCAAAAGGACCAGGTTGGGAACAACATGCTCTGGCAGATGCTGCTTTGAGCAGGGGTTTACCCAGACATCTCAAGAGGTCCTGTGCCACCTCAGCCACCCCATGATTCTGGCTAAGCTTTTAAACAAGCTACAGTTCTTAAAAAAAGAGCTCTCTGCAGCCCTGCCCACAAACACTGGGACTTTGGCTGAGTTCTAAAGCTGATATCTAAGAAATAACCTCTATTTTTTTTTTTTTTCTATTTCCCTTTGGTTAAAATGCACTTCCATGGAGGACTACAAGTAACCTAGAGAGAATAACCTTTATATTTGAGATGCATTCTACGATTATGTTTTCTCTCCACTTATGACTGTAAAATGAACCAGACTTGCATTAGAGTATGTTAGAAAGTAAACAAAAAATGCTGGATGGGGGCTGAGCGGGGGCAAAGAGAGAAATGTTTCCTCTTACACTTCTATTCTGAGCACTGAGCTTGACATGACCTTGAATTTCCCATGATATAATCAGATACAAAACATGCACCTTTACTGATGAGACTTTACTGATTGGAAAGGACAGATCAAACACATTGGTACTCTGATTATACCTTTATGGTTTTCAATAAACATTTTTATTTTTTAAAATCCTTAAAATTGATGCATTGCACATTCACAAATACTGCAAATTTAAAAGTGCTCCACATTTATATATATTCAATTGAATAGGATATTAAACTTCGTTTTTGTATTAAAAAAAAAAAAAAAAAAAAATCATAGCAAAGAAAGTATTGACCTGTAGAAGACACCTGACATGATGTTGCAATAAATGGATAGATGGATTGTCACTCTGACTAAGACTTCACAGCATAGGTAACCTCTGATTTTTTGGTAGACAGTTCCATGTATACATATGGATATCTTGTTTCCTGCATAATAAATTGCAGTCATTTGTAGAACAAAATGATTGTAGATACTGGCGCTGTTCAAAGAACATTTTCCATTTCACCACTTCAGGATCTGTGACTAAGGTTTGTTTTTCTTACAGCACTTGAAATAAATTCATTATAAAACAGTTACAAGCCAAGACTTTATTGTTGAAACAAAGTTTCTGAACAATTATACTTAATTCCCTTTGAGAATACTCCTCAGAAAAAATAATTCCATATTGCCATTTTTAATCCTGACTTAGCCTAGGTAAAGGTTGATTTTTGTCCTGCTTTTCATCTCTAACTATTATTAGACCTGCTCCTTTAACCATTGTTTTGTTTAAAAACAATTATCAATTAAACATGAAAGACTGGGACACTCAGCAGAATGTGTAAAATGATGTTTGAACATCATTAAAGATGCCTTTTAGTTTTATGCTCCAACTGGCACAATTCTAGCTTCAAATTAAGCAGGAATAGTCAGCAACACAAAACCGTTTCTGTCACTGGGTTTCTCTTTGCAACCTGATATATTTAATGTTACTACGTCAGCTGATGGGAATCATTAAAAACACTATTCCTCTTGGCACTTGACTCTTCTCGCTACCATCACCAGACAGATGAAGCCACATTCAACATTAGCCCAAGATCATGCCCAAAGGACCTTGACTCTGCAGTCACCCCAGCTACTTTAGTGAACACAGTGTCATCTCACGGGTAGCAGTTGGCAATGGGTCCAAAACTAAAGTCTTAGAAAACTACATTTAGATTTCTTTAGGGTTGTACTTTTTGGCTTCACCTACCTTAAAGTGTCATCTGGCTTAATAAAGCCATAGGAAAGTAAAATTCTTCCTTTAAAACTATTATCAACAGTTGCTATCATTACTATATTTGAATCCTTCAGTGTCTGACTATAACTTTTTATCACCTTTTCTGAATACAAACTTCAACATGACACCTATTTTATACATAAAGCAAGAAAACATGAGGTTTCTTCAATGGTTCAGCTAGAGTCCTTTACTCTTCAGGTTTTTTAAATGCTGTGTAGTATCTAGCAAGGTATTTGTATTATGTGAAATACAATACATAAAAACACAGCTCTTAAAGGAATAGAAGCAACTTCTAAGTGATTTTGCTTAGCAACTGTTATCACCTAATGCCTGAAAACCTCTTGCTATTATAATTTGAAATCATTAAGCATAATGAGTTTTCATCTATAGTAAACACTTGTACTTCTTAGTGTAGTCTGTTCAAGATCCAGTAAAGAAGGATTTATAAGATGAGGGTTTATATTTATCATATATGCCTGAATGTGTGCCCAACATCTTCAAAAATTTACAAAGCAGATGTCACAGAATTTAGGACTTAACCTTCAGCACAGCTCTTGGCATTTCTCAGCTTTGAATGTAAACAGTATATAAAAGGTCCAACTATTGAAAAAAACATCAGATTTTTCCCATTGTAAATATGACCCACATATGACTTAGCTATAAGAGACATTAACTTTTGATCTGATCTAGAAATATATTTTTTAAAAAGTCAAAAGAAGCTTTTTTGCCCAGCTCTGTTCACCAAAGGTCACTATACTAAAGAACTGTTAACAATCAGAAAGCCAAAAGCAATTCCAAGTAGCTATAGTAAGAGGAACATTTTTGGAATTGTCCAAAAATGTTTTCTAAAGTCAAGTATCTCAACAGCAGCTCACTGATCAGCAATTCAAAACTCAGTTTAATAGCTGACAGTCTACTTATATTAATATGACCCTAACCTTTCTGATACACTTCCAGAAAATATACAACTTTCTGCCTCATATTCTTGTGTTCAGCTTTGGAAATCTGTAGGGATTCACGTGTAATACTTAGTAAGAGTGTACAATTTTGCAAACTAAAATGCAATTCTTAAAGTAAATTCAAACACTTAAAGAAAACTAATACATGCAACTAAGACTATCACTACTCTTTATGACAAAGCACTCAAGTTACTTCTTCAGACAGTCTTATCACCCAGGAAGCCATTTTGTACTATCAGATGAGCACAAACCAAGGTACAGTAACTATCAGGCTGATGGTCTACTACAAAGGAAATGACATAGGGAATACAAATACTTCATTAATGGAGATCTCCTGTCTGCAGGAAGCTTATTTATGTCATTATGAACAAAACAATTTTGATACTATCAGAAATTGGATGCTGGAAGAACAGAATATAATATTTTGGACACTTCTCCAGGGACATTCACTTTCATTTGGACAACCTATATGGATATAGAAAGCAGAAAGGTTGAGATTACTTATAAAACTGTCTGGTCCTGCTCCTGAGACTGACATTGTCACACAAGTTGGAGAATCAAACCTCAACATAGAGAAATCAGACATGCCTCATCTAGCTAAGGCTGCTTAAAATTGATGTATGCTCCTAACAGGCAAGAAAGTGACAGAAGGTATTGCATCCCACCAGGATCATGATGGTCACCATCATGAATTTTGACATCGGTGGGAGGATCCAGATCCACGACCTACGTAAATGAACGCTGAGACCACAGGAGCATCTGCCTTTAAGACCCTATTGCACTTCAGGAACCAAAATTATTCCAAAAAGTTATTCAAAGTGCTGGAAAGCACTAGCATAAGTGGCAATGACTTCAGAGGAAACAAATAAAAATAAATAATAGAACACTATAAACAACACTATAAGAGGCACTAAGTTTAGGCTTAAACCACTCAATTATTCTTAACAAATATAGCGATAGTAGACTATGCTAGGTATGGATAATTAGAAGGTGCAGATGAGTCTGATCACTAAATAAATAAATAATAATTTCCATCCCTCTCTCCCCAGTGTCCCATCTTCTATATTTGAAAATCAAATTACCTAGAAATCTGGAAAAAAAAATATGTGATTATTTTAAGCAACACAGAAGAGTAAAAAAAAAAAAAAATGCTCTCAACCTATTCAGTTTGAATAGAAACCAACTCTTTGTTACAGTTTTTATTTCACAATTCTTGTCAGGTTTCAACAAATGGTTTTGAACATAGAGCAAGCCAGCCCATTTGGTTATGTATTTCCATATAACCCCTTCCCTCCAAGTATCCTCATTGGCCTCCCCCAGATTTTCCTCTTGCTTCAATATTGACTCATCTGATATAATAAGAATACCAAGAGGTTTCACACAGAGCTTGTGAATCCCTTGGGGATGGGGGGGTGCTGACTGGTAAAAAGCTGTTACTGTCAGAGGCATTGCAGGGTGGCTTGCCTTTTGCCCACTCTTTCACTTCTGCCTTCTACCACCCTACTACTAGTGGCAATAGCTAAAATTTCCCTGAGCAAAGCCTTGGGCACTCCCTGGCAGAGCTCAGACCTTCTCTGGCAGAGGCCTGAGCTTCATCTGTTGCAATAGGCTGGAAATTCTGCAGTAACTTTATTTAAATATATTGCTGGGTTTCACCGTTAATGAGTCACTCTGATAGAAACACATTTCTGGCAATGTTAAAGATCTGTTATTTCTGGATTAAAAAAAAATAACAGAAAAAAAAAAACAGTGTGTATATATATATATATGTATATATATGTGTGTGTGTGTGTATGTGTATATATATATATATACACACACATATATATACATATATGTGTGTGTATATATATATATATATATACACACACACCCCTATAGAAATTGGGATGTTGTTCTGCTTCCCAAAGTACCTTAATGTAATTTCAACTATTTACATAACACAATAGAAATAAAGAAGTAAATGAACTGTAAACATCTAAAGCAAAAACTATCAACTGCAATTGCAACAGTTGGAAGAAAAGGAGGACAAAGAAAAGTCCCTCTTCCTAGCTGCCATATTTCAACTCCCCAGACTTTTGTCATTCTAATTAGAATAGACATTTCTAATTATTTCTGATCCTGCACTAGCCTTATATCCCACCAGAGGTAGCAACCAGAGGTACCTTGGCACAGAAGCATTCTATTTATTTGAGTATCAGTGCAAATCCTCAGCCCTTGGTGGTGCAAACCTTACTCAAAGCCCAACCTAGAAAGCTATGCAAGATGCAGAAGCAGGGTGTTTAAATTAAGCATTAACCCCATAACTCCAGGGATCCAGAAAAGCATTTTTCTTTGTGAGTGCTGCTATACAGTTGTGTGCTTTCCACACAACCACAAACAGCAGCAACTCTGCCTGCCCTTCAATTTCACTTTTTCCCTCCTCTCTCATCATTCTTCTTCTAATATATGCTGTTTTCCAACCTGAACGCTCTCTTTCTCCTCTGAAATCACATTCCCTTCTTCAGTCCTCTCCATCTTTCTCATACTCGCCTGGGTAAAAATGCGTATCTAATCTCCCCTGAAAATCTGTTTTAATCAATCTTAATTTTGTAATTATTCCATTGTATTGCTACAAAACAGCAGTTTTCCTGCATTTTGGCTGTTCTTACACTCTTGATCTTTATTTCTAAGACTATTTTCAGAGACTCCTGTTCCTACTGTACAGCATTCACATTATATTAACATGCATTCCTCACCTGATTTAGTTTTGGTTTGGATTAGGCAGTACAATATAATCAATACTTCAACTTTCTCACTACCTGAGGTAATAGCATTCTGAAAACAAAACTTAAAGTTTTTACCATATGCAGCTAAATTGAATGCCATGTTCTTTCCATAAATTCTGGCTTAAACTTGTCTCATAGCCAGCATTTTACTCAGAGAAGTTCAAAGTTATGACAAGGCCACAGCTTCACAACCACTGTCTGAGGAGAAGGTGCTGAAGACTAAAAGGATCTTTCTATTACTATGGCTACTCAATCCTTCAGATAAAGTAAGAATTATACAGGTTTACTTTTCTGTATTTCTTTGCTGTGACGACCCTGTCTGAGACAAGACCATTTGCACAGGTTATCAGATACTAAGTTAGCATCTTTAACTTGCTTCGAGACAGACCATCAAGCCATCACTCCAGTTTGTCCAGACCACTTGATTTAAGGACAGGAATAAATAAAACTTTGTTATCTGGGTCGTGTATGGGGAGTTGTTGTTATTTTTTTTCCCTGCAAATGAAACATTACATATGGGATTAGGATCTGCTCATAGCAACAGTTCCCACAAATACAGAAAGTGGTTGTGTCATCCCAAGCGTTCTGTCCCTACACATTGGGTGGAAAATTTGGAAAAGAAATCTCTTGAACCTGAATAATCAGTGCATTGGGTGGAGCACTCACTTTGCAGCACTGAATATTCACCTCTGGAACTGAGTTCAAACCAAGTCAAACTGATGTAACAGAAAATTCTTTAAACAAAGCATTAATAACAAAACTTTGAGTCAGAAATCAGTTTCAGAAAGACAATGCCTAAGGCAACCTTTTTTTCACTTCCCCCCTTTCCCTTCCCCCCCAGTTAGCTGGTGGACCCTGCAGTCAGTGTATTCTAGAGATGTGGTGATAAAAGGAAATATTTAACATTTTGTTCTGTTTTTCAAGATTGTAACTGCTAATTTAAAAGCTAAGTCAGTTCAAACTTTAGGTCTTTATTTAGATCCCTGCAAGATCAACATCACAAAGGAAAGAACAAGCCAAGAGGACTAACAATAAATATTCAAACAATTCCCATAACCCAAAGATTTGGAGCACAGAAAAGGACGTCCATATCTCATCCTTTCTTGCTCCTAATAATACTCTCTACCTATAGAAACCAGTTCTGAGTGAGCTGAGTGAGACAGAGGACTTCACAAAAGCCAGAAAGCTGGGGAAGTGCCACTGAGTGCTGCTGTACTATATTTTTTCCACCTGTTGGATACAAACAGGTAAGGTAATTTACTGAGAAAAGCAGTCATAAGTGGACATTTGATTTTGCCAGGAAAAATACATTCTGAAAATCCTGCTAAACTCCCTACCTGATTTACAGAGCAACAGTTTCTCTATAGGTAGCTGACATTCATTCAGTAATGCGCTAGTTGTAAAATATTTCTTTTTTTTTTTTTCTTTAACTTCTGCTAATAACAGTAATTCAAGAATCACCTCATAAAACTGTTTCAGAGTACACTGAATCCACATTGCAACAGACAGTTTCTATCACTACAGAAAAATACATTATGACAGGTCACAAATATTCAACACTTGGCCTCTCACTATAGTCTTGAAGAAAGCTTCAGGTCAGCACAACATAGACAGCCATTGGACAACACAAAATGAGTCCGTGACTCATTATATATCTATATATATATACATATAGAAGGCAAAAGAGATATGTATTTCCAAATCCACAGTAGGAATGGGTATAAAACCACGGCTAATGCATCATAGAGCAGTGTTTCACCAAAACTATGCTGTTCTCTCTGGGATGTTTGTTGTGCCTCTTCTGAAATTCAAATGTAAAAGACCGCTACTAAAAAAGAGTACTAGCAAAAAGGATTCGGTGTCATTGTTCGTGCTAGGCATACAGGAAAGAGAAATTAAGTTCTTCAGTATGTCAACTCACACTCACATAGGGGAATGTTCTAGGAAAAAGGAAGATAAAAGAACCCAATTTTCCTCTACCATCTACTTCAAAGATTCCCATTAAAATAAGAAGCAGCAGTTTAAAAAACATTGCTTCCCATCCACCCATGAAGACTTCTGTTTGCGTTTGATGAAGAAAAGAAAGACTTTAGGTAAATATTTTTAACTAATCTTTCTGATAAAATGAAACATAAGGCAAGTGGTGCTGCAAGTCTGGCGTGAAATGAACAAATCAGACCCAGCTGAGTTTACAGGAGCATGCTTTCCCTGTGATGAATCTTAAGGCTGGCTGTAAGAAGAACCTCACTGATGGATTTTATAGGAGAGGGAACACTTCAGTTTGGGGGAGAAACAGCTCCCAATTTCAGCATAAATATTTTAGGAAAAAGTATATTGCAAATACATTTATGTTCTTAGGAACAGAAACACTATGTCCTTTCCTATCTTGTAGTGTAACCAGCCTCATGGAGCCTGAACAAAATGCAGAGCTTTCATTAGTAAGCCTCAGGCTTATTCTGCCAGCAAAGTTCTCTAGTTGGCGTTCTGTATTCTGACACTTCATTACGAGCTGTGCTCTAACACAATGGAACGACATGGCACAATCTGACGGTTTCAGTTCAGTGGAGAATTTGGATAGCATGCTTTTTCCTAGATGCAACCGTTTCATATTTATATTAGTATGAGAGGCAGTAGAGTTTGCAGCAGTGACACTAAAAGTGTTTTTAACCTACCAATTTTCGAAATAACATGAAACAACGGCAAGAAGAAAATAATGACTTCTAAGGCTAATTTCAATTAGTTGTTTTCTAGAACTGTTCTACATTATCATATTGCCCACTCCGTTCCTATCTAGAAGACAACTGAGTAATTAAAGAAAACGCTCAGAAGCTATTAAAATGGATGGGTGGGTTTTGGTTTTAGTGTGTAAGGGGGGTTCTTTCAATTCTTTTTGTTTTGATTTCTGTGGGGTTTTTGTTGTTGTTGTTGCTGCTACTGTTGTTTTGCTATCCATATCAGTTTTCCATTATTGTTACTGACAGAGTAAGTTACCTTGGCAGCGAAGTTATGCTGCTACTCTCACAGCTTTCATGCTCAGCAAAAGTGCAATAGGAAACAAGGGGTTTTGTTGTTGTTGTTGTTGTTTTTCTGGTTGTTTGCTTGTTTTATGTGCTTTTAAAATGTTTAACACAAAAGGGTTTTTGCCCATCACAACAGACCTCTGACTATTGTAAAAATGTTGTAAATGTAATGTAAAAAAGATACCATATACCTGAAGGACTACAAAAGCACTCTCAAGTCCACTGGATGGAATCACTCAGCTTACTGCAGTGGGTTTTTTTACTGCTCTCCAAGCGCTTGCTTTTAGTTACTTTCAGGAAAAGATACTGCACTGGACAGAAGTTTTGGTCTGACAATTACAGCACTCTGTGTATTCATTCATACTGAGAATATCCTAAGGTCTATATTAATTTCTAGTAAGTGTTAACATTACTGTTATTTGTTAACACAGATAACATACAAAATTTATACCCTACGTCTTCAGGTTATGTACGTCAATACGTTGCCATTTTATATTTCTTAGTCTCCTTTGAAATGCATATTTTGAAAACTGTGGCTGTCAGAACATTGTAAGATTTACAGTTTTCTGAAAGCCTTATTTTAGCCTTCAAAGCAGATCTTATTAAGAAATTATTTATGATTATTTACACTGCTTAGTACATTTAACTACAGAGAACAGTCATTTTGACAGCTATTGAAATTACCATCAGGAACAGAGTGAAGCATGTAACTGGTGGAAGCACTGTGAATTAAATTCTAATGGCCTCAATTTGCCTCCTTTTGGTTGATTCTTACTCTTAATGAGTTCATAAATACATCAGGAAAACACTCCAATTTAAGTCACAGATTTAAAGAGATGTCTTTCAATGGAAAACAACTGTTCTTATTATGCTACAATAATATCCCTGTATGCACCGTGGAAACAGACAGAGAAAAGCTTGAGATCAACAGCAATTGCTGTTATCTCAATTAAAGCAGGATAAAGCCCCTTGGAAAATTTCCTCGTACTAAATCCAAAGAATAATCAGAATGAAGCAAATTGTTATAAAGGGCATTTTCTGTGCCCATAAAACTTCATTCTGAACTGAGCATGTTGCAGAACCTTGCTGATTCAGCCCTCCCGGATGTCACTGCCTCCTCAGTTGGACTGATTCTGCAGGTAGCACAGCTGCATCCAAAACTGAACAGGCAAGTGGTCTGGTTTAAAGAAATAATAATAAAATAAAATTTCTAAATTTATAATAATGTGTTTTTTTGTTCATTTGTTTGTTTTTCTAAAAAAAAAAAAGAAGCTTTTTAAAAGGATTTTAGAAATAATCTTTTAAAGCTCATCTAAGGCTCATTTCACAGATTAGTTTTACAGCATTTCCATGTAAACACTCAAGTTTGTAGAACTGAGAGGACTGTGACCCCCACCTTAGAAGGGAGGAATAAAATGATCAGGTGCCAAGATGGTCATAATATGACCTTTTAAACTGACTTTGCCAAAAAAAAAAAAAAAAAAAAAAAAAAGCAATGTGTACCATAGTTAACTCAGTTAACACTACGCCTCTTATATTTGTTAAGTATGTGCTGGGAAATGCAAACATAAAATTGAGAATAGAATTTCTCACATAAAATAATGTATCTGTGATGTCAATTACATCTATTAATAATTTACAAGACCATGCTTTAAAATAGCATTATTACTTCCATTTAAATATGTGTAATAGTCATGGACCTATTCATATTTCACTAAAAAATGGTGATGAGTTCATATAATTTGGGATTATTTGAAAAGAAATAAATCAAACCAAGTAAATGGACACATAGGAACCTTTGTCTAGGGAAAATAATCACCTCTGACTAGTTGTTTTTAAATATACATAATTTCTACTAAAAACCAAAATGAACAAAACAAACACAAAACAAAGTACAACCCACACAGCAAAACCAAGCCAAATATTATACGTATACATGTACAAGTAACAAACTGTACTCTTACAATGATAATCCCTGTCGAGAATGCTTATTACCCAGGATTTAGACACAGTGGATGAATTTTAAAACAAAGAAACAAAAAAGGTCACCTAAGAAAGAAATGGAAGATTTCACCTCAAAATATGACATCTGTGTAACTTCATTGCTTAGAGTTATTTTGCAACACAATAGTCTGCAATTCAACATAAAAAGACTAAAGCAGTGATAAGAGGAAAAAAAAAAAAAAAAAAAAAAGAGTTTTGAGAGGAAGTTTCTTCAAGGTCATTACTGAAACTTCCATAATTTGCATTTTTTTTTCCTTTGTTATTTTAAATTTTACTTGAAACTCAAATATCACACAAACTGGGAGGAGACAGAAAAAAAAAAAAAAAAAAAAGCATTGCTTGACTCCCAGGGCTAAACATCTAGCTAGTGATTTACGACAATGGTAGGAAGTGCACTTAGAGCTGCTCCCAGAATTTTTGCAAGTATAGCAAAAACAAACAAACAAACAAACAAACAAAACTATTTGATATAATTCTCTTTTATGGGTGAATGTATGATAAATACATGTGCTGGTTCAGTAAAGAGCTGGTTTAATCATACATTTCAGTTAATTTTATACAGCTTCCATCGACTGTGTGATGACAAACAAAAACATACATAATATTTTACAGGAGTAGCTAACATTTCTATCAGATACTACATGATTCTTAAATGTCATCTGTTTCTGCCAAGGAATCTCTTATATTATCATTTCCTTTCTGTTTTTCATTTTTCATGCTTTCCACGGTAAATGTAATTAACTTAGCTCGCCTATGGCCAAAAACACTATATAATCATAGCCAGCTTCTCTGTTTTTGCAAATCTGCTGGATAAAGTTGGAAGCTTTAAGAGGCAACATTCAACCCATATGTGGGTCTTGCAAATTGCTATTGTCACTGTTGATCCTGAGATAACTACAGCTAACATTTCTCAGGATCAGAGCCGTGGTGGTTGTACAGGGCCTGAAACATGTTTGTTTAAGGAAAGAAGCACTGCTCGGCTGTTTTTATTATGTTAAAGCAGAAAAAGCCTGAGGAAGGGAGACCTACGAGACGTGAGACAATGTTTGCCTGACCTTTTACATGGGACTGTATGATCAAATCTTTATCATTAATCTTCAGCTCTGAAAATATGTCTCCCTGTGTGCAGAAAACAGCAAGGAGCTAGGACTTCACCACTCAGCACACGGTCATTTTCTCTTGTTATTAAAAACAAATACTTAAGAAACAGAAATTAAATAGAATGGATACCATAAATAGTGCCTGTTTAATTCTCCATAGGTTCAAGACTGCACTGGAAGAGAGGTGGTTTTGGCACGTATTGTGTATGCAACACTGCAGATAAGGTCTAGGAGGAATTCCCTGGGTGTAAAAGCTGCCCTTTTATTACATTTACACTGCCTATCAAACTCAATTCACACTACCCATTCACATACACATTACATACACAGATGTAATTACAATAACATAAGAAGTGATAGCAATAGAAGTTATATCAGACTGTTTTTGAAAGATCCTTTTGTAAAAACAAAAGACCCCTGAGATTTGAAGTGATATCATCATTTATCAGCCAAAAGATGCACCAGACCTGTACTAATGACATGAACTTTCTCCAGGACAGAAGTTTGTAACTGAAAGAGCCAGTCCACAATTATTTCTTTCAGCAAAGCAGCAGCAGTAATACCACTTAACTAGTTTAATTTTGGTATTGAGTTTTATAAGTTTTATAAAGTAGTAATACAGAAGAAACCTAGTCTTGGAACTAAGATAAGATCTATTATTTGACAGATTATATAGCTTTTTAAAATAGCATCAGAAAAATATTACATTGTTCTTTCTAATGAATGGTCCCAACATGAATTAAGCAATTAACTGCAGACTACACAGCCAACAAAAAAAAACAATAAATTCTGTTCATTAAATTGTTGTATTCGAGAAATCCTCTGGCACATTGATTGTTCTAAATCCAAAGTGATGTTTCAAAAGCAATTACAATAGTCAGTTCTTTATTATCTTGTCTCACAGTAATTCAAAGCAACGTGCTGAAAGTAATTCTATGTCATTGTAATTACCTAATGGTACTGCCAGTAGCCAAGACGCAGCATACGCTCCCTATCTTAAATAGTTAAATCACTCCCTCTTTAGTGAAGGAGTAAATCTTGGAAGGCCTTTATCTCAAAAGGTATATTTTTGATGAAACACAATGGGAACTCGGTGCACAGTTAGGAGAAGATGTACAGAAAAATGGTTAACAGCAAGCAGTTACATGATTTGTCAAGCACTGTGGAGTGGGTCCAGTGTAGAAGTGTGTCTAGGAGCCGACTTTGAGCACAGGGGGCACAGAAGACTGCAGCTGCCCTCTGCAAGCAATGTGCATTCACACGTGGCCACAAGACAGCAGTGTACTGACACAACTGGACAACCCCATGACCGTTCCTATGCCAAACATTCAGAACAAGCTATTAGACAATGAACTATAGCAGACTTCATGTCCCTACAAAACCCTGAGTTTGAGACGTGCAATCTTTGTACTTGGTACGGAGTGCTGTGAGAGAAGCCTATATAGCGAACGATGTTTCCACCAGATCCTAACTCAATGAGAAAAACTCTCAAAATTCAAAACAGCAAATAAATCACCCCACCAACACTCTTAGAAACATAGCTTCTCTTCTAGAAGACTAACTCTGTGCTCATCTAGGGCCTTAGTCACAGCCCTGTGCTCACATACACCCAAAAGGTATGTCATGCTATATTATTCACGTATCGATTTCTCACAACTTATGTGCCCTGAACTCTTCAAAAGCCCCTAAATTACTTCCCACAATAGACAGCAAGGAGCAATCCCACAAAACAATTATTACCTTCCATAAGGGGGAAACTCAAAGCAGCCTCTCTATCCAGTTTGACAGCCAGACACAAAAACTACAAAGCATTCGTTTTTAAATATACCCATCCCATCAGGTATCCTGCAGAGTACTCTGTGAGGATATTACTGCCTCATTGAAATATCTTATTCAATTTTTCATTGAGGTTGGCTTCAAAATACCTAATATGTGCAAGTTATTAATAAGTTATATGTAAATATTCATTGCTAACTAAATGAATTAGGATGTTGATTTAAAAATCCATAAGGAAGAGAGATTTCTGCACTATGAGATGACCAAGATAACCGTCTGCTCTAACAGTCACATGCCTGCTGTACAAAGCTTCCACATTTTCATTCAGATTCCACTGACACAATATTGCATATGCTGATTTTCTCTGGACATATACAGTCTTTTATATTTTTGGAAAGCATATTCTGCTTTCCTAAAAAAATGCTTCTGGTATTTTTTAATATCAGCAGAGAATGTTGCGAGAACTGAAAGAGAAGACTTTCAAATAAAGGACCTTACAGTCATGCCTGCCAGAAACCATCTCCTACAGAACCTGAGTTTGCTAATAGTTTAGGCCAAAGCCATAGCAGTCTGCCATCCTTGTATAAGACAGCTTTAGCACACCTGGTTACCTGTCACCTCAGAAACTGAACAGCCATAGTCACAGCTTGGATGGCAGACTTGTTGGAAGATCACTATGAGAGGCGCAACATAAAAGCAAGGAAGCATGGTTCAACATGTGGTTTGTGTGACCTAATTTGCCAAATGAGTCAAAAATGGGCCAAGTGTTTTCAAAATTGCTGCTTTGGCAGACTAGAATAAAAACAAAAAGGGGAAAGTCAAATGACCAGTCAGATCTTTCCCACTTTTCTCTCTCTTTTTAAGCATTCTGTAATTATTCCTTTCTTTCTGAGACAAATTATTTTGTTCTGATTTTAATTAAGAGTTACTCTTTTTTTAGCTGAGCACTTAGGTCAGGAAAGTATTTTTTGGAGGTGCTAGATCCAGAAGCCTTCTTAGCACAAAAACCCCCTTGACAAGGAAGAGGTCACAGGAAATGTCCATAGATCCACAAGGAGAAGCAATTCAGACTGGGGCCACACATGCTCCTATGACCCATATTCATAGTTCTATGGGCAAAGGAGAAATAATAGAATCGCTGAGTGAGGAAACTACACAGAATGTTTAATATCTCCTTAACAAAACCCTATGTACAAAGATTGTTTCCCTGAAAATAAACAGAAGATGGAGGCTGTTCACACCATCTTTTCAGCCTATGAATTACCTAAAAAGCTGGCACTTTTTCTACAAAATCAGAGCACAGTGCCTCTGTGCTATTGCCTTGTTCTTCCAGTAATAAACCCATACCTCTTCAGCAAAACATTCTGAGCCATTTGCTGCAGCTTTGGCATTAACTTTGGCAGAATTCCTGGACTATCTATTCAGCAGTTTTCAAAGCAACCCAGATTCAGCAGGCAACTTGAAAAACTCTCAACTCCTACATTTGGTTCTACAAATGTAAACATAACAAAATTTTGTTCCTTCTTACAACTTGTGAATTGCATATTTAGCTTCTTTATTTTGTGGCAGACAATTCAGACTACGCATGCCTACACCAGCGAGTACTGTGCACCAGTCAGAAAAGACCTGCAGAGCAAAGTGCAGCAGAGACCTGACATTCGCCCTCTACTGCTTCCACAGACTGGAGAGCATTCGGTATGCTGCCGGTGCACCCTTTCCATTTAAGTTTTGTCTGTTAGGAATTTAATTCATTAAAAATATGAACTTAGTACACTACAAAAATCTGCCCTTCAATGTAAGCAAGTGCACAGTAAGAGCAGACATTAGGGAGACTCACTTCAAAAGTTCACTCCTGACTAAAAAACCTGGCAAAGATGGGCTGTCTTTATATCTAATTACATCGATTTAATTTCTTGCACCAAGTTTTTCTGTCAGAGTTGGGGATACACCTGGATTTTTACTTTGAGGTTTAGCAAAAGTTCAAGAGAATGCTGAAAGGAACAGGCTGCCATCCACTACACAAAGCAGCCAGACAGTGACGTTAAGCCATTTTCTGGGAATAACCCTTTGGAGAAATTTCCAAGGCTACCACGTTCCTGTCACAGAAATTCCCACTGCAGAAAGAATGCAGAGCACAGCAGCAACTATTGAAAGCTGTGATCTAAAAACAGAGATACAGACAGAGATAGGTAAAATCCTGCCTTACTTCTGCCTTACTTTATTTGGAGTTCAACACTTTTTCTTCTTTCCTGAGCATGGTTTTGTATTTCTAGGCACTTATGAAACTCCTGTCAAAACACCAAGATTTTAATTTTACAACATACAATAGATGAATTAATAAGCTTTAATGATACAGACCAAAAGAAAAAGACAAATAGCAGCAAAGTACACATCTTCTGATATTTCAAAAATCTCGGGATGTTTACTGAAAGTTTTGGATGTTTTGTCTGAGTAACTTTGTAATGAAAAATCATTAAGTCAAAGATTCATTCTCTAGCCTTAAACTGTGGATGAATTGGCAACAGACTTTACTTCTTAAAAACTTTAGACAGACATTTCACTTAAATAGGCATTTCAACCAGAGCACTCAACTGAATTATGATTTCATGCTTTAAAATCTTGTTGCTTTTACTGAATTTGTAGACTACTGTCACTACATTTATTGTGGTAAGGATAGCACAATCTACCAACTAACGTAATATGCATTCATTTTAAACTTAAGGTATTCCAATCACAAACAAACTGATTCTATCACCACCTCCCACTGTATTATTTCTATATATACTGGGAAGGCTCCCTCTATTTTCACCTGTATGTACTAATATTTGGGTTTGGGTAGTGCAGTCTCTTTGTATGGTTTCCTTTCTGCACAATGAATAGAAATTATTATTCTGTTTCCTGGATATGGAAAGGCAAGGGGTTTCTATGCAATCTTAAACAATAGGTCAACCAACCAATTTTAAAATTAAGCACATTCGTCTCTGCTTCTAACAGAACCATCTGAGTTTTAGACAATTTCACAGTTAACATAAGGAATCATAATCTGGTTAGGTGATAGAGAAACCATATATAATAAAAGAAGGGTTGTACCCTGCCTGAAAAGACATCTGGATTACTTTCACTGCATCTGTGATTTTTCTCAGAGGCTTTGCATCATGCCTGTCACAAGCTGAGGCTTTTCTTTTTCTTTTTTTTTTTTTTTTTTAAAAAAAAAAAAAGGTAAAATTTGATCCAAAATCTCAATTCACAAAAACTTGTAGCTAGTGTTGCAAAATTATGTAATACAGATGAGGTTCTTGAATAGCAGGCCACAGTAAGCAGGGCTTTTCATTTTTCAACCAACAGATGCTGGATTACCCAACCATCCTTTCTGAAAGAACAAACAGGGATTCATATTCATTTTCACAGGTGCATAACTATAAGTTTCAGCCAAATGAAAACTTAGCTTTCATTATCTTTAGCACAAAACAAGGTTCTTCTAATACTGATGTATGTATCATAAACATAAATAAATAAATAACTGACTCATTAACAAAGTTAATGTCTCTTAATGCCCTCTGTAAAAATAAATGTTAGGTTGCTGGTGTGTCTTCTTAAGTACTATACAATGAAAATATCTAAAGGCTTGGAAAACTTATCAAAATTTCTGCCTCTATTTTAAACACAAAACAAAACAATTTATCAGTCTGGCTCTTTTAAAGGTATTGATTTTCCATTACATAGAGAATTTATTTGCAATATATTTTTAATCTCTAAACAAATGACTACGAAAATTTGCACTGTAATGCCAGTAATTCAGAAGTAAAAGCTAACCAAAATAATTCAAACCTGCATGCTAAATCCCACCCTGTCTAAAAACATTTTTTTAAGGCTTTTAAAATATTAATATTTTGTAGCTGCATAGAAAATGCCTTTTCTTTTTAAATGACAGAAACTCGTCTTTTCTTCAGAATAATAATTCACAATAGCTGAGTTCTGGAACTCAAGAGACACTTCTAAAACTGCTGTCTAAGCTTTCAACACTTCACTTTAAGCTTTATTTTGCTAAAAACCACAATAAATGAAGGAGAAATAGTTGGAGAACACATGTACAGGGACACCCACATGCACAATGACCTTCATCTGAACTTGCTAAGGAAGCTTCTAATGAACAGTTAAAAATAATGACAAAGATTATGATAATTATATGTAGTACTTTTTTTTTTTTTTTTTAATGATTCTTTTAAATGAAAACTGAGATAGGGTCTTGATTCTTTGGCCCCGCTACAAGTGACACTCCCCGTCTCTTCAGTTTATGTAATAAGTGAGTGAACATTATGAAAGTTTTGCCTCTGTTAGGCTGTGAGACTGAGATCATACCATTATACACAGATTTCCCCTAAAAATGTTGCAAAGTATGAGAATATGTGGATGATTACTGAGTTACTGCATTTGCGCAGCAGAGCTAATATGCAAAGGTGAGCTCTTTGTGACCTTCAGCAGCTTTTTCAACCAGAAACCAGAAGTTTCTGTGAATCACGGTCACATGGAGATAGTTTTAAGACTGCCATTTCTGGCAAATGAAGCCTCCAAACCAACAAGAGTTATAGTTCTGGCTTACTCATGAATCTCTCAGAGCAATACTGTATTAAATAGGCCAACTAAGAGATTGATGCTAAACTGTAAAAGAAGTGTTTCTCGCCTGTTTGTGCCTCTGACAGAAAACAAGATTTGTCTGGACTCCACGGCCTGTATGGAATATTGGCAAAATAGCTGCAAGTTTTCCTAGCTGTAAGGCAATATGCTTAAAAAACCTAACAGCTAAACAAAGAAGCTCCACATCTTCTCATAGTTTCACTTTTTTGTTTTTTGGCATTGCTGATTTGCTCTCTCTGACTGAGAGAAAAAGTCTTTTTCTCTTTTCTGTTTGTCCCAGATTAATTACAGTAACTAAACAAAACGGGCCATTTTAAATCATCTTGCTCACCATGCACACCCATCAAAGCAAGAGCTGCATGTGAACGAATCCTGTGCTGGATTAGCAGAAAGACAACCACAGATGTTCTTGGGACACGTGATACAATATACAATATGTCTGGAGACTCTTTTAGTATCAGAGAGATTTGGAAGCATTCTGGAACAGAAGTGAACGTGGTACCGAGCCAGCACTTCACTAAGGAAGCTAGTTAACATGCAGCAATTGTGGATTTGTTCTCTTAAATAAACCACAGTGTTTCCATGTAGTATTTCTCAAGCCATGCAACATTTCTTAATTTTTCTTATCCTTTCATGTCAATTTTTCAGGGAACTGCCAAAGCGGCTGCACTAACATACAAGTGTAGTTGGAAAGCTGACTCTGTGAGTACATTTCCTTACAGTTCAGAGTAAAACAGGCTCTGTACAAGTAGGGAATACTTGACTATAGAGGAGAAATGGCAATTTATGAAACACGATCAATTTTTAAAATATTTTTGTCCTTTCCATACATTGTGCAGTCACCAGTGGAAAATTCCTACTATTTGTGAGGCTATGAGGCTATAAATCAAACAAAATAGGAAATGTCTCCTAAAGCCCTTAACAAATAGGTTACAGCTGCAATAATAGAAGTGTGGGATAAATGGTTTGGTGTGATCATTTTGCATACACCTTAAATCAGTAACAGTCATCATTCTAATTATGTTTTATTGTGCAATAATAAAATACCAGCCTACTTGGCAGCTCCTAAGTTTAGGTTGAGAATTATTCAGTATATTTTAGCACTGCTAACATTTAATTTTAGACTAGCTAAGATTGGTCGTGTGACCCTAGTCCCAGGTCAAATAACAGACCTCTTACCATATTATGTGATTTAAAGTAAAGTACCATCTGAGCTAAAACAAGGAAGCTGAAAAGGAAAGAGGAAGCGAGTTCAGGCACCCTCCAACATGAGTGATGGTAATAAATCAGTTCAACAGAAAAGTGAGAAAAATTCTTAAATGATGCAGGCAGGATGTTTGTCCAGTTTTATAGAGCGATGCTCAGTTACTGCAAAAACAGTTTTACACTTGGGCAATATCGTTTCTTTTAATGTGATCACCCACACTTAAAAAAGTGTGGGCGATCACATCCTTTCCAGTAGTGGTCGAAACCAAAGATCAAAGACCAAATGACACGCTTTTGTCATTTGAAACTTATCCCGGGAATCATCAGTGCTCTCAGCTGCCACACAAAGAGACCAGAGTTCCACCCCAAAGGCAAACTAAGATTTTCTAGTGACTTCATTTGGGAAAGAATGATTATTTAGTCTCACAGAGATTCCACCTGGAATGGGGAGTAAACAAATGAAAACAAACAACAATTAAAGGAAATAAAAATAAAAAAAGCACCAGTTATAATGTAATTCTCATTTCCAAGACTTTAATAACTCTCTTGCATCCTTTATCTCAAAAAGCATAAGTGTTGTGGCAATGCTACTTGGAAAATCTTTTTCTGTTTTGATTTTAAAGTTTGTCATGTGTCATTGAAAAATTCTCTATGCCAGAGTACCCTTCTTTCTGTTTAAAACGAGGAGAGCCATAAACCTAGAACACAGACTCAGATTTTAAGCCCTATAATCCAACTTTTTATGCAAATTAAATAAAGGACTTTGATAAAAATCCTTGAATATCAGATTGTGAAAATATTCTTGTTTTCATAAGAGTTCTGAAAAAATCTATTTGAGTATTAAAAAATAATGTAATTTTCAACATGATATATAATTCATTACTGAAAAAATTAGTCAATTTTGTGTTGAAATGACCCACTAAGAACCAAGATACCAAGCAAGCACATTGTGTCATGAAGCGTGTAAATTAATTAGCTTCTTTTTTTTTTTTTTTCTTAAGCAATCTAAGGACATTTTGCCTCTAGACATATGACTTCTTCAGTATTTTTTGTATTCATTTTATTGTTAATGACACCTCTCATATGAGACAATATACACAATAAAAAAAGCAAGACATGAGGCTTCAGAAATTACGGAATCAGAAGTGTTTGTGTAAGATATACTGACAGGCATGCATTGCTTCAAAGCACAATTTACATTTTTGCTACATCTCTAGAGTATCCAAAATGTTCTGAAAGGCATGAATCTTACATAAGTTACTGTCTGGGAAACAGCTGCCATATGGGTAGCATGTATACCTATGCACATTAATCTTTCACATGTCACAGCTATCTATGATTTCGTAAATGTAAATCTCTACAAAGTGTGTGCATTTTTTAATGCTCAGAAAACTGTCACCTCTGGGCTAGATATGCAAAGTACATGCATGCAGAAACCCGATGGAGATGCCCGTCAGGCATCTGGGGCGTGCTTAATGGCTCAGCGTCAAAGCAGCAGCCAGTCGCAAGTTCCTTTGGGGTGAATACTGGGGTAAAATAGTATTTGATATCTTTATAAATGATTGGGATGATGGAATCAGATTCACTCTAACCAAGTCTGAGGGTGTCACCAAGCTAAGAGAGGAAGAAACTGCAGAGAGAAGAGGCACCTTAGAAAGGCAGCCTAGCAGGATAGAAAACTAACAGGAATTGCAGGAGGTTTTAGGAAGACAAATGTAAAGATTTATCTGCAGGATGGGACACATGCAAATAGCGATACAGGCTGGGATTCTCAATGTCAAGTGTGTGGCTCTCGAAGTGCTGGTGAACAGCAAGCTGAACCTAGTTGACAGTTGTCTCTTTGCAGCAGTGAAGGCAAGCCATATCCTGGGCTGCATTACTAAAAGTCTATTCAGTAGATCAAGGGTTGTGATTATTTCACTCTAGCTGACACTCAATATGCCACACCTGGAATACTGAGACCAGTTTTAGTCCTCCCTTTTCAAGAGAGATTCTGATGAACTAAAGAAGCAAAGAGAGGGCCACCAATATAATAATAAAATTGGAGAACTTGATGCATGAAAAAACGTAGAAAGAAGTGGGTTTGTTCAGCCTAAAGAAGAGAAGGTTTGAGGGATCAAATCAGTCTTGCAATACCTAATAGATAGCTACAGAGAAAACAGAGATGTCCTCTTTGCAAGGATTAATGGTGACAGATGGACACAAATTACTTCAGGGGGAAATCCATGTGAAGAAAAAAGATAGAATCAAGAGAAGAACTTAACATTGGAATAGACTGAACAGAATCCAGGGGAATCTGCCTCAATGGAAATACTCAAGATTCAGCTTGGCCAAGCCCTGGATAGCTTTGTCTAAGGCTCTGATTTCACAGTGATCTCCAGAAGTCACTTTTCACCTGGAATTTTCTATACCTGTACGATATGCTTATATACAACATTCTCACAATGGATGTTATTTTAGTTTTCATTAGCTGTAGGTCTTCCCAACATAAAATCATTCACTGGGTAATGCAACACCACCATGAAGTTCATATAGCCTCTGTAAAACTTCTGCTTGCAAGTTCTATAAGACACTACTGTTATTTATTTAATATTGGGTAAGGCTTGTGCTATAACAATTTTGATCTGTACACAATCAATTTAGATCACTCTGTGCATTATTGATGATAAAACACTCATAAGTTACATTATATTTTAAATCACTTTCAGAGCAAAAACAAGGTCACCGAACCAAACAAAAAGAGCACCCATGTTAGAAAAAAAGGAAAGCCACAAATGTCACCCGAGCAAGGTTTATGATACTCAGTACCAAATTGGATCAGCTGCAGAAGAGTGCAGAAGCATACTGTTGCACTTCACCTCAGTTGCATGTGTCTGTATGCCATAGCCAAACTAAAATCAATGAAAATTACCTGGCCCATACCATCCTGTTTGGTGGATACTAAGTTATTACAATTGCAGGCACTAATTGTAGCACCTTCTGAAACTATCAAGATCTAGCCTACCATAATCTCAGTGCAGGAGCCCCAAACCCTGAACTCTCCTAGCCTATCTCTCCCAAAGCTCCCCAGCACAAAGCCATCCGCCTTTCTCACCAAATAATCCAAGGCTCTGTGATTCTGCCTGTGGGACGACATAGCTCTCCCAAGTTCTATAACAGCCTATCCCTTTGATTCAAATCGCACCCTATAGAAAGTCTCTTGAGATTTACTGTATCTTGTTCCAATTACACAAATGGCTAAGAGGTTTAGGGGAAAAAAAAAAAAAAAAAAAAAAAAAAAAAAAAAAAAAAAGGAACAGATCATTTCTAAATAATATTCTACAATTTACTGTGGGTACGCAGACTTTTGGTAAGGACTCTTAGTTAATTCTGTATTTATTTGTTTAAAATGCAACCTTCTTATTTAATGTGAAGAACTAGTATACAGTTCAGTTCCATTACTGCCACAGGGATCTGAACTGCAATTTAAGCATAAGATTCAATAATTCTACTACTGAACTTTCTGAAACAATTGTGAAATTCCCTCAACAAAGAGTGCAAATCCTAAGGTGAACATGTTTTTTTGTTTTGTTTTGTTTTTCATCATATAGTCCTGGGCATTTTCGATGTTTCCAACCTATGCATCATTTTTGCTAATGAAAAGTTAGTTCTGTGCTGACAAAACTGAGGGATTTAAGTGGTCAGACTCACAAACTGAACTACATAAAGTTCATAAAGTTCATCTCTTTTTATCTGCATCCATTAAAATAACATTTATTTAAACCATATAGTAGTGGCTTAACAAGCTGAAATAAATTAATGTCAAATCAGAGCCAAGCTCTGCTGGATGCATTCCAAAGACAGTGCCTGGACATAAATATAACAAGTCCCCTTTGGACAGGGTACTGGAGGAGTCCATTACTCAGATGACTACTGTGACACAGGCCTGACCTACAGCTTATTTACATCAGTGGAAATCTTTTTCTGGATGTCTTGGGCTTTGGATTAGCTCTATGTATTTCTGTTTCTATATCAAATACTCTAGTTTCTCCCTAGTTTACCAAGCATCTGGTAGTTACCTGAGGAAATACCAACCAATGTAGAGAAATACTGTTTGCAACTGTTTCCAAAATAGATGATAGTAAGTAATTACCAAACCTAGGCAAGACTTTGCCTTCATACATAAAATAGCCCTCTGTCTGGATATTTTTACTTCATTGTAAACAACTCAGGAAATCTGAATATATATATTCATCCATGGCAGGCTTTAGTGTTCTAATTAGAATTACATTAATCAGTAATTTATTATTGGTTTCTATACTTCCCTTTGATAATTATTACACTATGTTCTTGACTGTAGCTTTAATACCCATAATGTTATCGCTAAAGGCTGAGACTCTTCAAATTTCCATTTTACCAGAGTTTGAATTTGCAATGATACCAGGAAACATTTAACCAATTCTTCAATTAGGTTTCCCAGAAACTATTTTTGTACTGTCAGATTCATGCAGCTTTCAGAGTTAGTTTCTATTGTATTCAAATATGAAAAACACAAGAGTAGAAATGAAAACCGAAAACAAATGTGTTAAAAAGGCCACTTCCAGTGATTCTGTACACATCCAAATACACTGTTGGTTTAAATTGATACACCCTGTCCATCTGCAACAGTTAATCTAATATTACTAATAAGCAGCATGAAAGATCGTAGATAATGCTCTGCATTCAATAAGATAGAAAAGGGGACTGTACAGAGATCCATGGGGTCACTGAGTCTTGCCCCATGTAAACTATCATGAATACAATCCTACTCACAAATTTCACATAGTCCATCTTAAAAGCAAGTTGGGAGATTTTCTCTGCATTATTTTCAATGGTTAGAACCTTTCTAATTTACAGCCTAAATGTATTTACAGCTATACATTTACTTGACTTTGTAGGTTACTGACTGGGCCACGGGGAGCTCAGTAATGCACAGTGAAATAATACTCCTGGCTATCAATTAGTCAGTTCTCAATTAATGAATAATTAAGAGGGCTGATGTGACTGGCTGCATTAAACATATTCTAAGCATTCCCTCCAGCAGCATGTCAAGGTATAACCAGAATTCATTTGAATTCTTAAAACTAACCAAAATATTATTATACAAACACCATTATTAAATAGCCATGAATCTTTGGTTGGAGGTATTCCAGAAATAAGGTCACAAGCCTGCTCCAGGTTCTCTGCAATTCAGTGCTCTTCATTTTACAAGCTTAAGAAAAGTATATGGAGCCATACAAAGAGTCCTATATGGTACACTTCAATGGCGTTCTTAAGAAATATCTCTGAATACGTTTTTGATCTTTATTGCAAATCTCTCTATATATTTTTTCCTGCTCTGCAGATGTTATATCATTTTATATTACATTTGACTGTGTGTACACAAGCAAACAAAAATCTTATAGGAGGTTTCAACATCTAAAATTGAACTCTGGGATTTCCTATGAAATAGATGTTGCTCCTCTGTTGGGGATGCCAGCATAATGGTTTACAGTTACTTTGCAAAATTAGCTTGAGGCTTTTCTGGTGAAACTGCTGCCTGCCTTGAGAAATGGGAGTAGAAAATCTCCACTGGAGCTTATCAGTCTTTTAAGGAACCCAGATGGACATCAAACCTACCCTAGGACACAATGCAAAACCAAACAAAAATCCCCTCCATCACCACGCCCTCCTCCCAAAACCAGAGGAGCAAGAAAACCGGCCTGATTTGTCACAGCCCCTTCTCAGGGATATCATGGCTAAGCTAACATAGCTTTGCTTTCATTGTATTTGCAAATGGGAATGCTGGACTGTCACATCACTTCTGAGTTTAGTCTGAAATTTTCTGATTTGCTATTACAGTGGATTCATGAAACTGTCAAGCAGCAGCTGTATGATTTGCTATGTTAACAACTCCAACAGATTTAATGACATTTTAAAAGGTCTTTTATTCTGTCTCGCATCTGCCAGCTTAAATGGCATTCTATTCAAAAAAAAATTAATCTTTCCACATTCGTAGACTTCAGATCTTTCCTATGACTTGCTCCTGTGACCAAACACTCCCCTTTTCAATTTTAACAGTGGGACTTGAAATTAAACTCCCTTTTTCCCAGTCAGGAGTAGCAGAATAGGATTTGATGTGCAGCCAATCAGTAATGCCCTTTAAGAGGAACTGATGCTAAACAATATTTTTTTTTTTTTTATTCCTTGCCAAAGGATCACCGCTTATTAATTACACAATGTCCCTGCTTACTAAGCAGGTAGCTTGCTATCATACTAAAGAAAAAGCTTCAATCCTTTAGGCTGTTCATATGCCACCTTCAAATTCTGACTACAGACTAGGATATAGAGAAAGCACTTAATAATGATTTGAACACTTGTTTGTTCAGCAGTGTATAGCCACAATTTAGCAGCTGAAAAGCTCACCACCAAGCATTCTGCCACAGAAGAATTACAGGATTATAAAATATATTAAAGTTTTATAATAAAGCAGTCATGATTTTAACTATTCACTAACCAGGGTCAGAAGACTTCTCTTGTACTCTTCAAGAGAATAACATGTCCTTTTGCTTTCATTCAAGGAGTTCCAAAGGTATAAAGCTCTTTGTACCTGTACATGACTGCAGAGGTACAACAGGCCTTCCCTTTGGACATAATCAGGCCTGACAACCAAAACGAAGGACTACATGCCCCTTTCATTTTGAAATCCTTTGGCTCTTTTTCAGAAAGAGGCAAGAATCACTTTTTTTTTCCTTCTTCTTCTTCTGTTTTCACGTGTAGCTAAACCAAATTTAAAAGAGCAGGGCGTTTGTATCATCCGGGACACCAGATAATTTCTTCAAGAAAAACTGATTCTATATTAAGTATAATCTTCCATGACTACAGGTTTCCTTAGGGAGTAATTGACAAGATTATTTTAACTGTTGGGAAACTCACTATCAGTCAGTTTAATTTACAATGCCTGTACAGGGTAAAGAACTTCTCTGCTTCTGAGTAAAGCTACTGATATTCCCTCGTAAAGCCCCTGTGGTTTTCTTGTTTGATTTTTTTTTTTTTTTCCCTGCTAGAAGTCAGTTAATTTGGCCAGGGTTAATTTTAAATACCATTTCACTAAAAGGAAATAATATCATACTTAAATATTTGAAGATTTAACTCCTCTGACAATCTATAGAAGAAACTGGGTTCGTGTATATCACCGGACAAAGCTTTAACTTGAATAAAAACAAAACCCAGCACGTTTGGACATTCTTAACACAAAAACTTTGTTCTACATTTTGACATCTGAAGATTGATTAACATGAAAAAAGGTGCTGCCTTTATTAATCTATGTTTCTAAGGATTACTTGGTTTTGAAGAGTATAAGAAACAGTATTTTGGAGCAAGGTCATGATCTAACTAGCACTATTGAATCTAAAATAGAGACTCTGTTTTGCTATTGCAACGCAAAGTCAACAATCAAAAGACAGGAAGGTAATAATTAAAGATTTGGCTCAAGATCAGGCCTACAGGAGTTTCAGGAGACTCAAGGTATTGTTTTCTTAAGACTCCATTAAGTAGAATTAAACTCCACACACAAGACCAAGAAGTTCCAAAGCAAGGAAATAATAATCCTGTTGTAGTGTCTCAGCATCATGGTCCTTGTGTTTTCATGGAACTGCCATCCATCTACCCATCTGCTTTCTTAGAAGAGATATCCAAGTAGAAGAGCGGCAGTTTCACAGCATTTTTCCCTCCACCCCCCCCCCCCCCCCCAGGAACTAACTTAAATTCATCCCAAAGGGTTCACCAAGGTCTCTCTTCAGTGTTTATTCTGGAACTGGGAGGTGGGCTGATCTATGTCCCAATTGTTCTGCATTGCAGCTGATCAAGTGGATATTCTGGAGAGTATCTTATCAAGACTTAATGTGGCCTGAAACAGCACTAGTGGCTGCTGGGCTCCTCCCTGTCTGCTACTTTGTAGGCAGAGTGATCTCACTCAGTACAGCAGTATTGCTGGTAATAAGGCACAAAAAGGTAGAGGTGGGAGCAGAAAAATCAAAATAGAAATTAGCATTAGAAATTTCCCTTTTCCATGAATTTTCAACATTTGCCATGGCCTACTTCTACTGCAAAGCAACAAAATGTTTCTGTCTCTTCTCCTACTTCTGTTGTCTGACACCTCCCCAGACAGAAAGAAGCCAAACAAAATCTTTCCACCCATGGAAGCTATCTGTAGTTTGTCAAAAGCTGAAAGGATTGCATTTGTGTCCCCCTCCCCCCCCGTAACCTCCTCACAGAAAGGAGCAATCAAACATGATTTGAGAGTTGTCATGAGCATAAGGGAATAGAAGGATAGCACTGATAGGAGAGGTGGAGAAAAAGTGACAGGCAAAGGGAAAACAGGAATATAAAAATAGATGATAGAGACATTAAACAAAAGGGAGGTTAAAGGCAAGACAAATATAGGAAAGTGAGTGGACAATAAAGAAAAGTGAGTAACTGCAAACAAAAGAAGCAAACAGGAGAATACATAAGAAAAAGACAAATTAACACAGAAGTAATACATGAAATAGCACAGATCTTGAGAAGACAGAGGGGAATCCCTTGCATGCTCACCAGTAAAGCTTTGTATAGTAACAGAAACTAAATCATATGTGCAATCAGTAAGAATCTATATTTGAACCATAAACTACTAAAAATATCTTCAAATATATCCAGAAGTCATTATTTTTATCCAGAATAACAATTATTTCCCCTGCACAACTGAGTTGAAGGTTATTCAGTTCACTGTATTTTCCCATCAGGTTTTATCATGAACTTCTTTTAAGCAAAAATAAACTCTTCCACTGATGTACTATGTGATACATCTTCAAAACTCTCGATACGAGGCTGCTAAAATTACCTACCCCAGGCAAAGATAAGGTAGCATATAAAAAGTGCTGATAGAGACAAAACAAGCAAGCAAACAGGGAGTAGGGAGTTAGGATTTTAAGGTTTCTTTAATTATTATTAACATTAATTCTTTTATGGTAATGGTACTTGTTAAAGTAACAAATTAATGCAATATTTTGGGTAGAAAAACATAAAAACATAATTTCAAATTTTCATTCTGTAACTATTAACCAGGAATGAACCCAGCCAAAAAAAAGGGGGGGAGGGGGTACGACACAAAATAGAACTCAAGACAAAATATGAACCATTTTTGTTTGTGTATTCTGCTTCCCCACTGGCCTATTTCCACTAGGATTAAATCTATAAATAGGAAAACCTGACTCAGATTTCACAGAAACTAACAATAGCAGCTTTTCATTTATGCTTGATTCACGAAGGCACTTACACCTGTGAGTGACTATTTTAATCAAGGGGTCCCAATAGGTTATCCACATGCTGATTTTTACCAAACTACAGACTTCATAGCTAACAGAATAGAATTATCACTTCCTCTAGAAACCTAGGTAGGGAGTAAACTTATTAATAAAAAGTAAAGACATTAACTTTTCCAAAAGGGTCTTTCATTTTGAAATTCCATCTGTTGTGCTGATGTGCCAATATGGAATCCGTTTCTCAAAACGGCAATTTGTTTAGAGGATGTCTGTTTCCAAGTGTTCACAGACTGACAGAGAAAATGTGAGCTACAGTGCAGCCAGCAAACGCTGAGAATATAAAAACTAATGCCAAGAAATATACTGCTCCCTACTGGCTCATCTACATAAGAATAGAGAACATTTTTCCTTAGTATTTCTCCAAGTAACAAATTGATTTTCCACAGTTTTGAACTATAATAGACCACAGTTTTGAACTGCAAAGTAAATATCCTTCAAATTAGTAGCCAGACATAGTAAAAAACAACAACAACAACAACATATTGATAAGGTGAAGCGCAGAAAGTGTTATGCTTTCTAAAGAGAAATTAAGTGATGAAAATGACACATATCTCCAAAGGAATTTTTCTTCTTTACCTCAAAGCTTTGTGAAGGGAAAACAAAAAACTAACACAAATAAACTATTTCAAATATAATAATAAAAATTACTGTGAAGAATAAGGAAATCTAAGTTATTAGCAATAGCTAGAATTATTTTACATTTAATCTGGCATCTTTGGCTACATGTCACATTTTGCTACCCTTCCTAATTTCATCCAAGATCTGCAGTGGAAACCTGGAAGACTGCCGCTGTGGATTGGAGCTGATTTGACTGTCTCTCAAAGACACTGGACAGAACAACAACAACAATTTCATGGACTTGACAGTTTGCAAAACCTAACAAGATCCATACCTTGATTCCTGCACATCAGAACAGTCTCATATAAGGACTTGCCTAGCTGAGGGAATGCAAACAAGCTGAAATGCCAATCTTAAAGCATAAATGATCATCTCTACTAGCTTCCCACAAGGTCACTTACTGAGAGGTAAATGGGGCATTTTGTGGTTTAGTTGCTTTAGTCTCCATTTCCAGTGAAGAACGGCATTCAACAGTATGAAAATACTTGTACTTAATTACTGCTAAGAAGCCAGTAAAAAATCTCCTCTTTCGTTAGGAATCTTGTGCTATCTCCTTACAGAGACTCTATATTGATTTACATTTTGGAAAAAAAACAGAACTTCTGAACATTCACCCAAACCATGCGTGGAACATTTTAGATGTCCATTGTGGAAAGGCCTTTCATCTCTTGGATCTCTAAAGTTTGATTTTTTACTCTCTGCACATACAGAAGAGGGGCTTTCTCTTTTTTCTTTTTTCTTTATTTTCTCTCTACTTTCTTACTGTAGATCTTTTGTTTTTGCAAAAACTAATCTGGGAACTTTGGGCTAAACTTGCTCTTAGATCCAGAAGTTGTGTTCATCTCCTTGTATTAAATACAAATACATAATACATACATACACATACACATACATAATACATACATACATAATACATAATAAATACATAACATAATATATTGAATAACTCTAACTCCTAATTATGCCAACAGTTTAGTTACCTGAAGATACATTCTCTATAATAAATATTCAGCTAAAAGGATTTGAGTATTTGAGTATTCAGCTAAAAGGATTTGAGTTGAGTTTTATTCTGTGCAACATGATAGGGGACATTTCTCTTGCAGTATATTTTGGATAAACACACAGGCTACCAACTGCATAGCAGTTCAGCAGTGTCTTCAAGCTGCTAAGCAGAACTAGGACAAGGAATGGCTGGGCATCAAATGTCTGTCTTGACAAACGGACAGCTATAGTAAATTTAAATCTTACTGCACTGTGATCCAAGTAAAAGTTACAGCATGGGCTTGTAGGACAATGTCAGTAAGAATCTATTTTCCACACTTCTATGAACAGAGAGAGAAATTCACATTCTTGTCACTCCGTGGGCTGCCTGGTTTAATATTCTTCTGTAAAATTCCACTATCAATGAAGATGCCACAGCTTATCATTTCCCTCCTCCCTCTGGCAACAAATCAGGTAACAAAGGCAATTAAGTTTCAGGATCCTGCCTTTTCCCAGCTATACACATATCTTCTTCAGCTTAAGGTAGAACAATTGTAGGAAACAGTGGAATTATAGCTTTTTTTTTTTTTTTTTTTTTTTTTTTTCCTAGAAGGGTACTTTGAAACTTGGAAAAGAAACGCCTATTAGCACTCTACTTACACAACCATGAATTAGAGGAAACTGGCCGCATCAAGTGGGTTTAGGCTGACTGACATGACAGAGAACCAGATTGTCACTTCCTAAAAGGGATGGGCAAATACACTCCCCGGATGCACCTTCCTCTAACATTTCCTGTGCCTTTCCCTATTAACCCACTCCTGATATTCCATAGAGGAGGCTAGTATGTGAACACTAAAAAAGGCACCGAAACCCACTGTTGCACCAAATGTTAAGAGCTCTTGCATTAAAATGCTATAAATACAGAGGGGGAAAAATTAGGAAAAAAAAAAAAAAAAAAAAGTATCATGAAAATCTCCTGAACTCCTCTCAAGCTCATTGCCTGATGTTGCAAAAATATTACTGAAAACCTCAGTGGGTGGGCACACCCCTTGAAGTTAACACAGCCCCTCAGCTTCACAAATCTTTTAGAGTTGGAAGCTTCTTCACTGTTAAAAGCAGAGGAGGAAAATACTGTATTTTCCTGTAAGCCATTTCCATTCACTTGGAAAATTAATAATGAATAAGATCTGAAGACATAGCTGAAATCTTAGAGAGAGAGCTTTCAGAGAAGTAATAGAGATGGAAGCGCAAGGCATTTCCTGGGGATTAATGACTGGCTGGTGAGAGTTGAGGGCACCTGGCTGAACTTCAGACTGAATCCCAGCTGGTCACTAAGTCCCAGGAAATGTCTTGAAGCCCAATCATTGTAATATGACAATTAAATAAACACACGTCCACACGCACACACAGGTCTATGGAGTTTTAACAGGGGACTTGCTGTTTCAGTTGGTATGCCCAGGACATTGCTAGAGAATTAGAGCTCTGCAAATTAGCCAGCTTGAATAATTTCTCAACATGCCATTCATCTTGTAATAGATTACATATGGTATTGCCACTTGCCAGGCTACGGCAGGGACATTTTGCATCTATTTCTACACATCTTCCTGTGTTAAATGTCTGCTCAGAGAAATACAATCTCTGGGTCAAAACTAGATTTCCTCCTTTAATCACATTCAGTCAGACATACCAGTCCTGAACTTAGCCTGCAAGTTTAGCTGCATGTGGTTTACATCTCAAATAGTTGTTTTAAATACTTCGTGTATTTTATTTTATACTCCTAATCTTAGTATTTTGCCTTTGCAATCTACAGGCTCGGCCACTGGTGCACAGACAAACTACCGTTCCTATAACAGCCAGAGTCCTGCGTATCCTGCACATCACTTAAGTGCAACCTGATTTTATGTCAGATAAACTACCCTGAATCCAAGACTTCTTCAGAAGTCTCAGGCTCAGTGCTACACTGATTTAGCTTCTGGATGCAAGTTAGTGTCACAGCCCTGCTCTGCACTGTGCTATGTGAGAGGGAACTTGAGCACTGCACAGCGCGACACCATCCAGATGCCTCATGCATTCAAGTTCACAAGCAGACACAGGGTGGTGGTGCTGGTAGCGGCATTTACGCAGTTTTACACATCACAAGCAATTAACAGGAGAGTCCAGTTTAGTTATTAATGCTGGGGTTTTTATTTTCAAATCACAAAGTCACTAGAATACTTGGTATTTTTATCAATAAAGCTTTTTTGCATTTTAGCAGTGTTTTTCCATTCCAGTCTAAGCATGCACTCTCATACCCAGAATAGCCCACAGGAAATCATTTTTATGCTCATTCTAAAAAATTTAAAGCTGAGATGCAGAGGTTAAGTCTCAGAAAAGGCCACACATTAAGTTAGCAGAAGAACTGGGAAGAGAGGTCAGCAGCTCTAATTTTCAGTCCCCCTAGCACATCGCTCCATGAGAACAGCTAGTTCCACAGGAGTTCTCTCAGCAGCAACCAACCAGGAACTGCCTGTAAAATAAGATTCGCAGTCTACTGGCTCATTATTAATGTGTGAACAATGGGGAACTGAAAAACTACCACAACATGAACTGTGAGTTTATGGTTATTTATAATTAATGACAAAAGTGTTCCTCCCACATAGTCAATACTAAAATGATGTCAATATTCCAGGCTTCTCTTTAACTTTGCACATTGCAATAAGCACACTCAAAAGGACTTTAAGGTGGGACCCAAATATTCTTATTCCTATGGAGAGAAGATGCATTGGCTACTCTGCTACATGGGTTGCCAATTCCTCCTCAAGTCCATTAGCAATGTCAGTGTACCTGCAAAATGCAGACAGAGCTATACACCATTTCCCAAATGCAGGCCATTTCACTCCTCCACTGAAATGCCTTTTTTGTTTTGTTTTTCCTTCTTCTTCTCTTAGCTAGAGCTTTATAGCCATTCAGAGTGTAACTCTTGTACCAGGTGTGGCCCTGAATACTGAAAAAACATCTGCACACAAGATTTGTCTCCTTTTTATACCATGAGCAATGAAGTGAAATTTTGCCTCTTTGCTTGCATGAGGAGAGCTCTGGGACTAATTCAATTGCAGATTTTTCCTTTTTCTGCTGCCTAATACAGACCTTGTTCTAATCTAATGAGTAATGCTAAGGCCAGAAAAGGAGTAAGTGTATCCCAGCAGAAACAAAACCTCAGGCTAAAATAAGGGAGCTATTTTGTGTGGTACTAAGTAACTACAGATTCCATAAAAAATTTATACATTTTAGCATCAATTACTTCATACAGAGTAGTATTCTTTTACATCTGTCCTACCATACTGTATTGGTTTCCTACCTGTAAAAAGAATCTGAATGTAAATTCCATATGAACCTTAGTTGTTGAGCATCTGATTTGCCATCATTAAAAAAAAAAAAAAAAAAAGTGCATATACCTTAAGATATGCTGTAAGTCAAAGAAATTTAAAGAATAGGAGAAAATGAAAGAAAGTGCAGAAACTGAAGGATGTCAGAAACAAAATTTATAGCATCAAACCATTTGCCTCTTCTTCATAGACAAGCAATCAAAATAAAGTGTGTGGTGATGTTCTGGTCCAGATCTGACCTAATCTCATTGGGAAATTCAAAGCAGATCCAAACTCAAAAGGAGCTAACAATCAGAGACAGAGTATTATTGTGTAGATGGATTTGTCCAGCACATTATCCCACTCCCTCAGGTTTAAGAGACAGAAGTGGGACTATATTGCTGCCAGAAACAGCAACTGCCAAACTGATGAGAGTAATGAGCTGCACTTTACACAGAAGGTAATGGTTGTTGCCTGTTGTAGCTTAGAAGTTAGATAATGCATGCCAAGATCGAGTGGCGCCAACGCAGTCTAAGTAGGATAGGATGATCAGAGCTATCTTGAAAAAGAGCTGGGTGGTACTGGAACACATTTGTTTTCTTCTTCATCATTGTTTGCACAATCATTACTGCCTATAAATCCTTGGAACAAAATTTTCTGTACTACAGCACTATGGAGAAATAGTACATACAAAAATAGCAGCCAAAAGGAGGCATCAAACAGCAGTTAAGAGGACAGTTTACCTAGAATGTTCACCAGATACAGCCATCTAATAGCTGGGTGGTAATTATGAGGTGCAGCATGTCAGCTATCAGCACGAAACAACAACTGAAGGTAACTGTGCATGCTGACATCCAAGAAGTTTCTGAGTTACCAGGATCTCTATTTAAGGATTCAGGGTACTGTAAGATATTCCCAATTGTTCAGTAATGATAATAAAGGACTAATTAGGTTGCTCTCTTGTGTGCTTTTTACACTGAAACTACATCCTCTACCATTCAAGAGCTCCACAGTCTGTTTATAAACTCTTCCAAAGTATAGAGCACTACTACACTTTCCTCAATCAGATAAATCTCACTTCAGAGTTCAGTTATTCAATTTAATTTTAAACCAAAGGAGAAAGTTAACTCATTCGGTGAGGTGTGCAAGCAGCTGTTTAATGAAGCCACCAGCAGCTACCTCTTATGCAAAGATATAAATAGATGGAGTGGATTCTATTTACAAGCCTCTGGTTCTCAGCAAGGATTCCTTTAAATCCCCTTGCCAGGGTCAGAACGAACACACAGGAATCAAACCAACAAGAGCCAAAACCTGACCGTTAATTGGGAAAACGTCTGATTCAGGTCTGAATTCAATGCCAGAGTTATGGGGAACTTATCTATCTGTTCTTAACTTGCTGCTTTAGATAATTTATTGGAATAAGGAAGACCTTCAGTTAACAGCCCATAATAGTTCCAGCTTTTGCATAGTAGCAGAGAACTCTTGGACATTCATTCACATTTATGTCAAATCGTGGCACCATGTGACAATTCTGTGAATACGCTTTATGCCTTTTTCTGAAGTCCCACAGTAAGACACTATTTCTCCATGGAATTAAACAGATTTTGGTGTAAATTAGGATAGTAAGTTGGGACAGAACACAGTCTGAAGCAGTTCTAAAAGAGGCTTCCTAATATCATGCATTTTGAATACTGTTCATTAGAATTAGAACAGGTCAGTTGAATAGGCCCTAAAAAGATTACCTAGCCCAACCACCTGATGGCTTCAGGGCTAACCAAAAATTACTGCATATTGATGAGGGCATTGTCCAAATGCCTCTTGAGCACTGACAGGCATGGGGCGTCAACCACCCCACCACTCTAGGAAGCTACTTCTGGTGTTTGAGCACCCTCACGGTAAAGAAGTTTTTCCTACTGTGCAGTCTGAACCTCCCCGGCACAGCTTTGTGCCATACCTGTGCATCCTGCCACCAGTTACTGGGGAGAAGAGACTGGCACTTGCCTCTTCATTTCCCCTCCAGCTGCAGAGAGCCAGGAGGTCACCTCTTGGCCACCTTTCCTCCTGCCTAGCAAGCCCAGGTATCCTCAGCTTCTCCTCACAGGACTTGCCTTCCAGCCCTGATACCAGCTTAGTTGACTTCCTCTGGGCCACCAAGGACCTTAACATCTTTTTTATGCTGTGGAGTACAATATTCAAGATGAGGCAGCACCAATCCTAAATACAGCAGGAGAATCACCTCTTTTGAAAGGCAGCTGTGCTGTGTTTAATGCACCCCACAGTGCAGATTGCCCTCTTAGCTGGCGGAGCACACTGCTGGCTCATGCTGAGCCTGCTGTCACCAGCACTGCTAAGTCCCTTTCTGCTGAGCTGCTCCCAGCCACTCATCTCCCAGGCTGTACCTTTGTACAGCATTGCTCCATCCCAGATGCAGAACCTAGAATTTTCCTTTGTTGAACTTCACTCCGTTTCTGATTGCCCAATGCTCCAAGGTGTCTAGATCTCTCTGCAAGGCCACTCATCCCTCCAGAGAATCAACAGCACACCCAGTTCAGTACTGTCAGTAGACTTGCTAAGGATGCACTCCACTCCTGCATCCAGACCCTTGATAAAAATGTTGAGCAGTACGGGGCCTAGAATCGAGCCTTGGGGAATACCACTAGTGATTGGCATAAAAGATTAATTTTCTTGATCAGACTGTTTTTCAGAACAGTGAAGAGTATCAAAAAAAATCTGAAATGATAAACCATACATCAAGAGCAGCTACATACTAATAAAATCATTATTTTTCTAAAAGCAAGTCTAATATTTACTGAAAATTAACAGCAGTCCAGGTGAGATACGTTATGAATGCTGGTTTGTGAAGCTGTCCTAAAACCTGAAAACAAGTAACAAACTAGACAAATTATATATGACAAAACAACAAAAAAGTAGTAGCTAGAATCAGGCTGAAGGGGAAAACGACATCTTGTGTATCAACAAATTTATGTAAGAATGGGAAGCTAAATGAATTTTTTAAATTCAGTGAAAAAGGAGATGAGCTGAGTGCTAAACAGAAGCAGATAACCTGACTCTGATCACAAGCTTGAATGTCTGAAGAAATAAACTCTCTCGATGTTCTTCTCCATTTATTATTAACTGCAGTGTTTTGAACAGCTGACGTTTTCTGAATCCAAAAGGCAGACACGTCAGCAGGAGATGAACTACAGTACACCCAGTTGTGTCAGTATTCTGCATGGCTTTTATCACTGGGTGTGAACGGTAACTTCCAGGCGTGTGAAACTCAGATTTATATGCATCTTTCAGAGAATCATAATACCAAAGATCCCTCATATTTAAAAAGTAAGTTGTACATAGGGGAGTATGGTGTTTTTTTTTTGTTTGTTTGTTTGTTTTTTAGGAAAATGAAGTGTAAAAATCAATCATTATTTCAAGAGAATTCATTTGATACTTCCATGCTAAAAACTGAAATGTTTTATCACTATTGTCCATTCTGTGTTCAGGTTCAAGTTTTATGTAATTTTATGTAATGTAATGAATCTTGACTTTTTACTACTTTTTTACTGAAGACATGCTACCATCCAATGAGAACACATTTCAAATTCTCCAGTTTCTCCAATTATGAATGTTTTTACTAGAAATAAGTATTGTAAAACTGAGTTTGTACTATAGATACCCATATTTCAAGATCATTCTTAATTTCAATTAAGAATTAATTTCAATTTTTTCAAATTAATTTCGAATTTTTTATTTTTTTCAAATTAATGTGTAAGTGAAAAGATTTGGATTTTTAGGCTAGAATAGGCTCTGTATTACACATATATCATGACTAGGCTGTTCTTGGGCAACCTTAGTTATTCTCAGGGACTTGCATTACAATCTCTGGGTCAATGATTCTCAGATTTCTTTCCTCCTCACTCCCTTTGCTTTTGTTCAGACTTGTAATTCAAGCTGCTTGTACAGAATCTTCTCCAGATGTCCTCTTGCCAAACGAAAATGAACATGTCAAAACTAGCTCCTCTTCTCTCCTCCCAGCTCCTTCCTTCCCAGCTTTGCTGAAACTGTCAGAAATTCCACTATCCTCCCTGTCCCACATGTCCTTGTGTAATGGTATCATTTTCAACTCTTTTCCACCTGAAAAGGTTCCGTTCACACAAGAACAAATTTAACATTAATCCTACTGCCTTTCCATATAATCTCTCTGCAGCAAAGTTCTAAAATGGATGTCAAATAAACGTCAAATGCCACAGACTGTGTGAAAAGACAATTTACCAGCTGCTGAAGTTCTTGCCTAAATATAAAAACAGATAAGAAAATGGAAAATATTACTCCTGCATATCAAGATGGATTTGCTTGATCTTATCAATTAATAAGCTTCTGTTTTTATACACAGGTTTCCAGAGGTACAGAGACATTAGAAAGCTACAAAATGCATAATAATCATTAGCAAGTAACAATACTTACAGGCACTTACTCAAAAAGAAAATAGCATCTGTATTAAGCAAGCCTGCCTACTGTGAAAGTCTGACATAATATCAGGTCCTACTCCCATTTCATAGTTTTGGGGACAGTTTGTTATAGAACATACAGCTAAGCCAGCCAACATTACTGGACTTATTTAATCTCTTATTCATCTTAGTTCTCTTTAACTGTCTACATGATTTCAACTCATCTGTGTGCACAAGCTCTTTAATTAGTATCTTTAGATCTAACCCTGTAACATAATTAAGATGATAAGTCCTTCTTTCAGATATGATTTCAAGATTGTTTTGTATTTTGGATGAATGAAAGAAACCACAACAGAAATATCAAGAGTTTTTGCATTCCAGTTTAGAGCTCCTGGACTGCATTTCTCTGGCATCTTCCTGAAACAAGGGAAGCTAACAAAATTACACCACAGGCAGTATGGAAGATAAGGGGTTTCGTCTTTTTTATTTTTAGTTCATCTTAATTCAACCCAGTCATTTGAAAAATAGTTCCCTCTGTTGAGGTAACCAAAGTGATCCAGTATGTTCTTCATGATTTCGGAACTTTCTCTAATCATGTAAATGTAATGCATGTTTGGCATTACAATGCTGGAGTATTAAATTTAAAAGAGAAACTTGCTAAGATTTACCTCTTCTAGTTTTCATAGATGTGTAACATTTTCATTAAAAGAGATAATATTCTAGATCTATTCTAAATTAAAACCTAACCTTGTATCAAGCACCTGAGGCGACTTCCATGAAATAAGATGAACGGAGCTTTATACTTAGCAGGAATTTCACTTTATGAAGTCAGAATTTACTCTCATCTTCTAACCTGGCTGCTGTACTTTTTCCATGCAACTAGACTGGTGGAAATGGTATACTTCAGAATGATAGCATCAAGCGCAAAAGGCATTTATGAAATTAACAAACAGAAAATATCAAGAAATCCACGTCCAAACCTGATGATCAGATAAGTGGTAAAGATGAAGCAAAAAAAAAATCCCCATTAATGTCTGGAGCTTACTGCAAGCGTTGCTCTGAAAGACAGTTATGGCTTGCTTACTTTCAGGTAAGAACCATAAGCTTAAGCTTATGCTAATGTTTGCCAGAATTGTTAGCTATTTTTATACAGAGCTAAACGTTATGCACTGACTGGCAAGAGAGTAGTGTATCTTACATGTGTTTAACATTTCTTGAGTTTAAATGGGCTAAATGCTGCCTAATCTTGATATTTCTCAACTGCTGAGCAATATAATTCCCTCATCAATGACTACAAAAAATGTATCAGTAAAAATATTTTGAACTTACAGGAGATGATCACTACTGACTAAAGGATCTGATTTGTGAACTTGGACGAAAAAATAATTTCCAGAAGTACCCAATTTCACTTAAAAGACAAATTCCATAGAGCATAGCACTTTACAGGGGAGTGGGGAAGAAGTCTCAAGAGGCTGAGTTGTTTCCATCATCTTTGAACTTATCATTTCCTAGTTAATGGATGTTTTCATTGTCTGCTACTCACATCTTTACAAGTACCATCTGAATTTGTCATTTTGCGTGCCGCCTTCCCATCCATGACTCAATGATTTCTGTCTATCAGTTTAGCTCATAAACAGGGCAAGAAAGCAAGCACAGAGCCATATGGGAATGTAAGTACAACTAATTTCTGATTTCTTTTAGTGTCTGCCAAACTTGGACTTCATCCTAGTACTTTCTTCACATAAGCCATTATGTCACATGCTCAGGCAAAACAAGGGAGAAAGAAAACTCAGTCTATGTTAAGAAGTCAGTAAAATATTTGCAAAACTCTTTCCTAGAGGTTAAAATTTATGAGTAAGCCTACTCATGAATAGGCTGTCCAGCTCCCTGGATTGCACACTGGAGCCTACATCCACATTGCCTACTATTCCCTTTGAATAAAGATTGATTATTTGAGAGACAACATGATGAGATGAGTAAATAGTTAAACTGAGTATTTGTTCATTTACTGTCTTGTTCCATGGGGAAATAAATTTTATTTTTTAAGTGAAGATGACTTGGCTTGCTGAATTTTGGTTGCTTCTGTAGGACATATATATACTGATAAGTTTTTATAGCTTTACTTTAATTAATGCCTTCAACTTAAGTATTGGTCCCATCACAAAATTACATTTTTGTTTCTTATTTTCATGCTTCATATCTTAACAATACAAGCACCCACTGTTCAAAGATCCCATAACACTCATAAACAATATATCCACATATAATTCTACTATTATATGTATTAACTGAGGAACAGAGGCTGTATATTGAGCAATAGAATGGCTAGAACAAGTAGGAAACAAGCATTCTCCTAACCTATACGGGCTTGTACTCTTTTATTTAAAAGCTCTTCAGTGCTAGCACAAAGAAACAGCCCATCTTTCTCAACATGGTTCATCTGGACAAACTTATGATTTCACTCAGCACAACAGCATCAGTGTTAATCAAAAAAATTCAAATCCCTTCAAACTAAGTACATTACAAAATCAAGTTAAGGAAAAGAATAGCATTTGTGTAGAAACAAACAATTGAACACAATACTTGGCTTTTATTCCCTTGCTAGATTTATTGAGAAGCTGGAAGCCAAAACTCTTTCTTTTTTGTTTTAATTTAATGCCAATATCTAGAAAAAACATCTGGTGATTCTACACAATATTATAACTAAAATTGCCAGAGAACAGAACATCTTTCACAGAGTACTGAATGTACGTCTCAACATTCTCAGGTTTTATTTTCAAAATAATAAGGGCTATTTATTGCTTTCTTTAATATATCCTTTTGTAGAGAGGCAATTCTTGTAAATGATTCAGTACTGCATCTAAGAGTCACCTACTCTTACAACCTACTCAAGTGATATCAAAGATGCCCTTTTGTTTGATGGATGTAATTACTGCTAATTTATCTGGCCTATAGGAATCATTTAAATATCTAGTCGCTGAGGAACACTGAGATCTGAAAGAAGCTTTTAAGTGTTTTATTAGTTGCATATTTTGATAAGCATTATTCACTGTACAAGGATAAACAAACAAACAGATTCTGTATCCAGACTTCTTTAGTTCGAACCCATCATTAAGATCAGTCTACTTTTAAATGGCAATTTAAGTCACCTGGAATATCATGCAAGATTTTTTTATGTGCATAACTCAAATCTTACATGATTTTTACTATAAATAGTGGCAAATAACTGACAATTTAATTATAATTTATAGAGAGCTTAAAATTCCACATAAACTAAAATAATTCACATGTATGAACATAGTTTTTTCTTTTTATGTCAATGTGGACAGGGATTGCAGATTCTATAGCAAGGAATTTGCAGCACAATTTTCAGAATTAGCATCAATTAGGAAAAAAATTGGGGGGGGGAGAGAAACCACATGTCTCTTTTTGCCATTTTTTTCCCCAAAACTATTATGTTTGCTATTATTCTAAACAAATTTTCATTACAGTTTGTTGTTTCTGACTTAATTTTTAAATACATATTTAACTTCCCCAAAACTCCAAAAGATGAAAAATGTCTTTAAGGGGTATTTTGTCTTCAAGTCTCTGCATACAAGTAGTTTAATTCATGAGATCCATTCTCCAGCTGGTATGCATCATTATAATACTACTGATCGTGGAGCTATGCCATTAACATCTAACCAGTCCTTGAACTTGGAAAATTCGTAAGTGAGAAAGCTACTAGATTAACTGGCAGAGTACTTTAGTCAAATATTTAAGAAAATCTGTACAAATGGTCATGATATATTTACTTGCATTTTGGCAAAAAGTGTCCTGAGACCTTAGAAATGTTTAGTAATATGAGATAAAGGAGGCTCTGAAGCTGATTTGCCTAAACAAGCAAGACGACTATGTTTTGTCATAAGTACTGCGATATTACAAAGATGGTAAAAGCCGTCTGTCCTTGTAAGTTATTGATCCAAAGTGGAATATACTAAAAATCTACAAATATTCAGATAAAGATGAAATGGTGTCAAGCCACAATTATAAAGTCAAAATAGTAAACAAGAAAGTTCAGGTAGCTATTGCGTCCAGTAAACAGGTCTGTGAGTCTGTTTACATGTTACAATAACTTGGAATCCTCATGAAGATTTACATGTGTTGACCAAACTCTCAAATAAAGTAATTCTGATACCTGTTTAGCCCATTGTTGTGACAAAATACAAAACCAACTTTCTTGCAATGATTTCTCCATCTTGCAACCCAATACTACAAACATTCTATTATTAAATACAAAAGCAAGTATTTAAAGCGTTTAGATTTGTTACCAGCTGGAACTGTAGCTATTTTACAGTAACAAAAGTGATTTTAAAATTGCTGAATATAGTTGCTGAATATAGTTTTGTCCCGTTCTCTTTCTCTCTCTCCTTCCGTCCCTCTCCCCATTGACTCTCCTGCTCCCCCCTGCCCCCCCGCCTCCCCTTTCATTCCCCCAGTCCCTGCCAAGGTACATTTCTTGTTTCTCCTTTTCCCCTGCTCGGGTGTCCCTCCTGCACAGCTCTGGCTCATGTTTCTCCTGAGTTTCAACTGCCTAGTGGCTAGTGACCTTTCTTAAACATATTTTTTGCAGAGGTGCCATAAACTCCCCAGACTGGTTTAGTTCCGGCGTGCAATTGGTCTACTCTGTCCACTGTGGAGCCAGCTGTGCCCAGCATAGAGCAGTCCCTGACCTAATACAGAAGTCTCCCTCCTGCCCCCTACTACCCAAACCCTGCCAGTTATGCCCAATACACATGGATTGAATGTGAAAGAATTCACATTCACATTCTTCCTGACTACCTTCTCCTTGCCACTGTTGGACGCACTGATAGACCAGACAGACCATTGGTTTTGCAAAGCAGAGCATATTTGTAGACATTTAATTAAACATCTACACTGAGCCAAGAAATAAATCTAAATGACTGCGGAAATTAGCATTTAAAAATCACAAAAGAAATGGTCATCCAGGTAAAAATCTAGAGTATCCTAACAATAGATTAGTAACATGCTATTAGGTACTATGTTTTGGACATCTTAATTACTATGTTGCCAAGTAGAAATGCCAGCCCTATTTGCATTCAAGGTTGAATTTCCATCAGCATCCAACTCTATTCATACTCAAATTAAATACATTTGTAAAATAGCGTAGCTAAAACTGTCTTGATTACTTGTTATACCTTTTAACAAGCAAATATTTTATTAGAATAAACTGTTTCATTCTCTTCTTTAAAGCTTTATCAAAGCATTTATGGTAGAAGCTCTCCTACCTATAAATTTCCTTATGATATTGTTTCAATAACTTTCTCATCTGAAAGAAAACTTGCAGCTGTTTTGTTTTGAAAAATTCTGGCAGGAGCAGATTTTTATGTTGTGAATGATGTCACCATCTTGTGACAAGCTACAGACGGCTGTTGGCTATGCCAATTTTTGTGTAGGCCATAGTTATCTACATTTACTTTAAATCCCTGGTTAAAATATATCTTTAAATTGTGCGTGCATATAGACACATAGAAACGAAAAGTAATTCCTTCTATTTGTTTCATTTGACTATTTAATTAGTGATGCCAAACAATACCATACGTTTCTTCCCAATAAAAGCCCTTAATTAATGCACGGTATCAGATAAATTTACATGGAGGTTAGGTATTCGCCTTCACCTATTGACAAATGTTTTCCCAACACACATTGGATTTCAAATGCTTGTTTCTGGTAGCAGAATTCTGTTCTAAACGGGGCTGATTCCACGCATCAGCACTAACAGTCAGAAAAGGCAGCAGTTGCTGAGAGCCTCAAATTGGACCACAAAAGCAGAGGCTGTGTGAGAAGCTCAGGGGAAAAAGACCATGCAGCTGTCAGGCATCCCTCCAAAAGGGCTGGGCATAAAAAGAAGTGGAAGCACACAGAAGGGGAGGCTGAAGGTTGACCAGGCTGACACCTCCACAGAATTTACATTTTACCATCCCCAGTCCTGCGGATTGAATAAGTTAACTCAGTTTGTTTAATGAGCTGGAAAGCTTCTAACAAGCCCTGCTTTTAAATGTCTGGTCAAGAATACAGGAATATTTCCCAAGCGTTAATCTACTACTTGCAGAGAAGAGGAAATGTTCCCTTAGGGTAAAAAATGAAGGTGGTGAGGGACAGAAAAGGATACAGCCCTGTCAGGAACCTTAGAAAAGCACAGCGTTTTTCAGTAGAGCATACAGGCAACTCAGAAATATTAATTACCTTTCCTGTCTCCAAGACACACTCTGCCCTATTTGGGAGAAATCCAGGTAGGAGGCCAGAAACTGAATTTCCACTTACAAGGATGTTTATAAATTTTTATACATGTGATTTATTTTGCTGGAGAAATTAATCAGGATTCTGCTTTCAGACCATGTGGTTCCTGCAAGATCACCATGAAGGACACAATCAAATCAATCTGAAGTTATTATTATGTACAAAATATCCCACAGGATTTTTATTTTTCTCAGAACTTTGCTTCCTACATTAAAAATTAAAATCTTTTCTACTCTGAAGGAAATTTAAGGTGACTTTAAAACTCTCTGAGAACACTGTGGGCAGTGTGGGTATATTCTAATCATATAGTACCAACAGAAGCCTGGTTTCAGCTATATTCCAATTATTCTGTGAGCCTTCACAAATAGGAAAAGCACAAAAAGCTTCTGAAAGCACAAAAAATTAAAATAAAATGTTCTCAAATGCATTTCCTTTTTTTTTTTTTTTTTTTTTTTTTTCTCCTGGAGTGAGTGATGTAATACAGACAGCATGTTTGACTCAGGAATTTCAGCAAATTACAATTTCCCAAACAGAATATTAGATTTTTGCCTAGCAGATTATGTTGCTCTCTGCACATTACCTGTCTTCTTATAAAATGAAAAATATTCTTGAAGAACACATTTTAAAATATTTTTGAACTTCAAAGTTCCGTTTTTTTTGTACTATGGACTCTCAACTTGGCATAATAATAGGAACAAAGCAGACTCCACTGTGTCATTCTAAATGAATTATCCATGCAAAAGGAAAGCAATAATACAGAACATATTTAGTATTCCAACATAAGTTGAGTATCTTTTGAGTCTCCAAGACTCCCTAGACAACAGATCATGAGGTTATTGCATAACGCAAGCTACTGATTTTCAGGTGGATGTGAATGTACAAACACGTGCAAAATATATTTGTTACTAAGTGATTGAATATTGTACAATTACATTTTTTCTAGGAACACATACGAAGTTGATGTGGACTTGTAACTTCCAGTTCAGGAGTAGTGATACATGCAAACTAACTACAATAAAGCTGAAATACTCCCACTTTATTTATTTATTTTCCTTCAAGAAACCATTCTACAATGCAAAACCTGTGCTATTAACTGATGAACTGGCAGTTGCATTTCAGGTGCATGTATTGCAACTATATTCTAGTAGTGACAACTTTACTAATATTGTAAGTCTTCGTGTTTTTCAAAAAAATTTGTCTCCTAAATTAAAAATTCAGGCTTTCTCCTTCCTGTTATTTTTTTAATTACAAAATGTTATTTGTGGTCTACACACACTTGATGACAAGCAAGGACAATCAAATCTAAAAGGCTTTACAGTCATGTGGTTCTTAAAAATATTCTAAATGCTCTGGGTTTTTTAGAATTTCAGGATTATGCAAAAAAAGCTTAACTAAAAGTTTTACGGCTGATTAATAAGGCAGAACACCAGATCTCTACATCATTTCTTCATACATAGCGAATCTGTAATTTTATCACTAGCCCTAAATCCAGAGTTAATATTTCCCCTGATGCAAATGTACAAACCAAATTCAAATCTGCCTGCCCTTCCATTTCAACATTACTAAGTCTCTTTCCCTATTGTTTGAAATGCTATCATAGATAACAGAGCTGCTCTCAAGTCTTGAAAATGGATTATAGCATGTTTTCTATAAATCAATTTTCACATTCCTTGACGTTATTTTAATGAGTAGTGAAAGTAATGAGTTCATGAGTAATATACCATACCAAGGAACTGGGACACAGCAGAGGTTACTGCAGGACAGCATCCAGTATTTATCAGCTAGCAGGGGGCCCAACTGGGCCACTTGGTAAAATGTTCTGATTACCAGCATAGCACGGAGTCTGGGAGTAATGAAAATAGGGAACAAAGAATACTGCAATTTCTGGAATAAGTTAACTCTAAAGCATTTGATATAAGTCATAATGATACACCTATTAGATATCAGGCGTAAAGAAGAATTGTTGATCGCCTCTGATGAAAGAACAAGAAGACAAAAAGGCTTTACTTTTTTATTAAATATCTGATGGTATTTAACTGGTAACAGCACTGATACAGCCTACTGAAATTATAAGAGTGCTTTCCACCTGGCCAAACACAAGACTAAGAACTGCAGCTGCAGACACAGGATAAAGATACCAACTGCTCATCCTTTTCAGTGTCCTAATATCCCTGAATTACAATAGCAGTATTAACTACAGTTATAAAATTAATAAACTTTTGGACTTTCAAAGAAATGCTTCTCTTTAATGATTAGAGAAGCAAGCGCAAACGATGTCAGTACTTCCAATGCCATTCCATTCTAAGATGTCAGCTACAGGGATTTGACGGAGAAAATAAAAAAATTCTCCTATACCAACTATTTTTTTTTTTTTTTTCTAAACTGTTATGACTCTGCTATCCATTTTTCTGTAATCCACAGGCTGAAACCATCCCTCAGCCCAATTATCTCCCACTTTTGTCAGAGGAAGCTTTCATCAACCACTATATAAAAAGGAAATGCTACAATACTGTATAAGCACCAACAAGTCTTTGAAGGAAATGGATGGTATATTACATAAAGGAAGAAAAGATTCTTTCAGATAAAACAGTTGAGAGACTTTAATGTTCTTTATCTCTTTCCATACCAGAAGCTAGGCCTGCAATGAAAGACTAGATGTGATAACATAGTCTACTAGTACCAAACCATAGTGCAATAATAATACAGCCCTTGCTCATGCAAGCCCTTGCATCCTTTTGAATGACACCAGACCCAAGTACAGTGCTGTATTCAAAAGACTGGGTAGATTTACTCTTAGCCACAACAATATTTATAGCATTTTCATCTCTGCTTCCCATTGCACACTACTGGGGCTTTCTTTAAAAACAGAGAAATAAAAATTGAGAACAAAGAGGTCTGTTATTTTGAGAAAAGTTGCTTGAAAATGTTGGTTTGGGGTCTATAAAAAGTAAGAGTTGAAGTCTTAGTGACCCAAGTCACTGCACTCCCAAAATAAAAAATAGTAATAACAAAAAGAAAATGACCAAACAAGGGAGACAAAACATCCATCCAGAACATAAATTCTGCTATGCACTTCTTGCACCAATCCTACAAATTCTTGTGGTACAGTGACAGTTCCTATCTTGTCTGAAGCAAAACCTGAACTTAAGGCTTCTACATCCAAAAGTACAGATTATTGTTCTTTGAAATGAAAGATCAAGGCAAGATCTACACATCCCTCTGTGGACTAGCAAAGAAACAGAAGCTGACGAAATAACCGTACATATGTAGTGTAGCTTCATTATTTCAAGAGAGCTCTCTTGTAAATAAAGTTAAGCCGACATGACAGTAGGGTAGCAGTTAAGAGCTAGTAGAGAGCCATTTAAGTCATAATTCATTGATATGTGTAAAGCTTATATAGCCAAAAATTTTGGAGCTGGACCTCCTGATGACATATTTATAATTACTTTCTTTCTGTCTACTGATTACATTAGAAGCCTTGACAGATGCTTCATTTATACACCTAAATTATATGTCTATAAATCCATGGTGTAAATATCTCCATCGATGATTCAATGTTTATACAACCCAACATTACTTCAGATTACTTTTAAAAACACATTGAGTTTGCTCCCAGTCCACTCTAGGAACAATAATTACTTGCTGTGGAAAAAAGACAACTTGATTCTTTCTTCCATATCAAAGTGAGCCCAATTTACAAAGTTAATTTATGAATCTCATCAGATATTCTGACTCTACCCCACGATGTGCAGATATCTGGACACCTTGGTTTGCCTGTTTTAACTGAAGACAACAAAGAACTATCCACTTGCTAGTTACCTCAGGACTTAGTCTGTTTAACAACTGCAAAGTAGAGTCCAGTAAACCTCACATTTCACTATACTGCAACATTAGTTTACATAATAGTGCTTTCCACATAACCTCTAGCTGGCAAGCTGTTTTGTGTTTAAAAAAAAAAAAAAAAGAAAGAAAAAAAGAAAAAAAAAAAAAGAAAGTCTAAGTTGTAGATACTTAGGACTATGTTGAAAGTTTGGGCCATATTTAATTGAAAAACACTGAAGTTATTCTGCTAATATTACCAATAACAGAAGATTCACTTCCAAGGATTTCAAGCTACTTCACAAAGTTCATTAAGGTTTCATCTGCCTACCTCACTTGTGGAAGTGGCAAAATGCTGTACACAATAATCTTCAGTATACCTCTGGCATTACTGATTTAAATTTAAGAGAACAGGCAATAAAAAGCAGATTGGAACCGCTTTTCTGTCATTCAAAAAACTAAGCTAATACAGAAAAAGACAAAGTTAGGGAGAATATCTTACAGTTTTCCAGCCATGACTGTTCCACATGTTTATGCTACATTATCATAACACATGAGAAATGACAACACTCTCCAAATTAAATGATTTACTACTGCATAATTACTCTTGAGAGTCCCATATAATTAGTATTATCTTCCAGAAACATCACTTTGGAAGGATCAAAACTACTGCAAGTATCACACACAAAAATCTAGCTAGGTATTTCATATATTGCAAGTGTCCTGCATATTCCTTCTATCACAATCTCAAACAGAAGTCTGTTTGTGTTTTATCACACCATGATAATCATGGGTTACTCTTAGCCATGTTATTTTTTCCAGTAGATGTCATAATCTACATTAAAGAAGATCATGTGAGGATGAAATAGCACAGTGAGAACAGCCCAGATTCTCAGGAGAAATACCCAGCATTAGGGAGGCTTGAAGCAGAAATGAAGATAGATTTTTACCACCTAATTTCTCCTTAATCTATGGGTCAGAAGCAATTTAGCACCATAATCAAAGAATCTCAGCATGGCTAGGTAATCAGAACTCCTGAGGCCACTATAATTAATCGAGGTGCAACTCTGTTCATCACGTCCAATTCTTCCTCAAAATGTGACATGGAGATGACTCATTTGCTTCAGCAAGAGAGTTGGAAGGTATTTTGCTTTAAAATTCAGTCAGCATTATGGCTGATCCACTGATGATTCCTGCAGATTTGTCCTTAAAAATCAAGTCTTTTACAGAAAACAGAGCTTTAGCAAACTGACATGAAATCAAAAATCTGAAGTATTTTGAATATCATATGGGAAAATGCCATGTTATTTTCCACGGGTCTAGTAGCATCACTAGCTTTCAATGTTTTCCACCTTTTCTTCCCTTGGGAACTGATTTGTCAGACATTTTAGCAAACCCAAGGTTTAATACAAGGAGTTGGGCCAACATTTCTTACTCTAGTACAGAGAAAACGAGGGCTTAAATGTGCAGTTCTCAAGCATCATTTTTCACTTACATTGCTTCACAATATTGTTTCTGATCCCTTCTTACATGCAGTAATTAACCTTCTGGATACTGTGGCATAAAGAAATTTCTTTAACTACCGTTACCTCATGGGACAGTAGCCAGTGACTAGGCAGGAAAAAGAAAGAAGGACCTCCTCTCTTAACCCTTTTCAACGATATGATCTTGCAAAAGACCTTCATCCTACATAATATTCTGTGTGTCTTCCACACCAAAGCTATGATTAAATTCCCACAGCAAAGAGTAGAACCTGATTCATATCAATGACAGGCAGTGTGGCGGAGAAAATAGATTTGTACGTGTGAGAAATGTATTTTCTGGCACATCTGTAGCCCTGAAAATGTAGAAAGCATTACAGTTGTGGTTTTTTGTTGGTGGTGGTTGGTTGGTTTTGATGTTTTGGATTTGTTTTTAAAATAATTTTGATTTTCTTTCACAAACAATTCACACCTCAATGGAAGAACAACTGAAGCACAGTTGATGGAATTGTTTTTTCAAAAGTGAGCAGAGACAACAAAGGTGTTCTGAGAAAAACACAGCCATATGAAAAGGAATTCCCCACACATTTTGCACCTGTTTTCCTTTAACCTTTAATACAGTTTTAAATATCACTATAAAAAAATATATAATTATCAGACATCTGTTGTATATCAGATGTTGTGGTTTAACCCGGCCGGCAGCTAAACACCACACAGCCGTTCGCTCACCCTCCCCCCTCCCTCTCTGGGATGGGGGAGAGAAACGGGAAAGTGAAGCCTGTGGGTTGAGATAAAGACAGTTTATTTAAGAGAGAAAATAATAATAATAATAATAATAATAATAATAATAATATGTACAAACAAGTGATGCACAATGCAATTGCTCACCACCCGCTGACCGATGCCCAGCCCAACCCCGAGCAGCCGGCCCCCCACCCTGGCTAGCCACCCCTATATATTGTTCAGCATGACCCCAGATGGTATGGAATACCCCTTTGGCCAGTTTGGGTCAGCTGTCCTGGGTCTGTCCCCTCCCAGCTCTTGCTGCCCCCCCAGCCTGCCCGCTGGCAGGACAGAGCGAGGAGCTGAAAAGTCCTTGGCTTAATGTAAGCACTGCTCTGCAGCAATTAAAACACCAGCATGTCATCAGCACTCTTCTCATCCTAATCCAAAACATAGCACTCTACCAGCTACTAGGAGGAAAAATAACTCTGTCCTAACTGAAACCAGGACACAGAACAGTTACTATTACATCTGTTAACATTTATTTTTCCTCCCTCATACTAACCACTTATTACACCTTCTTTGAGATGAGAACTAGATTGTTATGGTGGGCTTTTCTTTTTGCAGGTCTTTCTATGATACATAATACCTTGTTCCAATTTTCTTACAGCAAGCAGCCATTTTTTCATGAGCAAAGTTTTTGTCCATGATGGTTACGTGTGTAAAATGCACTAGATTACTAAAGTCAGATGATCTTTCAGATGTATGAAAAAACAGGTCATATGTCAGAGCAATACCAAAATGCAATCTCAGCTTTTAGACTAAAGTAACAAACATCAAATCCACAAAGAGCATCAATGATTTGAAATTACTGAGAAGAGCCAGCTGCTTAATCTCTCCATTCAACTGCTTTTGCTCTGTTTTTTTCCACTATTTCTATTTTTTTTTTTTTTCGTTTCAAACAAAAAACAATTGGGAAAACAATGAGGATTCAGTTTGTTCTTAATATTTCATCCCAAATACTCAATGATTCAAGTAAACATTATGGAACCACTAGCCATTTCAATATGCTTAATACATGGACAGACAGGGAAATTTTGGTAGTTTCTGTCACTGACTTCAGTGGAGGTAAAATATCGCCCCTGAAGTAGGTAATATGACTCGCAGTGGAAGTCTTAAGGGGGAATAAGTTATTCCACATGCACTGAACCATCAAGAACAAGTGTTAGCAAAGTCAAAACTGCATAACCATAAGGCAAGTCCTTATGGTTCAATATCATGAAAGAATAATTATATTATGCTAAACAACTTACTGTACCTTCCTTGTCCTTATTCCTTGTCCTTATTCCTTGTCCTTATACCCACTATGGACAGACTGAGTTGATCAAATACATCATGGTTTGTAAAGGGTACACTGCCCATTTTTAGAAATGGATAGGCAAACGCTGTGATGAGCATGCTTACTTAAAACTGGGTCCCACACTGAAATTATGGGGAAAATTCTAAAATCATTTGTATGATTCCCTCTCATGTGAAATAAATAATATTTAAAAAGGTTTTAATTATAAGCTTAAAGCTTATCATATGATGGCAAAAAACTATTAACATTGACAAAAAGGAATCGGTTACAAGCTTTGTCCCACAGTAAACTATAAAATCTTGTGATGAAATATATCATAGTAATGCATGGTTGATAGCCACATAATTTGCAATCACTTTTTTCTAATTCTAAGTTCTACACACAATTCAAGAAATGTAAATATAGAATCCAGCCACATTCAGCACAAAGTCAAATTTGTAATGTAGCTAGAGGCAGGCAAACTGGCTTGCAAAAAATAAGCCTCCAAAATTCCTTGTTCTTTCATCCTGCACTGATTCACATTTAACTCTTACATGTTACCAAATTTTACAAAATATTTTTCCCATTTTAATCATGCAACTGTAAACATACAGGCTGCTGTTGTTGCTATTGTTGCTGTTTTGTTTTTCTCAGGAGATGTTTTGTATTGTTTTACTTAACTGCATCCAATAGTCAAATTCCCATGTTTTTTCTGTGAAAACTTCCCATATAAATGTCGTTACCTGTGATTTCTTTACTGTTAGTCTACAGTAGCGTTGCTCTATATATTTAACAAGAAGTTTAGTCAACACAGTAGCATCTAATTGGCTTTCTGAAGCTGATTAAACTTTATTCTCACAACATCCCAGCAAGGTTAGAATACACTATCCACATTTTCAAAGTGAAAAATTGACACTCAGAGAAAATTGAACTATAGAGAAATAAGGTTTAGCATTAGGTTGCTGAACTGCTCGGCCACGTACTGCTAGACTAGTGAAGGTAAATGTTTTTCATGTTACGTGTTACATTCCACTTGCTGCCCTCTTCAACTTTGTTCCTTATATATGGGCCCATTCACATACTTCTGGGTACGTGCTTATTCTGGTACTCATGCCAGTGATATTTCACTATGGTAGAACATTCTTCCCACTCTGCAGTTTGTAACTTTATGCAGTTAAAACAGCTAGTGCTTAGCTTCAGTCATCTTTATTAAGCAAAGCCATACCAAAAAAAAAAACAAAAAAAAAACCTTCTAAATATTCCTCTTGCTCTTCTGTAGCCTTTCCTTCTTTCCTTCTTTACTTCTTTTTTGAGTCAGAACTCAGAACTGTGATATTATGAAAGGCACAAAACTTAGAGTAATTCTAAAAGCAGTAAATACAGAGGAAAACCTGTTTCTCAAGGAATGCCAATGTGAACATGTGGATCTAAACATTCAGAGTCAAAAAAGTACAAGTAAGCTTGAGTGTTTGGCTAGAAATATATTTTTGAGCACAACTGTACAATGTATTTCATACCTTTGTATGGTTGGGTCCAAAAGTGGCTTAGCTGATCCTTTCAGAATTTCTATTAACATAGAAAGTACAGCCAGATACACATCTTGAAAGGCCAAATGCTTTCCATAATGCATAATTTTCAAAAGCATGCTACTCATACCTTTTCAGAAGGGCTTTTTGCATGCATCCAAAAGGGAGATGAGGTTGACTATGACAACTCTTGGAAGATGCTTAATCCCTATTGGTGACGGCACAGATTACTTTTACTGTGTAAACTGGACAGAAGTGGGGCAGTGGGTTAAGTTACCTTCACATTGCACACTACATTTCATAAAATCGTAAAGTTTACTTTATGGTTAATCAGTGTCAAAACACACTTTGCATAACTTAAAAAACTCTGGAGTGACACTAAGGTTTTTTATCTCAATCGGGACATTATTCTGTTCATTCTTATCTTTAGGACTACCTTAAGTATTTAGAGCTATAGATCTCAGGCACTGGTAAATCATTTATACCTGGTCTCTTTCTAGATTGAGGGTAAACAACAAGTATGTATCATTGAGGATCATTGATCATCTAAACAGAACTCAAAGATAATGAGGAAGATAAGAAAATGTTGTGGATGTTTTGTGTGATGTTTTAGTAAGAAGTGGTCTAACAACAGACCAAAAAAGTAGAAGAAACTTTCCCAACTTTCAGCTGGCACAAAACAGATGTCCCTAGCACCAGCTCATACTTCATCTTTTCTGTGAGTTGTTTGTTTTTTTTAACATTATTTATGTCATCTGGTTGTATAACACTTTTTGTGAAATAAACTGATATAATTGTACATCACCTACTTTTTTTTTCTGTAATTAATTGTTTCTAGTTAACATAATTTCTGTCTACACTAATAACAATTCTGTATGTGACCTATTACCACTCATTATCTAAAGCCTTTCTTGCACAGAGGATAAGGAGTCTGATGAACCAGAAACTCTAAAGGTATTCAAATTGTTTTCAAAATCAGACATAGCTTTTTTTACAATGTGCAAAACAAACAAACAAAAAAGGCATAAATAAAATTTTAAAAATAAACCATTTTTCTCCAGGAGATCTTTCCACTGACTTTAATAGAAATAGGATTTGACTCTAAAAGAAAGATAGTTTAATAGATAAGATACAATCTTGTACTGAATACTTAAAATTCTGCTAAAGACCATAGAAAATAATGTGTGGCCTAAACAATTTGGTAGATGGTGTAAAAATGACAAGAAGTGGGCAGAGTCCAAGCAGCATGACAAGAACTGGGAGCCTCAAACAAATAACGACAACCAAGAAGATACATCAACCTTTTTTGAGGGCAAAAAGCAGAGCTTAGAGCTGGCTCTATCACTAAATCATCACAGTTGGCACTGGCAGGAATGGATCTTACTTTTTAGTAGTCAATGGCTTATATTTCAGAGGTTTTAGCAACTACTATCTATAGGAAGCTATTGCAGATTCCATCAGCACAAATTGACACAGAGCCAGCCTCCAATATCACAGTGTTTGCCAGAAGTCAAGAGACATTTGACACTTACTAACAGCAATTTGCTCTTTGGAAACTGATACACTGAAACCTGTGCATGCATCTAAGATGGTTTATCTATTTTGGAAATATAAGAGGCATTTATGGCTCTTCAAAACACTGTTTAAAAATTCTTTCAAGGCTATTTGCATTTCAGTCTAGATTACTATATTTATTTTAAGAATACAAGCTGGTGATCAACAGCATTCCCTGTATGTATTTATTTCATTCAGATTCACAAAGATCCCTTATTTATACATGGCTGAAAAAGCAATTAAGTACCGGACCTCGTAACAGCAGCAGAAAGAATGGGATTCTTTCCTCAAAGAGGACTTCCCGTCATCGGAAATTAAATGTTTCTTCTGGCAGACAGTAAAGTACACACAGAAATAAAAATTAATCTGTAGGGTTACACTTCCATGCTTTCTCAAAGTTAATTAAGAGACAAGGTTACCCAAGGTTCAATGAAAGAGGCAATGCCAACTCAGGAAATGATCTCAACTAATCATAAATGAAAAGTACAAAATATTATTTGTTGAGCAAATTAATATAAGATTACTGTATTGTCTGTTGCAAAGTCCTCTGATCTTTTTGAAGGTGCAACTCTTTGAAGCCTTGTATGAACACATGCAGAATTTACACTAGGGAGACAGTCAACACTTCAGACGGTCTCAAAAATGAAGAAAAAAAAAATGATAATTAATTGAGGAACCCCAAACCAAGATATGTCTGTCTGATTGACTAGCCCAGCTATTAAGAACACACCAATGGGGACAAAACATGGCCCCAGCTCATCAACTGGCAATTCAAGAACTGCCCTATATAGGTACAAAAATTTATCAAGTTTCCATGGAAGTGAAGATAAAAAAATCAATTAATTAAAGACTATCAGTAAGTAGGTGAAGGAAAAAAAGATGTAATATAATCTCTGGGGTGACAGAAGTTTCTCCACTGACCTGTAGTTAGTGATTGTGGCAAGGATTTAATTTTGGATGTTTTTACCTTTTTTCTTGTAGTTTTAGTCCCAAGATGAAACACAGAAGGACTGACAGTACAGACCCAGTAGTACATGCTACTTAATTTAAGGTAAGGGCAACTGGCTAAAGACTTTAGCAAAAAAATAATTCTAACATCCATTCTAACTGTCTGCATTATTATGTTTTGATCTTCACATCAAATCCAAAACAGTATGTTTAACAACTCTGTGCAAGCCCTTCTTTGCTGAAGCTACAGTGAAACTTGTAGAAGTGAAGAACTTGCCTCTCAGTAACAGCTCTGACTATTAATCTTAGAAAATTTTGATACAGAAGAATTTGTATTCTAGGAATGAAGGAATGAATCTAATTAGAAAATTGGGACTAATTAAACCCTAGAGACTCAAAATACCTGGGATGTAGGGCTCTGTGTTTCTGAGAACAGTGTAAGAGAAGGCCATACGGAAGATTCTTTAGTATAACATTTACAGTCCTGATTCAGCTAAGGTGTTTTCCAGATAGCAGGAAACAAAAATACTCAAAGACATATAGGCCAGTGGTTAAGAAAAAGAACTTTAAGTACATATGTGTTTAAATACTTGTGTTATTTCCACTTAATTCTAATAAACAATGGAATGAAATGAGGAACACACATGCTCTAGAAAGCCTACATTAAAATCAGTTTTTAATACCATGCATTCTCAAAAACCTAGGACAAAACAATCTAATAGATCATTAATGATATTTTGGGGTATTTTTTTTTTGTAACATTCACATACTTTGAATATTCCCTAATTAAGTAGAAGTCATGTTCAGAGACAGACAAATATTCAAATCTACAGTTAAGGTCAATTAGTCAAGGAAATCTTTATAGGCCCTTCTGAAGAGTATAGTCCTGTGATCAGGACTGAACTATAAAGAAAACATTTTAAAATCTTTACTGGTATCAAGTCATGAAAGAATTCTCCAGCTTATTCTAAACTTTGTTTTCTCTTATGTTTTTATGTAATGCTTACACTCTAAAAATACATCACAGAAGCTGAAAAGCGTAAAGCTAGCTAGTTTGGGTTTGCTTTTTTTTTTTTTTTAAGAACTTTTTTTTTGCTATATGCTAACTGTTATTTTATGCATGATGTAGCAACATGAAATAGACTTGATTTACTGCAATAGAGTTTGTTATTTTATTTTGACCTTTTAAAATGTTTAGGTAAGGTCAAATTAAAAGTAACAGGCAGTTGTTTAAAATGTAGCTGTCTCCAACACAGTAAGTCTAAGTAAATCCATACTGCTGTTCCATTCAGAATGGCACAGGTCATTGCATACAAGTTTAGGAATTCCAGGGGTTCATTGTACTGTTTCCTAGCTGCAAAAATCAGTTTGGAGCCCCTATCATCAAATGCAAGGGATAAGGACAGAAATCCTTCATGTTTATTTCATGCTTCTCTGGCTAGAAGCCAACAATAGCAAAGCAATTTAGGACTGCAGGACTAAATCCCCATTTGTCTCACCCTCATAGTCATAAAACAATTTATTCAGATAAAAGGACTGAATTTTATTTTATATTTTTGAAGAACTCTGAAGGGTTGATCAAGCAGTTTCTAAGCATAAAGCAAATAAATATATGCTGTTGGTAAAATATGGTGGTTTTGTTCTTGTTCTGTGATGCTGCAGCCTTATTTTACACAAGAAAAAATACAACCCAGAAGACATACAGCATTTATATCACAAAATAATAATAAAGTATATTTATACTGTTATAACACTTCAGTTCTATAATCAAAGCAAATACCAACAATTGTGTAAAAGGCTAAAACAAGCAGGGAAGAGAAGCATGAATTTCTAACTACTAGTGCACTGTCTACTTTTGTAAGCAATGTGACACCAGTCACAAGTTTATTACATTAAACCAACTAAAAGCAGAAAGATCTAAGAAGGTAGGTCAGAAGCCTTTCTGTTTCACATCCTTGGATAGCTGCTTTCTATGCCATGACCTTGTTGTCTGCAATCAGATGTTCAGAGAGGACTGCTGTCATTTAAGAGCTTAAGAGTTGGCACAAGGTTTCCTAAAGTTATCGGAATGCATAAGTCCCATTTTTTCCTCATTCAAGTGTCTACATTAAAGGAATTTTGAAAGTTTAGGTATTTGGGTAGTAGTCACATTTTACTTCTTGCCTTCATGTCAGTATTTTATGGCATAAGCTGAATCACATGCAGTAATCCCATCACACCCATCTTGGTACATATTTTGAAATCTACAAACCTGACTGTTCTTGTTTTCAGAAAAGGCTTTAAATTACCACTGAATACTTATTCCTCCTCCCTATTAAAAATATTAGCTACATTTTAAATTGACCATTACCAAGATTTACTATTAGTAAGAAACTCTGAGAGGTATCTAACATTGTCTTCCCATGCACATCATGCAGTTAAGTGCTTCCACAAGGAATTCAGTGCATTCCAGATACATAGTTTGACAATAGCAAACAGTGGGAAAATCAAGGTATTCCTGCTCCCCACACACTTCACGTTCCCTTTAAGCTAGTTTACTTAAACTGAAGAGTTGTCATACCATGTAACAGAGACTGCAGCAGCAAGGGCATAATTGCAAGATTGAGAGAATACTATAAACTGGAAGCATCAAGTGCTTTAATATTAAACACTTGTACACCCAGAAGGTAGACCATTGAAGCACCGGCTTCAGTAGCCATCCATGATGCTTACAGCCTCGCTGTATTCTCTCCATTCTCTTTCCCATTCTCATTTATGCTAGAAGAAAGAGTAAAAATAAAATCCCAATCCAATAACAGAATTAAAAAATAAAAATAAAAATCCTCTTTCTTGATGTGTTGCTTTCACTCCAAATTAGTACACTCAGTCTGGAAAGTTCTACAAGTACAATTGCTCTGGCAGACCAGAAGCAGGGGGAACTGTGATCACTAAGCATTTAAGACAGTCTTGCTATGAGATAGGCATTTCATGGAACTAAACAGAATGTGTGAGAGAACACAAGCCTTCCATTATGTCTTGATTATGCTGCACAACTGCTAACATTTCCCTAAGATGCTGCTACTTAATATCAACAAAGTAGAACAACACAGAATAAGCAAAAAAATAGTTTACATATTTCATTTGGCTTGGGTCATCTTTCAGGTGACAATGTTTCAAGTATTGGGGTGTCAACAGAACAATAACATGCTTGGAAGAGATAAAACAGAAATCTTTAATTCCTATGAACATGGGATTTTGTCAAGGATTTTCAGCTGAGAGTAGATTAAGAAAAAAAATCAAAAATCCAATTAAAAACAGTAATTAGAAAGTGGTTAAAAAAAAAAAGCAACTAAATATATTACTGTTCAACGTCTCTTAAAATTTTAAAGACTGCAAAGTCTACGCCAATGCCCTAAAAGCATTCCCCTCCTCGAGGGCTGTCTGCCTGGGCTCCAGGCCAAACTCGGGACAGCGCAGCTGCAGGCTGTCCCCTTTCCTTGGCTGACCAAGGGGAGGCTCCAGGCAGTGCTGAGGCCCAGGGCCGAGCCCACTTCCTTCCTGTGGGGGCTGCTTTCAAGCTGAGTCTCTACCATTTGGTCCCTGCCTGAGCTATGCCTCCTGCCGTGATGCTGGTGCCTGGCCATGGGCCCTGCCGATGCAGACCCCCCTCGTGACTCCTGACCTCTTCTGGTGGCCCTGTCTGGCCCTGGTTCCCCCCCCCCGCCAGGCCTGCCATACGTGCCCCACTTGAGTACTGCCAGCCATGTCACCGTACTCAGCTCCAGGCTCACCTTTGCTTGTGGAACTGCCGGCTCTCGCTGCTCTGTGAGAGTCTGACCTCATGGGTTCTCTCAAGCATTCATGACAGAGTTAAATGATAGGACATGATTTATAGTGGCCTAACTACAACTGAGGTAACTCCTAACCAGCTTGAAGGGAGGAAAAAAAAAAAAAGCCAAGAGGAAGTATAGGATAAAACGTTTTTAGGTCAATCTGACATTTATTGCAGACAAAATATTTCTTATGAAAATCAGAGTCCCTGGTCACATGAGCAAATATGGAAAAGAAGCCCTTATCATTGACATGACCACTAACCCAACAGGAAAACTTTTAATGTGTCTAGAATGTGATGTAACTCACTGAAAATGCACAAACTTTTGACTCAGTTTTGTTGGAACAAGAGGATATAAATCAAAACAGTAAAGCTTAAAGGGAATGAATTCTTTATGACAGCTAGAAACTGTTTCAATACATATCAAAGTCACTTGATAATTTTGAAGATTAAAAGCTCTGGGATAAGTATTAGACTAATCTGGTCAGCCCTCAGTGGAAATCAAAGCAGAGCTGCTGCTTAGACAGTTCTATGCACAAATCGTTCAAACCTATTCCAGTCATGGAACTCATCCTCAAGATATTGTCAAGTGACAGGCCTGCAGTCAGCATGTCATTTCACTTGTTTAAAGCCATTAAAATGGATCCACTTACGTTACACTGCTATATGCATTTCCAATGGTTAGAAGTGAGAAATTAAGTTGCTGTATTCTGCAGAATCTCTGTCCTGCCATCAAGTTGTTTCCAGGATACTACATTTCTTACCAGCTCTTCATCAACATGGACATAACACATTTCACACAGTTCTCCAGAACTACAGTATTATCTTTTCTATCAATATAAGTTTCTTGTGCTTGAAAGAGTTCTTTAATTAAAAACAGGCTAAAATCAAATTAACTCTTAAAGTAACACAACAACCTAGTACTTGGCCTGACACAAACCTTCCAAAACCAGCAATTCTTGTTGGAGTCAGGGAATAGGAAAGAAACTCATACTTACAATATGTAAGAAATTAACTTTCCACTGAGTATCATTTCACGCGCACCCATACTCTGACAATGGTCTATTCTCCTTTTATCATTAAGGAATTACATATATCTAAGGCCAAACTTTCTGCTGGATCTAATAATTGCCGGGGTAACTGGAGACAAGGGATTAGAAGAGAACTGTTGTAAACTACTGGTATTTGGCTAGTTTGTGGAAAAAGCCATGTTTCTGGTAAACTACACCAGCAGCCAGCAGTGCTGGATCCATATGCCAACAGGAATCATAGGAAAACAATGCAACTACAGCCACAGCTGCAACTCGTTCTTCCATTAAAAACAATTGGAAGTCTGGAAAGCTGATCCTAAGCTTTTGCAGCATCAGTACATGTTCCCACACTAGTAGGGTTCTCGTGCAGATAACCATCCACACCAAATTACAAGCAGGAGAAACCAGAGCAAAAGTAAAAAGTAAGGAAATGCAACTTTTCTGAGGTTGCTCAGATCTACAGTATCACAGAAGGTGGTAAGTAACCAAGTACAGCTACAAATAAAGGGAAAAAGAAAAAGATGGGAATGTTAAAGGTGTAAGAAAGAAAGAGAAAACAAGTTTCTGGAGCAAAGAAGTGGCAAAAGATAAGTGTGCACAAATACACTTTTATAAAAGAGAATTCACATGACTTCAGCTCCAGACATTTATAAGCAGTAATACTGCCAACTGTTGCAGTTGCATATATGAAAAAGTACTTGAGAATTAATCTGAGGCACTCAGACAGAGTTAACAAATTCCTGCAGTATAACTGGAACTGGGATGAGGTTATGTACCTGGTGACCAGTTTGGTCCTCAAAACTTTCACCACTAAACACTAGCGCTTTAAAGAACTAGCTTTCCAGTTTAGGGGAGATCCATGACCAACTTGATTAACTGTCATTCCTGATTTAAATTGACTAACACAAGTGGATATTAAAATATATGCAGCTTGATAAGATATATAGTTTTGCATAAAGCTTTAAAGTGATTTATAGAGCATATGTCATTGTTGCCAATAAAGTGTGCTTTTCAGATAGATCCACTGCTTGCAGTCTCTTAAATCCACAGAACAATGCATTTAAGGCTACGCAGGAGGACATCACCAGACGGTTTCTTAAATGTAAAACAAACAATGGATTTAATTTCTACAATTACAAGCAGGATTTACCATTGGTTCAACAAAGGAAAAACAACAAGCAAAAGTTCTTGCTAAAGCTGTGTTATGAAACACTTACAAAGACAAAAAATATATATCTATATAATAAATAGTTAACTTTCATCCAATGGTTTGGCAGTACAAGGGGAAGGATCTGCAGATAAGGACCAGGTTAAGTTCACAAGCTGTTATTAATATCTACTGTTTGCCACCGACAGAGAAAGAGTACTGTCCTAAACGGACCACTGACCTAACACAGATGCATTCCATACATCCTTAAATCAACAGCTTGTTTGTGTTCCCACATTAAAACTCACAGACTACACAAATGACCATATGCACAACTTCTCACAATTAAATCCTCATCATGGGACCCCACTATGAAAAAGGGTTACTATAAAGTAAAATTCTGTTATTATAGACCTGCAGAGATACTGCAGCACTGTGCTTTTGACCTTTTTAGACTGTGCTATGCAAATCATTGGTGTTCCACAAAATACCCACCACAGCCATACTGTACACATTCCCATGCAAGCAAAAAATTAAGAAACAGAGCTTGTAAAATGCTTCAAAGGTTAGCCCAATTTTAATTCATCTAGAAATGAAAAAACATTGTGGTAAGTTACACAAGAGAGGTTTGTGTATTGTTTTTCTACTAACAAAACGTAGACTGAGGAACAGTAAACTTCTACCATATCTCTCAGTATGTTTTCACACAAAGACTGCAATTTGAGTGTGTAAGTTCAGTACTCACAGGATCATCTTCTTAAAAAACAAGATTTACTGTTTCTGAGCTCTTTCTCGTCTCTTGACCACTCTACAACTGTAGTGCTTGCTGTTGTATCCTCAAGAATTTTATGAGAAATACTGAACACAATAGCACTAGTCTCACCAGGGAAACATACACAGCCATGCAGACAGAAAAGCAAAGATGGCTGCACCTTTATCTGAAATGTTTTGGCCTGAACTTCAGGTAAGAATCTTCTTTTTAGGTGCTTCTTAAATAGGAAAACTTACTTTTTCATGCAAAGTAGGAAAAATGACATGTTTATGTTATTCCAATGATGTGTTTTGCTCATTTTTACTTTTACAAAATTTGACAGGTTAGGGAAAAGAATTTGCCAAGTTGTCATAGAGTCATAAAATCATCTCAGGTTGGAAAAGACCTGTAAGATCATCTAGTTTAGCCTTTAAGCTAGTACTGACAAGTCCCCCCACTAAACTAAGCCACTAAGTTCTACATCAAAACATTTCTTGAAGACTTCCAGGGGGTGGTGACTCATTATGGAAGAGGAACTCAATGAAACCCCCCAATATTTATCTTGAAAAATATGTAAAATTATTGTACCAACTTTTCAAATTATATTATTTTAGAGCACTTCTATTTATAAGAGTGCACATACATACAACATTGAATTGTGGAAAAAAATCTTATTTTGTTGAAAGGAATACTTAAACAGAAGCTCTACCATCCCTCCCCAAACCTTTAGCTCAATTTTTATCTCCTTACCAGTGATATCAGCATGAACCCTTTTCTTCCTCTTCTGTCTAGCCCACTCATTCCCCACCTCCTCATTAGGTAATTTACTATGAGGGCATAACTTTTATTGAGATGGAAATCACCTGAGAGGAAGGAAGAGTTCTGGGGCTGATGGCAGAACAGAACATTCTGGTCTCATTCCACAGAGTCAGGGTTCAAGTGAAGCTATCTGAAGCAATGTGTGCTGCTTTGGGAAACCGTAACCTTCGTATGTGAGTTAGAGCTTAAGTACTCAACCTTTTCTTCATCAAGGGAAGGGAAGAACAAGGAGAGTCACAGACAGAGGACCGAAAGAACTTCAGTGTATTTTAAGTCACATTCTATGTCAAATAGCCATACATAATTTTTATCTTCCTTGTGAAAAATATGAAATCAAAAATTCCAATTGCCCATTTCAGTGCTTACTATGTTGTCTTCTGTATTTCTTTTCCCTAATGAATTGCACATAAAATATTCTTGAATTTGTCTATTTTTAAACTTAATTAAATATTTTAGTAATTAATTAAAGTAATTAAATGGTTTTTAACAGTTTTTAAAGTAATTAAATATTTTAAAGTATTAAAATATATATTAAAAAAAAAAAAAGAAAATCAAGTAGGAGTAAGAAGACTTGGAGAAAGATTGAATTTAGCACTTCTAAACTATCAGTATGATCTCTTCCTGCTAGAAACTAGTATATAAACCAGCTTACAGGCTATTTTGAAGTGGAACTGGTAATGTTTAAATACTTCCAGAGAAACAGATGGGTGAAAGGTTTAGTGAGGAAATATTTAATCAAAAGAGATTTGGCAAATTAATCTGTAAATGAATCCTCTGAAAAACAAACAGAAAGTGGTTTTCTCAAACCAGTTTGTAACAACCTAAATTCACATGACAGCAGTACCTTAAAAGCCTTCACCATAATGTTAACTTACAAATATTTGTAGTTCCCACTCTTTATATCACAAGAAAAATATGCAGAGTCTTATACTCTGGAGAGCAGATATCACAGTGTCAGGAAACTCTATAGTCACTTTATTATAATGCAGTAGCCTTGAAAAAGCAAAACATCCAGTGCATGAATCCTTTTAACCTATTTTAGAAGAATTATACAACTAATAAGCAATGAGTTCAGGTTGGCAACTTTTTTTCTTATCTGCTTCCACTCACAGTCACTATTACGAATAGTGACTTATTAAGTTATTATTAATATGTAATTATTAATAGAAATCTATTAATTGCTTTCAGGTAAAATGATTGCCTGAAACCCTAGACAACTTTTCTTTCCAGCCTTTACTGAGCTTATAAAACACAACAGGTGTTATGGTAACTGTACTTGTTCCTTTCCCTTTGAGGTAACCATGTGCCATAAGAGCTCTTGCCTGTATTTCTCCACAGCTATTAAATGACTTTTACTGTGTTCATATTCATTGGAAATAATAATGCTAATTTACTTTCATTTAACACAGCTGTCTTCCATCTACTGTATATTAAATCATAATTATCCCTGTAGTCTCCCTCTAGGAATTTTCCATGCACCATAACTATAGCGTTACAATAAAGAATACTTTGATCCCTGCTCATGTTTTTGTCAGCTCCAAACAACCTAAAGAGGAACGGTGTACTCTTGTGAATACACTCTGCAATACATTGCAGCTTTACGATAGACTTTACAACGCTTTGCATCCAGAAGACTGCCAACATAACAAAATGAAGTGCATCAGTATTTGAGGAAAGCAGATTGTTATGCTGATGTGTGAACTCACTGGAGTCCACAGCTCTCTGTGTCAAATGATAATGAAATTTATTTCATGAAATTTTACAAGATGAAGCATCCAGCTTCAGTTCTGAGAGCAAATGCAGTATCTCGCCAGCTCTGGCCCATGATGTAAGGGCAATGCATTGGTTACTCCTGTTTCTACCTGCATGTCTACTTTTTTATAAAAATAGTATTTCATGTTGGTTTACATTTGCAAAGAAAATAAAGAATTGTGTACCTTACAACAGTCTGTATATTCTGGTATTTTTCAAGTGACAATAAATACAGGAATAAGCTCCAAAGCATTGAATGTTAGCTGCCCCAATATGGCAATTTGTTGCGGTTATTCAGACATGAAAATTGGGTTTTCATGTAATGTTTGCACACTTATTTGTGGCAGTTGCATTTCATGACTTGTGAAGACTGAGAAGGAGTTTAGTATTTAAATTTCTGATTACAAAACTCAGTAAGTTGTTGTGAAAAAAATGCATATTCTCAGACTGCCAACTCTTTAGGGAGGAGGATCTAAAGAATATAATGTAATTATTAAAAATCTTATAGGATCTGCACCACTATAAAATTTGGTATATCTTATACTCTAAGCCTAACATAATTTTAAATATATTGATTTAAGCTTTTAATCCCAACTTTAAAGAAAAACTTCAGTGTTGAAAATGACAACCACGGAAAAGTGTTTATGTACACTTCAAAAATAGAAAAACACTGTTACTTCATTTGCCAGTATAGTTGCTGTATCTTCCCCCCAAAAGCACACACCTTATCTGATACAAATATAAATGCCCATTAGTGGTGATGGCAAACAAGGCCATCTATACATGACCACATTTCTGGTGTGTGAAGGATAACAGAGATGCTGTTGCCCACTTGCTGCGAGTTATCTTCATGCTCTTCAGGAAAGAAGAGAAAAACTGAGAGCAAAAGGAAGAGCAAAACTGAGAAATGTACAGGAGTCAGTGGCATCATAAACAGTCACATTAAGCTTTTATTCCTGTCCTTCTAGGACCAATACCATTAGCTTTTTGTTTATTAAATTATGATTGCATTTTAAAGTTGAAGATTCTTCAATTACGTATTATTATTTTTATAAAAGCAGATTTGTCATATTTGCAACCACCAGATAGAGCCTCTCAAATCAGGTACAGAGAGAAACACACATAAAAATAAACACTGTTTAATCTTCCTGAATACAGTTCCAGTTCATTTGCAGCATATATGTTCAGAAATTATCTGTTCCTAGCTCTTTTAGAGTATTCCTATTAGGTGAAACTATGAAACTTGAAAGGGTTGGTGTATTTAGTTTAAAATCCAAGAGCCTGAGCAGCTATTAATCACAGTTCTCCAAACTATGGCCAGCTATGGACTAATCATATATATGCTAACCTCAGTTTGACTTACTATACTGACAGCAGTGTGGAAATATGTGATTTATGAGGTAAAGTAAGTTGAGTCTATTAGAAAAACAAACAAAAAACTATTTAGTCAAGCACACCACACTGTGGGCTAAAATATGAAAGACTCCTTCCCACTAGATTTTCATCTCTCTCTGGATCAAACCTTTCTCACCACCAGCTGTCCACCCACACAGATCATACAGAATTGAGTTAGTCTAAATCTTAACACAAATTTAAGAGAGAAAATGAGCTGTTTTGTGTTTGGTTCTGCATAAGGCCAAATTTCACCCAGAATGTAAATCAGATCTTTGTATGACTCAGTTTGTTTCAGGCCATTACCTAATAATTTCTACTGCTGTCAGAAAGACTATGGAACAAACAGATTTTGTCAGGGGGATAACCTAAATGATTTCTTCAGGCCCATTCCAATTCTATTTTTCTACACTCCTACAACTTTGGAAAGAGACTCAAATTTTCATACTGTAGCTGGAATCTGAACCAGAGCATTGCTTCACTACTCTGAATAGCACAAGTGGAGCCTGAATGCCAGAGCATCAAAGTTGACCATTAAACTCCATGACATACAACAGAGGAAATGTTCCATCTAACTCCCCTGTGTCTAAGCTGGAATTCTTGAAAATCCTGGCATTGTTTCCTTTTTCAGACAAGCCTGTTAATACTAGGAAACCACAAAAGCCCAAAGAACCACACAGCAATATGATTTGTAGTATATTTTCCACACTGTACAGTGAGTAAAGAAAACAGGACATAATAAAAGAGATGCTCTACTGTGTAAGTGTTTAGGTACAGACAGGGGAGAGTGGAACTGAACTTTTGGCTTGGATTCCTGGGGTAACATCGAGAAAGTCACTCAAGTTAGGTCTACAATACTAATTTTATTATTTTGGAGTACTTCCGTGCTCTTAGTCAATATGCTTTCTTCCTGTATGTTCTAAATCAATATTAAAACAAAGTTCATGCCATCTATGTCTTGATCTTTCATGGAGCCACATGCACTAGGCGCATCACTGCTCATTCTATCAGGACAGCACCATCCAGAGACATTCAAAACCCAGAGGCAGGAAGCAATCTTAATTTGAGGAACAGTTCTAATCAGTTCTATTGCAGAGCTACCACAACACAACTGTATCATTTCCAGGACCAAAGCTAGTTATTCTATATGACTTTACACTGTATATTTCCACAAAAAAAATTAAGCAGTGCTATCTGGGAATCTCAGGATTGTTATGCACTCTGATATAAATAGATCCTTTGTAGTCTAGTTCTTCATCAAACATGGGAATAATACTCACTGCATCAAAAAAAAAAAAACTGCAATCAACATTCACTAAGATATTATAGCACTTAGATACTAAATTATTATGAGTGAAGACATAGCCTAGAATGAGATATGGGTTCTCCACAGAAGTATTAAGAATGATTTCATCAGTGGAAATCATAAAGAATGGAAAGATAAATGATAGTTTATAGGAGAGTTATAGGAGTAATAGGAGAGTAACATCATAATATCAAAGCAAATATCACTCACCATAACCTTTGGTTCCTTTAGTACCCTGAACAATGTTTGCAGTTAGAGCTGTTTGGTCTACCTCTTCTGCCTCTTAGGCTCTGGGAAAAAAAAAAAAAAATGTAAAAAAAGTTACTGAAGCTGAGCAAATCTAGAAAATAACAGATTTAGGAAACGCAACATTGTGATCTAACTAGGCTCCATCTAACCATTGCCAAAGTCTTATGAACTTTAAAAATATAAGGGCAAAAGAGAGAAAATGCTAATGAAACTAGAGGTAAAGGCCTTCATAATAACCCATATACATCTGACATAAGATAAACAGCCATCCCTGTTTTCCAAGACTTCACAGTGCAATACCAAATCCATAGGGTTGTAAACAGATCAATACAGCTCTACCAGGATTGATTACATGGCGTAGATACCATGAAGAATATCACAACCTACTCGCACTTCAACATGCCATTTTCTGTAGTGTAGACAGCTCCAATAAGTAAACCAGCCTATCCCAATTGAGGTACTTCAGCAATTCTAAATCACAACTATACTTTTGTGTTATTGTTAAGTGCATAAAGAATCCTTTTATAGAACTGTTGCAAGATACAAAAAAACTTCTTCCTCAAAGGGAAACTGTATAGTCAGAACATCTCATTGCTTTTAGAAAGAAGGTAATTACGAATAATATGATGGGAACTTTCAGAACAGACCGCATCAATCAAGTTCTGCATGAGTAATTATAATAATGTTTTATAACATCATTAATTTTGTCTGCACAACATGTCTCAGATTTCTGAAATACAAGATTTCTTCCCCAAAGGACATCAGCCCTAAGCATAAGTTCTTGGTAAATTACTATGACTCTGCTGAGAACAACCGAGTAGTAAAGAAACATTTGTTTTCTGGACTAGGACTTGAGGTCACAGAGGGTATTGTCTGCATAGCTGGTTATTTTCCTACTGTGGCAACTGTTGTTTTGAAAGATTTTACTAATGTGCACAAGCTATTAGGTGTAGGGAGGCTTATGCCAGCAAGCATTAAAATTCTTTTTCATTCCAGCATAAGCCCAGCTTACTTTTTTCTCTTTATTGTTACTCTAATGTGAATCTGTCCATTTCTTAAGGCTGTATCTTCAGATTTTAAGTTATTTTTTCATTCATAATGTTCATATCATAAAGATCATAAAGAAAGGAATTAATAATTCCTCTTCAGAAGTCAACACCTGAGAATAGCTTAACTGTTATAAAAAATAAGATTAATTATATGTAAGGCTAAATTTAAAAAGGCAGATGTAGGAAAAATGAGGCACAGAGCTAATATGTTAGAGGTCCCAAAAAACAGTAGATTCAGAAATGGTTACAGAGATTCAGATAAGCATTGATCACTCCAGAATTTCATATTAATACTCTGAAGAAAAAATAAAGGCCAGAGGTGGCACAGATAAGATATATAGAAGAAAAATAACAGATACACAACAACAAAATGGGAAAGAGAAAGCGAGAAAGGGGTTAAGGAACTAATTACTTGAACTAATGACAAGCCAGCCATAAGGAGATACCAGAAATGTGAGATTGTTGGCAGTAACAATTTGACCCTAAGACAGGCTTTAAGCAAGATGATCCTGTAATGAAGCATTCAGTTTTCTGAAACAAAGCTGCTTCTGCTTACTTTATGTGGATCTGTCTTACCACACAAGTAATGTGGTCAGGATTACTAGCAGGCATTCAGGATACTTGTGAAATTAAATTCTTTTTTAATGAGAAGTCATAGTAAGTCTTCTGTAAATTATAACTTTTTTTCAGTAAAATCAGTTCTGGATTAACAGTTCCACTGGAATTAACAAACTACATTTTTCTAAACAAGAAGCTTTTTCTTGTTATTCTTAAGGAGTTGATCTAGATTTTAATGCAAAACAAAATTATTAGCCAGAACTATTGGCAATACATTCAGTTCAGATATAATATAAATATGTTAAAAAAAAAAAAAAAAGATATAAAATAGGAAAAGGAGAAATCCAGAGGTTGGTGAGGCCCTGGCACAGGCTGCCCAGAGAAGCTGTAGATGCCCCATCCCTGGAGGTGTTGGATGGGGCTTTGGATAACCTGGTCTGGTGGGAGGTGCCCCTGCCCATGGCAGGAAGGTTGGAACTGGGTGATCTTTAAGATCTCTTCCAACCCAAACCATTCTGTAATTCTGTGATCCTATGATTTGTACCAAATGCACTGACAAACTTTCAGTTCTAATATTTTTCAGTATCAGTTTCCAGTCACAATTTCCTAAGATATAAAAAATAATATTTTTACAGGATTCATTTCTATTTTTGGTATTTATTACTTAAATTTTGAGTGAATAAGTACCACAATAAATTTTTAGCACTTTTTTTAAAACAACCTGTCAGTTCCATTGATGATCAAAATTTCAGCTTGTAAGCATATTGTAGTAGCTAGAGTGCAACTGCCTCTGACACACCTTTTGAATGAGAAATATTTGCCTATTTTGTATAACTACTACTAGAAGCATCATTTATCTTTGAAGATACAGTTTCTGAGATTTGCATGTAAGGCACAATAAAAGCATTTAATCTTACTAAAAATGAGTGGATTTTTTTGAGTGCCTCATTTTTGTAAATTTAATTGATGGGTTGTTTGTATTCCTCTCTAAAGATACTCATAAATCTCAGCAAGGACATACAAAACACTAAAGGAAAATACCCACAACTTTGGGGTGGTTTAAATTTGTAAAATATGACTCACCAGTGGAAGTGGTATGCTGCCTCTCATACTAAGCAGTTAGGTATCTAAAAATTGCAAGCAGCCCTGGTGGTTTTTTGAAAGAGTTTTCCTGTGTTCCCTTTCAGTCCATTGGATCTGGAAGAAGAAGGCATCACAGGCTCTTCTGCTGGTCTAACAGATTTTCCATAAATCCACTTCAGAAGTCCCCTAAAGTTAGACTGTCACTCCAAGACGATGAAGAAACCATGGAGTCAGGCCCTGGATGGGTGCTGTGGATAACACCAGTGACCTCCTCAAAATGCAGGAACTTGCAAAGAGCAAAGGCACCCCCACACTATTTGAAGGAAACAGATGTGAAGGATGATCTCAGAGACTTGATCACTTTGCACACAGTGGATGTGGTCACCATATCTGGTTAGTCACTGACTAGGCTTCACACTGGTATAGATAGATGCTCTCTTGATCTCAGAACCAGGGAAAAGCCTAGAGTGGGATGGACAAACAGAAATCATCTGGTCCAATCCCCTGTTGAAAGTGAGACTGCAGATTAGGTTATCCAGGGTTCTGGGAAGCTAAGTCTTCATTACTTCCTGAGAGAGACAGTTCACAACTTCTCTGGGCAACCTATTGCAATGTCTCACTGATGAGAACTCCATCTTGTCTATAAATATATTCCAATATTGCAAGACTATGATTACGTTTCCTCTGAGCATTCTTTTCTCTAAGTTGAACAAACTGAAGACCTTCAACCTTTCTTCACAGTTCAAGTTCTCTGTCCTTGTAACCATCTTGGTAGTTCCCTGTTAGATCTTTTCTCAGTTTTTCATTCTCTCTCTTGAAGTGTGGACACTAAATCTGGACACAATGCTCCATGTGTGACCTAACAAGTGGTGCTGGTTATATTTTTGCTGATGCAGCCCAAGGCCATGGACAGGTACTCCACCAACTTCATGTGAAGACATGACACTACATAGGCAGAACATAGGCAATGTCTGTCATCCCAGCTGTCACAAGTGGTTCTACCACTGAACTTCCCCTCTGGTCCCAGTCTGGCTGACCACAGGCAAGAGGGTTGGTTGCAGCAAGAACGGTTCACAGACAGACATTCTGCCTGGTTCTCTTTAACAATTGGAAGGTACAGGGAAACAGGCATCTGTTCATTTAAGCTGTCCATCCTTCCAGCAGAGTGACACAATCTTCAGATCTAATGATCCTAAGCCGAATTACTTCATTCTGCCTTAAATAATAGAAAGGGAAACATTCATCAAATTGCAAATCATCCCATGGGTAAACAAAAGACAGCAACACACCTTTTTATGATATTCACTCTTTACTAAGTTACTATAAACAAATAAAGAATATCAGGCTGACAGTTAAAAATGCATACAACTATGTTTACATGTATAAAATTGTCAGAAAAAATACCTTGACATTCCCAGTCTGGCTTATTCCTTGCTTGGTCTATGAAAAGCACTTCTCTTCTTGGTCTTTGTGGCTATTCAGGTTGTTTTTAACAAGGTGATTACATTATTTCCAGCCTGGAGCGTGCAAGAGAAAAGGAAGTCAACTTTGAAAATAGAAAATGCTTGTGCTGAGAACATTAAACAAATAATTTCTTATTTACAGTTAATAATGTTCTCCTTGTCCATGTTTATAGTTCCTTCATCTGTACTGGTAAGTTACTCTATATGATTTTTAACTTTCAGTTTTGTAGGCAATCCAAAAAGAAAGATTATATCAATAAATCTATCCACTGTATATTGAAAGATTTACCTGGGTTTGAATAACACAAATTCTTAACCTCAGAGGGGAAGGCTTTCATCCTTCAAGAACTACAGTTTTGAATCACTTGTAACAATAAGCAATAAAACTGCTAATTTCACCCGTTCGCACAGTGAGTTGTGGGAGACCACAATATCTCACTCCCAAACAAGTATTAGTGCTCCCATGATAGTCTTAACTAATTGTTACTCACACTAGATTAGTTCATTACTAGTTCATATCATTCACTAGATTAGTTAGTCATGTACAAAATGGAATGGGAGCAGCAGCGAAAGTATAGGCCTAGAGCAGAATTCAATAGAGAATCTAAATCAGAAGATAACCACAACTGGAATTTCTAGTAATCTCTTAGACTAGCAGATATCACTTCTCAGCCTAGTAACATGGAGAAAAGAAGCCACTTCACATGAAACAGCACAGTTAGATGTACAATTTTATCCTTGGAGCATGCAATCCTTTCAATTTCAGTACATCCTGAAGCAGATGGAAGGTCTCCTGATGAGATTTTTCCTTCCTCTTCATAGGAGTTCCTCACATCAAAATAGAGTTGCTTCTTTCCTGTCACTCATTGTTCCATTCCTGCAGGGTTAGAAGATCATTTTGCCTACCAAGGCTTCTCTTTAATTAAATACACTTTTAAGACAGCTCTGCAGCATCTTCACAAGGGCTAGACTGGGTGGGGTTTGATCTGACATGACTGATTTTAAAGAATCATTTCCGTTTCAGAAGAGCACTACGGCATGTAAAATGCATTTTCAAGCAACTACAGAATTTGTGATTATTAAAACTCCATTGACTTATGAAAGCAGCAGTTTTATTTTGCTGACATTCATGCAAAAATTTAAGTAATTTATTGTACTTTGACAGGAGGAACCCAAGGCTGCCACTTAAAGTTTTGGACTTTAAAAAAAAATATATAAAATTAATTTAAAAAATTCTGGAACTGTAAATCTAATAAAAACACAATAACTGTGCCAAAAACTGCATTCCATTATTTCATAACTATGTCTTTTTCCTATAAGTAATGAAAAGCTTTCCTTTTAAATTATTTAACATTAAATGAAAGTCAATTCTGTTTGTTCACTCGTTTACATTTTTCTGAATTTAAGTGACTAGTTTCAAAAACAGCCTTCTGAATTGCAGGAATAGGCTAAGCAGAACATTAGCATCTAATGCAAGAGACTGACTTTTGATGACTTTACTTGACGTTCTCTGAGTAGCTGGTCAAATTAATATTACCAACTTATTCATGTATTTAGAAGTTTATCTTTTTTTGCTGGAGTTTTATCATGTTTAATCAGTTTAAATTATAGTTTATTCATGACTCAAGAGATCTCTCACATTCCAAGAAATCTGCTTTTAAATTCTGTACCTGTAAAAAATCCCAAACCAAAACAAAAGGCAGATAACTTTGGTTGTGGATGAATATATTCTGTGAAGCTTCATTATTTAGTTAGGAAATTTAATCAGAAATAGATTGTATGGCTTAATATCTTGTGTAATAAATGGTATATACCATTTTTTTAAATGTACAGATTCACCTCTGTTGCATTAGGTTTTATCATAAAAGTGACTTGAAAATGCACAAGTTTTGCTAACAACCTAATTGTATGTCTGGAACAGTGTTTGCTAGCTTTGTAGTATGTCCTCACAATAAAAACTGCCTTGAAAATGAAATATATTTTTGTCCTTTATTGAAAACACTTATCTGTCATGTAAGGAATCTGCACAGGATTTAACATTTAAAATAATGACATCTAATATTTGACATAGCTCTCATCAGTCATTATGAAGCACATTGCCAGATACATCTGAAAAGTAGTTTGCTGTTACAGAAATAATAGATGTTATCAAGATAAAATGATAAAATAAAATTTTAAAAAGTAAGAAAAAAAAAAGTCTGATTCCATTAGCTTCTAGGAATAATCTTCAATGCAATAAAAAAGAGGAGCCAGCAGTAAAGTAATGGTGAAACAGCAAAATGTGGATGGGTGTCATATAGGCCAAAGATAATTCTTCATTTCTTGGCTTTTACAAGCAGTATAAATCTATAGAGCTAAATACTATTTTCAGAGTTCAGTCTGAAAGACAAATAAAATCGGCTGTTTTGAATTAAATATATAATCCTGGTATCCTTAGCAATTGCTTTGAATTTTGATTTTGAAACACAACTGTGTCTCAGAAAGTTTGAGGAGGTTATAGGGAAATTACGGGACATCAGTGGTACCAGGACAGATTATTTCAATGACCTACACAACACCCTGAAATAATTTTTGCCACCAAACAAACAGAAAGCAGTACTAGAATAAGACTGTTACCTCTTCTATTTGTAATTATTCCTCATACAGCTGCAAGTATTTTCTTCTGACAATCTGAGAGTCACTTCTCAGTGTACTCCTGTCCCTGCCCTCAGTCCCTTCAGGATTATGTTTCTTTTTCAGTTTATTTTTATTTCTCTCAAGTGAGTGCAAAGAAAAGGCCAATATTATTGTCTCACTATAGCAAATCATCTACTTGCTTTCCATCTTTATTAATGTCTTGGTGAAAATCAAAGTAAAGTGACATCCCTATATGATAATGAGAACATACATACAATATTCTCACAGAAACTAACATTCTGGATACATGCAAAGAAGGGAATACAGAGAAAAGATTGGTAAGAGCCCCATTCTGAAGCAGTCAAGACCAAATTATTGGAACTACAAAACATAGTACATACCCGGACTGGGCTACCATGGGAATTTGAAGATTACACAGAATCACACAGAATCACAGAATTTCTAGGTTGGAAGAGACCTCGAGATCATCGAGTCCAACCTCTGACCTAACACTAACAGTCCTCCACTAAACTATATCGCTAAGCTCTACATGTAAACGTCTTTTAAAGACCTCCAGGGATGGTGACTCCACCACTTCTCTGGGAAGCCCGTTCCAATGTCTAACAACCCTTTCAGTAAAGAAGTGGCACTCACAGTGTGCAGAACTGTGCCCCAAATGCATTAGCTCTTTCTGAATTCCCAGTAAAATTGAACATGGAAAATACCTTTATCACACTTCTAACTTATTGCAAATTGCATTTTACTGAACAACAGTTCCAAAATACAGAGGGTCAACCACACCATTTCAATCTCCTCTTTACAAAATAAATGTATCTCAGGGAAATGGAATCCAAAGGTAAGCATGATGATCCATAACAATGATATCAATGCATGTTATTGCACACTTGATACAAATATTGCAAGGTTGCTTAATCAATGCAGACCAAAGCCACTACAAAGATTTCCTGTATTAACATTAGACACAATCTCTTAACTTCAACATTTAAGGTTTTGGGTGTGTTTTTTTCCTGTTTGTTTGTTTTTAAAAGATCCAGATGTGCATATGTCTGTAGGGACGAAAAGAGGGGAAAATGCAATCTATGACCTTTTCTGATCCCAGGAAATCACAATAAAAAAGAACATTAAGAAAACTGTGTATGTGTCTGGATTATTTCAAAATGTAATTAAGCAAGCTTGAATCTCATGGGATGTCTTTTCAAATTCCTGTAAAAATTTAATGAAAGGCTTTAGCAGATACAGTTAAAAACAATGAACAGCTAAAGAAAACAGCATTTTGACTCTGTTCATAAAGCACATCAATCCCATAAATTAGAATAGAGAAATAATTTATTCCTTATTAACTTGGGGAAACTATAGTCATGACTTACTGTAAGTTTTACGTAATGATTCATTTAACGTGTTGTTCTTTGCTTCCTGAAATTGCCACTAAGACTTTTGGTGGTTTTTTTTGTTTTGTTTTGTTTTTTTCTCTAGCTAAAGAGAAGATAGTAAGATGGCAGAACTAAAAATAGGTACGATATTAAATCCATTAACTGTTACAGATATACTTTCCTTTCTGGTATTTCAGAAATGTATTTTATGGGGCATATTAAATGGGGAATTGAAGGGATATTTTAGGGTACTGACTGATATGAACATAAACTTCATATTGGTAGAGAGAAAAAAAATAGCTAGCACAGTAATATAGTTAGTACTCATGGCTGATAGAATTATTTATAGACATGGTCCATTAATCAAACAACTTGAAATATTTTGTCAAGAAGAAAAACAATGCACCAGAAGCAGTGTTGTATGAATAGCTCACACTTAGCTACAGTCACCAAATTTTCATTCCAATGAATCACAAGCATATGATTCAGAGGCGGAATGTGTCCACTGGTGCTGATAAATACAAATTAGAAACACAGGACAGACACTTTCTGTACCAGCAAACTATTTTTTTTCAGAAGACAGTACTTTTTCAGACTATTACTGGTTCCTGGCACGTCTAACTGCAGTTAGAAAGAAGAAGGGAGTGCTTTGGAGCATTTATGCTCCAAAGGGCTCCCAGAATCCCAGCCCAGGCATGACTAATCTGCTCAAGACTCAGGCTAGCCTTCAAGATAAGGCCGACTTAGTGCTGGGTCACCAAGCGCAACCAGGTTCAGAGCAGCAGGTTCAAGGCTTAATTTAGCACGTGTATAGATGACAATACACGCTCTTGTGTAATAAGCACCTTTTATCCCAAAATTTACAATGAACTTAACACAAGCCATTCTGCTGATGCTGATGTTTCCTCTGCATTACATGCTGTTTTCATACAACAGCATGTGGCATCTATCCAAATCCCGCTTATGTCCAAAAAGGTGTTAATAACTTGTGTCTTTTTTCTAATAATTTTGAATCACCAATCAAGATAAATTACTCATAATTTTCAAAGACAAGACGTTGGAGATGGTGCAGGATGCTAAGGATTGAAAACCTTATATTACTTATTCAGACATCTTGAAAATTTCTACTTCAATATTCTGAGGATAGTAGAGAAAAAGGCACTAGTGTCTAGGGAGAACACAAGAGTAGGCAAATGTGGTATTAAATTCTCTGTTCTGCCTTGACAGATGTGCTGATGGGCATGAGTGACTTTCTAGTAGTAGAGATGGTACATTTGCTTATATCTATTTGTGGCTACAAAATCTAATTCCATGTGAAACGTAATGGCCATTACATACAACAGTCGTAATTTGTGAAACTATATTATTTACCCCATTAAAAAAATTGAAATAATTTGCTTGCCTTGTAGAGTTCAACCAGCTTTGAGGAAAATGTATAGAAGCTAGTGGAAAAAAAAAAAAAAATCCATCATATATATTGCAAATCAAGTAGTTGGGCTGGCTTATGAATGAGAATAACAACTGGACAGTTGCATTTTCCTTTGTTATTATTATGAGATAATGGTGTATTCTTCTGAAACTTTCATTCGCTTTTTGTTAGAACTCTGATGAAAAAATGTACAAATAAGTGGCAGCTTAGAAATTACTTTAAGTTCATGTGTTGACAGTCAACAGCCTGTTCTTAAAAATTGCTTAAACCTCTTAGAAAGTAAAATGCAATAAGTTTATGTGAGGCACCCAAATTCATGTGGTCCTGCTGGCTCCCATCCATGTTTCTGACTTTACCCCAGGTAACCCAGCTGCTTGAGGAATGAAAGCTCCTCTGACAGAAAAAAGCCCCCACCAGTCAGAAGCCTCCCCATCTCTGCTGTATCCGGACACAAACAGTTGCTGCCAGCTGTAATTGCTGGTGGGAGAAGACTGTCACAGAAAGACACAGCTGTTGGTGTGACTCCTATTCAGAAGAATGTGAATAGGAAAGGAGAACGTGTCCCTGTCCCAGGGAGACAGAAGCAACATCTAGATTTGGTTTTCACTGTGTGAGATTCAATCACCGTCATCTACATGGTTACATCTGAAAGTTTAGTTTGAAAAGAACTTTGGAAGTGTCTCTCATGGCTATAATTCAGATTCTAGTATTGTGCCAGGCATCTTGCAGAAAAATGATTAACTCTAATGAGGACACCAACTTTACAAAACTATTCTGTACCATTCTTTATTCCATATTTCCAGGAGTGAGACTAAACTGAATTTAATAATAATTTATTCATGTGGCTCTCATCTGTTATGAATTTTTTTAAAAACTTTACAATATGTTTCATTTCTTTAGAGAAACTGTTATTGATCTTTGCTTAAGTTTGCACTGCAGGCAAAAGAGAGGCCTTTAACACCCATGAACCATAACTGTAGTAATTACAATATAATTAATATTAATTGCTTTGCACCCAAATATCAGTGTACTAAAATAGTGTAACAGTATGTAAGTATTTTCCAGTACTGCGATGGCATAACTGAACCTAACATATAAACAGTTGGTATAAATACATGAGCGCTGTGACCACCAAACAGGCAAAGACAGGTGAATGTGGATACATGCAAGAGTCATTCAAATAACTAAAGCTGTCATAGAAGATAAGCACAAGGGACTGTAAATTGCCAGGACAAGCTCCTTGCTACATAAGCAGGATGGCCAGCAAAGCCAAAAACAAGATACCCATTTGGGGAGGGAGGGAGCAATAGTGTAAAAATACCATACACAGTTATGGAAAATCAAAGAAGAAAGAAGTCAAGCACACCTTGGTTCTGATTTCTGTCAAAGGGCTCTCAAGAGTGGTCACAGCTTGATTTCAGAGACTGAGAACCACCAAGGATTTTACCATCAGTCCTAACTGTATGGCATCAGCTCTGTAGTATTGTATTCTTAAGGCTAATAGGTGTTATAAAGCAACAATTACGTTTTACGAATTTATCAAGTGTGTTGTTAATGACTGAATTTCTAAGGACAATCTTCCAAACACTCATATTCACCAATCTGTAATTCCCTATACCCAAACACTCACCTGCAACAACATTATAATAGAGGTGCATTAGGTGAGATTATAGAAGACACTGGCTAGCCTTCAGTAAACCACTTAAGTGCACATCAAGCTGTAAATAGCATGACTAGTCCCACTAAATGCTTCTATTTCTTTCTCATGTGTAAGCCCTCTGTTCTATAGAGAAGTTGGACATCAGCACTCAATAAGAAACAGAGCTGGGGGATGGGTAGGCACAGATCCTGTCCCTAACTATGGTCTGAAATATTTCTCAGTCTACAGTAGCTGCAAAATACCAAAATGACAATTGTGTGATTTTGCGAGAAAGCTGAAAGCATAGTTGTGTTCTAATAACTTAGGGCAGAGAAAATAAAAGATGTTGATTTCTATTTTTTGCTTCTTTGCTTTTTTTGGAAATTCTCCCAGGACATTTCGGGTTGGTCTCTTTAAACTTCCTCAGTTGGTCTATGGGGATTTCTAAAATCCAAGCTACAAATGAAGATGTGTATTTTATGATCACATCTAACGCTGGGAAGCACTAATAAAGGAAAATTTGATGTGCTTACATTAGTCAGAATCACATAATTTACAGAGGCAGGCATGGCAATTCTGGTGGGCTGAAAAACAATATATTCTCTGCAGAAAGTACATAGATTAAAACACTGAACACTTCTCACAACTTTTTATATCACTAGGCAGAGGTCTGACTTTGTGATTTGAGGACTAAGCAGCAAACCCCCCAAATCTGTTCATTCCTAGTTATTTCCCAATGCTGCATTTAAACAGAGTACGCTAAACTGGTAAGAAACCACACAAAATCATTTAGCTTATTGTTGGCTGGCCATGAGAAACTGTGTAAGTGACTGGATTTTAAAAGTAGTCATTAGTTTCACCGAAATGCTGCAGCTTAACATTCTGTTCTGGGAAAATGGGAAAACAGGCACTCCAGGACTGAAAAAAAAAAAAAAAAAAAAAAAAAAAGTTGCTTTCTATGTACTTCTACAGCATTCTTTCAAGTGTCATCTTAGCCATTTAATTATTTCCTCATCTGTTTGTGTGTCCACTGTCTTTTCTTACTTGTAGATGATAAACTTTGTAACATAGGGCTAGTCACTCAGTGGCACTCTGTGGCATGTGCTCCCTGTGGCACAATGGATGTGGGACCCAAGTTGCTAAACATCACAGTCCCATGAAATCCCACTGACTGTAAGTAGCTAAGCTGTGTCTCATTGATGAACACCCTGTATCAACTGGGCTTTTAGTGAGCAACAGAACAGAGTTAAACTGAAGACTACAGCTCATCTTCAGTGTATTGCTTTGGGCTTTGATTTAGAAGTTGTGTTGGGTTCCAGTGCTTTAATGAAGCAGAGCAGCTGCATACAAGTTCTAGCAGCTTTGCTTTTACTGCAAATACAGAGCAGCCATGTTGTATTGTGCGGTTCCCCATGAAAAAAGCACATAATTCAGCTGCTTCCTGAGACAGATTTACAGACTAGCATCAAGTATCGTACAATTGGAGCATTAGGCAGGAAGGAAAAAGCTCTTTCCTTTCTGCATGGTAATTAAAACTTAAGGTCTTCAGAGCCAGCCCAGCCTTTTCTGTGAGTTTTCTACAATGCCAAGCACAATGAGCCCCACAGTCTTCAGTTGAAGTGCCTATGCTCCATCACAACAGGAATGAATATATATTGAATATATTAAATAGACATTCATTCATCAAATAGGTTAGGGTAATGTTTCTGTTCCCTAACGAAGGAGGCAGCTTGAAAGGAAGTCACTCAGGCTGTAAACAGGAGTTTATCATATCCCACTTCCTTCTGAATTGTGTAATGATTTTTCTTTTTATGGCTACCTGATTTATGGTGCCATACAAAGCTCAGCTGCAAACTAAAACTGAATCTCAGGAGTGGCAGAGGCTCCTCTCCTAGATCTTAACTCCATTTTCATTAATGGCCCCAAGCATCCATGTAGAAAACATTTGGAAAAAAAATAAAAATAAAAAGTACAAACAAACAAAAAACTGTTCTATAGATGAAATAAACATAATAAAAGCACTCAAATATGCTTTCAGGAGAAAGACATTGACTTCCCACATTCTGAGGGTGTGCCTTCGCAATGAAACAGGAACACACCACAGAAGGAGCACCTCTAATCCTTTTCTCACTCAAATTCTATGGTAGGAAGGAAGATATGGCTTATGCCAGTGTATCTAACATCTGAACTTTAAACTCACACCGACGTTAAGGCACCTCTAGCCTGATCATCTGTATTTGTGTCAGATAATAAGAACAGATGGTGATATTTGATACAAAATACTCAGCTAACTTAGCAAAGAGTTGGGTATACATTTTCGTAACAAGGCATCTGATGAGTCTGATAAATAAAATTTCTTATGGGAACAGAAGACTAGAACTAACACCATCATAACAGAAAAAATATATCCAATCCAAAAAGAGCAAGTGAAGATCTGTTTAATGATTGAATCCAGAGAGCCTACATCCTTCATGCTACTGGAATTATATTTGCACCATATAATTGCAAAATGATAACTTTCTCACAGCTAGTATATCCCAGCAGACAAACTGCTCTTGACTGTCCTGTTATTTACCTAAAGCATCATTTTGCAGTAATATAAGTATTATCAAATAGTTGGAGCTAAATCTGATTTTTTTAAAAAAGTCATTTTCTTCAGAAAATATGAATTTGTATTGGCATTAATACTGAATATTTGGCAAAAGAACACTTGATTTCCTGGAGTGCACAAATTCTAATTCATTTTTGACCAAGAATATTAACCTTTTTATCACTAATTTTAAATCTAAGGAAAATAATAATATAAGCTTTGTGCTAACAGTAGTGAGTTTTGCTTGTTGATGTTTTTAAACATAAAGAATTATTTCTCCTAAACTTATTTTTTAAAAATCATATTACTACCATTACACTGGCTTATTAACTGTGCTGAAAATTAGGAAATAAGTTTATAGAACAGAACAGGATATAATACAACTTGTTTTTTTTTTGTCTGATAGCTGAGTTCAGCCATACATCAAGTTAGCTGTCAGCTCTGTACCTCTAAGGAAAATAAGCTTTTCTCCATAGTCTTTAAGTGGACTTTCTCAAATACTCAGTTTACTGGACTTGTTTTTTGTTTTAACTTTAAGTTAAATTATTTGCAATGAAACTTATGATTTAGAATAACTATCAGCAGAGATTATTTTTTCTAACAATGGTTTTCTTGCAAATGTCCTTTTGGAAAGGGATATCCTGTATGCACAACTGTCTATTTTTGTAAAATATTTTAGTACATAACAAAATAGTATCTTAATACTTGAAGAAGGTTCAAACCAGTAGAACTTCAACTCAGACCAACCTTCAGTACGTGTTGTGAATGTAACCTGAATAAATTCTGAATCCACTTTATTAATGTACATACAAGCTACTTATTAACACTCAGTACAAAAGAGTTTAAAGTACTGTGCAATCACTAGCATGGTAAACTGTACTTCACTAGATGTTATCACTTCAAAAACCTGTACAGCACACCAGATTCAGTTAATAACACAAAATCTTTATGAAATAATTCACATTAGTGTGTATCTCTGTTTCTAGGTACCTGTCATCATTTGGCAAAGTAAAGCAGGCAAAATCTTTAAATCTTTATGACTTTTTTATAATACATTTCTAAGATATTTTGGAACTAAATGTTTGCTTGAGCTGAGGTAAAACACACAGGACAAGAATAGATGTGAAGAAATACAGAATAATTATTAGCAAGGCAAAGTTATCAAAGGATTTATGAAGGCCTAACCAGAAGAAGATTAATGGAGAGACAAGAAACCTTTTGGAGGAAAAACAAATGAGATTTTAGTAGCAAGGAGTACTTGATCAAGAGATATTACATAGAGTGCAAAACATAGTTGGGAAAGACAAGCTAGTGTGAACAGATATGACAGTAAAGCAATTTATGTCCTTTAGCACAAGGAATGCTCTAATATGTTGATGCAGCTGAAGATTCTGAAATGTATAACCTTAAGAGGCTAAGAGCAAAGTGAGCCTTAAGTATTATTGGGCTGAGTCCAGCAAAGTGAATGTTGAAGGTGCTGTACAAATCTGACCGGCTATTATTTGATGACAGTGACAGGCCTTCAGGATCTACCTCTTATGAGGATCCTCTCAAAAGTGTGATGGAGAGTTAGCTCTAAATTCAGAAAAGGGAACCAAAAATGGAAGTGTTTGAGCTAAGAAAGTGAGATGAAACTCTCCTAAAATGTAGAAGGAAAAGTATAACTTGAACACTGAGGAGAACATTGTTTTTTCTTCTTTTTACTGTTATGTATTTTTTTCATTAAAGCAATGGCAGTAGAAGCATCCTGTTTTACTTTTATGCCTTACATCTGTGTTATTCATATTACATTCTAAACCAGCATCTGTCCACACAATAACACTGCTTTGGTGTCAGTGCAAATTCCTTGGGTATTGCTATTCCAAACGTACAATTTCATTGTGCCACTTTGAATCTATTTGGTTCATTGCTCAGAATATAACGCAAACAAATTTCACTTGAGAATAACAAGACTCCATGATGCAAGAGGTGCTCAACGTGTACAGAGACCACCAAATGGCAACCTGAAAACAATGACTACATAAGAACAACAGTTGATTCCCCCGTCTAGTCTCTTATCGGCCTCACCTGTCTAGGATAAATGGACTACTCATATCATAAAATAAGTGCCTTCAACATAAAACAATCAAGTCACTCAGGCTGCAAGGGACTTGCAGATGTCATGTGAACCAACCTCCTGCTCAAAGCAGGGTCATCGGAGAAATTATTATATAGGTCAAACATACATTTGCCTTAAAAGATAAACTTAGTTCCCTGTTAACTTGAGCCTTCGTTAGTATTTTAAAAATTGATATCCTGAAAGACAATAAGTAGAACTAACTGCTACAGTAGAAAGGTTTTCCAAACAAAAGTCTGTTCTGCTCAGGCTTGGTAGTGTAGTATGACACCTGTTCCTTTAGGATTATGATCTAATTTCTCAGCAAAAAGACAAGAAGCAGAGGTATGTTATTTGAACAGCTGAAGAACAGTGCAAAGAGTTTACGATGGGAAGACCGTGACCTACAAGAACTTTCTCTATTACCAGCTGTTTTTAAGACCTGTGTAACTCTGAACAGCAACTTCAAACTCTCCCACACATATAACAAAGAACTAGGGATTTCCTACACAGTAAAGCAAAAAATACAAAATCTCTACCTGACATTCCAAACTGAAGTTTTAAATCAGAGTTATATCTTTTTGTCTCTCTGTGTCCTGTTTGTAGAGATATTAACCCCTGTCAAAATAACAGGGTTCTGTTTTTGTTCCTCCCATCTTTGGGACTCGGACCAAAATCAGAGAAAATAAGTAAACTAAGAGGCAGTAAATGGGATTGCAGCATACAGTTCTTGGGGAAAAGGCTCTGTGAGTACCCTCAAATTTTGAACTGCTAGTCACAAAAAAAAAAGTAGTGTTGAAAAAAATGTGCATGTTCAGGCTGCATTCCTAAGAAAAACTACTGTTGAGAAAAAAAAAAAAAAAAAAGTGGGTAAATTAAATGTAAAGAAAAATTGTAAATAAATGTATTTCTGATTTGAACAAGAGGACGAAAGAGAATTTCCTCAGTTTACTGACAAACAGAATTAATGACGATCTTATACAACGCCAGTTACAAGTCTGCATCATATTCAAGTTCAAAAATACATGCCATTTTAAATATGAAACACCATGATGGTCATAAGCAACTACTATATTGATTCATTCAAGTGTGGGAAAAAGAAAAGTGTGGGAAAATGCAAATGGGAAGTGTAATGCAACTTGTGTTGACCTTTGTTCAAAGTTCCCAAGAGTAAATACAAAGTGAATTGTAGCTCACACTGTGACAAGTTTTTATGATGCTCTACATTTGATTTGTGCACTCTGCTATACTCAGTAACAAAAGTAGAAAAGAGTGAGAATACAATCTCTCTTTAATTCTTCAGTAATTATAAGACAAAATCCACTTACGTATAAGCTATTTTTCAGCAGTGCAAAGCCCATGAAACTTTTTTCTTTTATTGATTTGTGTTTTTTTTTATTTTTTATTTTTTTAAATCCTTTTTTGGTTGGAATTTTAAACAGAATATTGAAGTAAACAAAGCTTAGAATAAAAAGTTGTGTTCCTTTCCAGGGAAAGGGAAAAACTGGGCCCCCATAATGTTATTCTTCACAAAGAACGTCTTCTAGTGTTTTTATACATGTTAGCAACGTCTTAAAATTGATTTTTTTCACTGAGTTCACATTCATTAAAGTAGTGTTCCTGAAAGCATATGGGCTGTTGCCTTGAAAACCACTTTTTTCTTAAAAATATTGTATTTTTATATATTCTCTTATTTTAATTCTAAGAAAAATCATGTAATCTATTTTCTTAGGGACTGAAAACACCGAAGGCACGAAATGAAAAAGCCATTGCCACCACTCCGTAAAGCCACTCAGTTGTGTGCTGAAGTTTTAAAAATCTTCCATTGCTGCCAGACTTACAAGACTTGAAATCAGTTTATTGCTGCAAGGTGAGATTTTCTAGGGAAAGGTCCAACCCTCACGGATGCCTACAGGCAAATAATATAGACTACACAACACAATAGAAACACGGAATGTGGTTAATGTAGGTATAATGAAAGAGTGTTTCTAAGAATTATGGGTTTACAAACAATATTTCAAGGAGAAATGACTAAGTTCTTCCCAGAATAAGAAAGAACAAGGTTTAGAGTTCCCCACAAGACAGAAAGAGGATTTCTCTATTATTTTTTGCACAATAACAATTCACCAGTAATTGAAACAAAGTCTTTGCAGTCATTTAATACTTGAAAAATCTCTTTTCTTCTCCAAACCTTAAGAAGCTTTTCCAAACCTTTTCTTCACCAGACGTGAAAGACATCAACTGCCCTGTTACATCACCCTATTCCAATATGAAAAGTGGAGGCTTAGCCATTTCAAGGTGTGTTAACCTCCCATGCTTTTTCTCAAGCCTTTCCAAGAAGGAACAACTAATCTTAGATCTGCATGCTCAGAAGCTAATAATTGAGACAGGAATGTACAAAATCCCTTAACCTGTCACATTCTTTAAAGATAACATAGAAAAAAATTGACAAACAATGGAGTTATTTGATCACTTTTTCCAAAACTTGTTTCCAGTGAGGATTCTGAAACAGGGAAATGACATTTGTCACTCTTTCACAAAATAAGAGAACAGCATTTACAGAGCATGCCGACATCCTACAAATACCAGCATAAATAGGGGTAACGTCTCAGCTGTACAAAACATCATTTTATTTTCTTTAACCTATTTAGCTGATGACTTAGATTCACCTTGTGATGATGGCTCTCTAAAGGTATAAAGTTTCTCATAGAGACTTCCACCCATCTCACATTTGACAAATTTCACTGCTTAACAGCATGACCATGCTCAAAAACCAATCTACCAATACACATTTTACATCATGGGTTTTCCAATTACATATTTGCCGTCAAAGTACAAAATAAAAAACAGTATGAAAATTGTTTTCGTACTCACTGTTTTGACCTAAGCATTTCAACAATTTTACAAACTATTAATTAAAAACAGTAGAATAAGCCTGTAACGAGAAAGACTTCTTTTACCCTCACACATACACAGAATGCCATTCCTGCTTAAAGTGTAACATCAGTTTTTAAGAATTGCAAAGAACTACAGCCCCCTCTTGTGACAAATGGTCAGAAACACACAGTTTCACAAAGGAAGCTGCTTCCAACCGTGTAGTATCACATTCAAATAAAATTCCTTTAGAAAGATCATGGGTTTGGCATGAAATAACTTCGATTGAATTATTTATTGCTGATTTCTCCCCAGCATGACAGTTGGTGCCATGTAACAAGAAGCCTGATAGTACAGTGACACATTCTGTTCCTCCTTGCTCTCTGGATAATAGTTATCCAGCTTCCCCATGATTCTCTGACTTAACTTCCACAGGAAAGTAGCCAACAGATAAAAGTGTTCAAGATAACAAGTCTCAATTCATCTCACCTCTGTCACTGAAGGTGACAGGTGATAAGTAAGCATACAAACACAAGGGGAGGATGGCTTTATGCCATCTAGATATTTTTTCCATACCATGGAAATCCTCAAATAAAATGCTAATGACTTGTGACAAATCTATGATGTTCAACACTATCATTTTTTGACCAAAATAAGAAATATTCATTTACTTCTATGGGAGTACTTGATGGCATACTACATTAAACATGTTGATAAATTTAAAATGAAAATAGATAAATTTAATATTCAGTTCTGTAGAAGATTAAAAGACATCTGATGGGAATTTTTTATTAATTTTGATCTCTTGAACAGTATTCTTTTTTTTTTTTTTTTTTTTTTTTTTTTTTTGCATTGGGTATTATCATCCAGAAAATCTAATTCTGCATTTTTCTGGAAAATGTTCTGACAAATACATTGCCTGTCACACAATATAAGCAGTCAAGCCACCTGAAAAAAATCATCTCAGAGATCAGAGGTCCTCATTCCTGCTATAATATCCTTTGATACATGCTGGAGGTGACAACATCTGACCAGAGAAGTAACTTCATAGGATTTCTTATATTAAAAGTCCTAAGTTATCACTGTATCAATATTATTTACATCAAGACAAGGTGGAGTTAATGACACTGCAGCCTTACAGTGTAGGCTTTAGCAAAGGAATCATATCTGATGAAAGACTGTGTGGGTTTTTTTTTAAACATGCTAGCACCAATAATACAAAAAGGGGCACAGCAACCTGTCGTGAGTATGCTCTTACGGTATAATAAATACATATACAATTATGAGTCAGGGAAGAATCCCTTCAAATCACTGTCTCCTTATGAAATATACCATCTTCTGAAACAGAGTAGAACATCCTGTTTCTGTAATTATCAATAAAGTATATTTAACCACTTGAATTTCCAGACACGTTACTAACATGCTGGTAGTCTCAGAAGTGACAGAAGATAGTTCTACCCCAGAATTACTGCACTGGTTCTTCTCAACACCCACCTGTCTGTATAATACAAAGAATTAATTTAATCATGGTAACAAACTCATAGAGAGTAAACAGAACAAAAATAAAAGATGTGCTATTTTGTGGCTTTGGCATAGTTATCAAAGGAACAAAATGAGACCCTTGGGAGCTGTTGACAAGTAGACTGTGATAATCCTTACACTGACTATCAGGATGAAATGTGCCATTTGGAACTAATATACCTTGAGGCTTACTGAAACACCTGTTGTATAATACCAAAGAAACCCAGCATAAGTAAATGGTTTTCATTAAATGTTACTTCAATATAAAGATTTCAGTCACTTCTCTCTAATCATAATTTTGACTTTGATTCCCTTCAAGATATATTTTTTAAAAAGCTTACATACAAGCATAACAGATCATCAAGCTGTTTCTAATTAATGTCATAAATAATCAAAAAGATGCAATCTAAGGATGCTAACAGTGTGTTCAAGAGAAAAAAAACAGCACTGCTAGAACAAAATTAATGATCTCAGATTTGAAAACATTACAGTTCACATCGTAATACTGCCCATAAATTAAACAATGGAAAAATAATAGTAAAAAATAAGACCAGAAAGAAATAGCCTAAATACCATACAGCATTTATCAAACTCCTACTGAAAAACCCAAGGACTGGCACAGGGGCCAAGACTGGTTAAGGTTATCAGTGATAACCCAAAGGGCAGGACAAAGCACATCCTCAGTTAAGATTAAGGGATTAAAACACCTGTCATATAAGTAGAGGCTGAGAAAGCTGGGACTGTTTAGCTTCAAAGCCATTTGTACAAATACCGGAGTGGGGACGAGAGGGAGACCTTGTCAGACTTTTCTTGGTGGTACACACAGAAGGCAAAAAGCACAGACTGAAATACAGGAAATACCATTTAACCATAAGATTTTTTTTTTTTCCTTTGGGAGTAGTCAAAAAGGTAGACACTTGTAGACACTCTATCCTGAAAGATACTCAAAACCCAACTGGACAACCTCCTGGAGTCCGCACTGCTTTGAGCAAGGGAGTTGCTATAGATGATCTTCAATGTTCCTTCCAACCTCAACCAGTCTCTGGTTCTGTGAAACTCAAAATACTCTGCCTTACGCACTGTATACTTACCAAATATTTTGATGATATTTATGCCATAGTGGTTGAGTATACCTATTTTAATGGCACCTTTATCACTTTCACACTACTAAGAAAAAAATAATAATAATTTAAATCCTTACAGCTCTACTGGAAACTGGCAGCCAGCAACATCTATATTGCTCTCTTATGCCCTTCCCAAAATGGATAGTTAGGAAAATTTAGAGACATCAGATGTGTTTGGAAATCTTTTTTCTTCAGAGCATCTCCAATGCCTCCAATTCACAGGTGTATACAGTTAGGAGCTTCAATATAGGTTACAGAGATACGCATTAAGCAATTCAAACTTTTGAGGAGTACTGTATGATTGAAGTCTGCAGTAATGTTACAGACCATCATATTAATTCATGTGAAATTGTTCAAGCACTGTCACTCATTTCTGGAGTAAAACAGTAGAGACTGACATAATCTTAGCAGGATGGTGAGTAAAGGCTGACTATGTAGATACGTATTGGAGTGACTCTGAAGTGGAACAGCAATAGTTACTTGCCACTATGGACCATTTCTCATAGATGTTGAATGCAAAATCAAGCAACTACTGCTTATTGCCCTTATTCTCCAGCCAAGGGCAATGACCTAAGGAAATGCTTAAACCCAGTAGGCTTTAGGGACAGCCCCTGACCCTAATTGGTGCTGTCCCTCGGGTTAAATTAAAAGTTTTACCATGGCCTCTAAGCTTCAGTTGCTGCAAAACTAGTTTCCTGTTCTTGGTATCCTCTGCTTGACAGATTGGCAGACCAGGAATTCAGAAGTCTAGTTTTAAAGTCCTGACATAGTCTTATGTACTAATCCATCATGTGTTCACAAGACTTTGTATCTGCTTACTTTGCAGATAGGGCTCCAAAGTGTCAGCACACAGGCACTTTGTGCTGGATCTGTACTTCTGCATTGCTAGAGTTGAAGTGCTGGTTTCACCTTTGAATTAATCTAGAGATCTCAGTAGATAATGTGGCCCTTTTAAGGCCCTTCTGAAAGTATAGTAAGCTCTAAGCGTCGCTACTGAAAGGGTGAAAACAAAGATATAACAAGTGGTGCGGCCTACAACTTCCAGGTAGCAGCTCTCCATTGCAGCAGAGCCTCAGCTAACTGGTCCTTAGAGATGGGAGCTGGAACTCAGTGTGCCAGCCCTGATTTGTTCTGTGCTGAGCAAAGGCGAGAGGATGGGAACTCACATAATGTGTTGGGAAGACTTTCCTGAAGCAGTAAACAATGTACCGGAAGCAGAAGACAAGCTGCGAATGGATCCAAATTTAGCACTAACAAACAGTTCCAAAATACTCCTTATCAGTGATAAAAATACAAAGCTCCTATTAAGCTGATTTCATATTCCAAAGTTACAGAGGAATGGAAAACTCACTTTTACAAATACTAAGATGATACTGACACTGACAGCATTTCATGATATGAGCTTGCTGACATACTGTGTACCATTTTCATCTTGAAATGCAGCACACTGTATGTTAAAAGAAATCTAGAACAATTTTTTAGGCAAATAGCATCCTCCTTGTTAAGTGGCAACATCAAATTTTATCTGTTAAAATGACTTCTGTGTTCAATTCATTATCAATTAATCCCATTGCAGCTTTGATCTTTACTGAATAACTAATTATTATTTTAACATTATGCCCCAACTCAGGATATGCCTCCTGTAAAAGGGTATAGATGGATACCTACACTTTGGCAATAGTATTATTAAACTAATCAATAATAAGTAACCACCTTACCCTAATACTGAACCATACAGTATTGTTGGATTATAATATTATTAGCCATATTCTACCTTAGCAGAGCTCCATCAGCTTTTAACTAACCTTATGTTCTTCCTGTATTTGTACTTTGTTGAACACAAGCAGGCTCACAGCTTCCTGTGTGATGGTGATAACATATGTCTGACTTTGTTGTTGGCAGCTGGACTGAAAAGGAAGACAATGCACTTTGACCTGTGAAAAGTGGTATAAAGCTTATCAGATCCTCTCCAGATATCACTGAAGGAAATGGGCTGGAAGAGCTGTCCCCACATAGGAAATATATATAAAAACCTGTCAGTGCTAATCTTTTTGTAATGCCATTAAAAATGTACTTTTGCAAAAAAAGCTGCTGGACAATGTCATTTGTTCAAACTGATCTGAAGTAAAAGTGGAGAGGAAGCATTATATCCCACACATCAAAATTAGGTTCACATCACTTGAAATGACTCAGTAGTTAGTAGTATCAAGACTACTTCACTTTACAGTGCCAAAATAAATTTTTCATAGTCATTATTTCTCTGCTCCAATTCTGAAATAGACCTTTAAATGTCACATATTGTATCGAACATTATACACAACTTTTCCCACTAAACAGTTCATTTAGCGGTTTTGTTTATCTTCAAGGCCTTCTAAATGAAGTAAAATTATAACAAAATTCTTCCTTCTGATGTACTCAGTCTACAGATCTGACAGCACCAGTTAAACAGTCATTTTTCAGTATTTCCACTGACTAACATAGAACATTTCTAGTTATTTCAACAGGAGCTGGATGCAAGAAGAATATAAATAAATCTCATCCTTCATCCTCATATTAGGTAACCACAAGAAAAACAAAACAAAACAAAAATAAAACAAACAAACCAAAAACGAACTGCAGTTGTCAGATGAGGTCTCAGCAACTTTAGCACAAAATCTTCCATGGATAAAATTTCAATTTGTATTGGCTTTGTTACATTTACACCACCATTAATACCCAGCAGCATATAATAAAGTTTTGTGTTCCACACTCAGCACCCTAATCCTATCCTAAAACAATGGTACATTAAGAATGGTGAAATCATTTAGTAGTCAGGAAATCACACTGGGTATCATACCCATGGTGTCACAATATTTAAGAATGTAAGTAAGAGTAAATATTATTCCCATATTATTAAAAAAATAAATTATATATAAAAAAGAGATTGTTGGCAAGCTGAACATGCAATGTCAGCTTGCTGAGCTGTCTCAGTTTATCAAGGCTATGCTCCATTCCAGTATCTGTTAGAAAAAAGCTTCATATTTCTGGTGGAGAGGAAGAGGGGAAGTAGATTTTTCTGATTTGTGTCCCCCTCCCCTTCCCCTTATATTCGTAGTTCCTGATATTTCTGCTGTTATGTGGAAAAAATGCAGCTAGCTGATCTGCCAGAGATCGGTGCCTATGTGGCTTTACACAGAATCTACACTTTGGTGCCAGGAGATCACAGAAATCAGTGTTCTATTGAAAAAACTTAACCCCAAAACCTACGATCATTGCCTACGGTAATTAGTAAAGTAGAAACTAGCTGATCAGTACTCCACTGTGTCATTACCAGTATATACTGAGAGAACTGAATAAATGCATCACTGTCAATATTTAGTGAGATAACTTAATATAGACTGAGGTAACTGAACTCCCCCTCCCTATGAGGGAGAGGCATTCTAAATAGACAAGGGAGGGAAGAGAAGAAAGGAAATGTTAATCATAGAAAACTGAGGCACAAAGTGATTTTGCCCAGTGTCACTCAGGAAATCTTTAAAAGAGCCAGGATGGTTAGATTCTCTTCAGTTGTGGTCTACCATTAAGCCACAAGGTCACCCTACTTTTGGGTCTTAAAATAGTTAGTTGTTTTTTGTTTTTTACCACTGATTTAATATCTCTGACAGGAAACATCTTCTAGTTGCAGGATTTGCAGGACATTTCACAGATCTAATAATCCTCTTTGATTCCCAGAATCTTTGTTCCCTTTTTTCCATCAAGTTTTCTTTCTTTTTTTTTTTTTTGTTGATGTTGCTGTTGTTGTTTTGTTTTTGGTGTTGTTGTTTTTAAGCAAAGAGATTTTTTTGAATAACATTTCTTTTTGTCTTGCTTCACTGTATTTAGAAGTTCCTGGGATAAAGCAATTGTAAAACATGCTTGGGAAATAGATACGATTCATTCTTAGCCAAGGCAGGGAGTGGGATCATTTGTCATGCAGGAAAAAAAATATCTATCTTGTGAATTTTATGGGCCTAAGCACAATGTAGGCATGTATTTATTGAACAGAACCAAGGCATATGAAAGTGAATACCTAACCCCAAGGCGGGCACAAAAACACTGTTCTCTTCAGACATTAGAAGGCCAGTACTTCACAGGGTGTTTCAGTGGAATGGAAGGGGAGTGGTGAAAGCATTCTCCATTCTTTGTGTCCAAGTGCTGCAAGTACATGGAAAAAATGACAAAAGCTCCCTGGAGAAGAAAAAGAATAAACCATTTAATTTGCAGTTAGGATGCTTACCTTAAATAAGAAATGTGTAAGATCACATATCTGTCTTCCACTTCTTTGTTGTTTGGTTAATGAGTATTAATAAAACAGATTATCTAAAAAATCATGAACTGTAAGTTGCATGGATCAGTATGCCAACAAGCAAGACAAAAAGATACCCTATTGTTCTCTGGCCCACTAAAAACTTGACTCAAAACATCGCAATTTCAACAAGAGAGAGAAGAGTACCCTTTCCTTTTTGATTTCACGTAGCTTCAATTCCGGATATCAGACACTTGCTATGCATGTAGGACAACACAGATTTGACCTTCTAAAGAGGTAAGAATTAAAATTGTCTTTAACTTTTCCTCAACTTGGAGTTCAATTCGGAACTGGCTTCTAGCCGTATTCAAAACTGCATCACATTAAGGGGGAAATAATTCTCTATTGTCTGGACATACCTTGGTAACAGTTCAGAGAGATGAAGATGGATGATGCCACGCATCTGTACCTCTTATAAAGTCAACAAAACTCTCAAGAAACTTTTATGTAATGATGTGAGAGATGAAGCTCTCATTGCCTTAAAATAAAATAAAATAAGAGGCACCCACTGTCTCAGAGAACATTTTAAAAAATCCCTACTACACAACAGTCATTTCTAAAGACTATTCATACAGTTGGATCCTGCCACATAGCATGAAGACTGTCACACTTGAATATAACTACATACACACATAACTTGAATATGTTATTCAAGATGCTAGGCATGCTGGCCAAGATCTGTAGAAGCTGATCTGCTTTGAAGATGAAGAAAATGGTGTCATCTTGCCTTTGTAACACTTCAAGAGGAGAAGGATTGAGAACACTTGTACAGAACAAAAGGTGAATCAGTATCAGATGGGCTCTAGAACAGGAATAGTTCCGAAGACAACCACACCTTGTAAAATCAAAATGTCACATCTGGTGTGGTGACATGGGTTAGTTTGTATCTGCAGATAGAAAGGGTCTGTCACATTGTATATGTAACAACCAATTATAACAGTATTCCTCATGTGCTAGAATTCCCTATACCATGACTTGTGAAACCTGTGTCCAAAATATGTATATTGTGTCTGTAATATTTACTATAAGTTTCTTTTCTAAAGTTTACTGTTTAAACAAGTTCAACCCCCCCCAAAAAAAATTAGCCGCATTTAGTCACACAAAACATTTAGTCACACATATTTATATATAATATAAACATATTTAGATATATAATATTTAGTCACACATATCTAGTCACACAAAAATATGTGCATACATTATCATGTGAGTTAGTTACGGGGTAAAGTTACTGAGAACACCACTAGATCACTTAAAGGCAAAAGGTGCAGCAGGATCTTTAACTGCAACAAGAATTTAAAATTGTATAAACCACAAGACAATGCACTGGGCTTTGCCATTCTTAAAATTCCTCTTTCCACAGGTAAGGTATTAAAGATTTCTGTCTAGCTGTTAATGGTATGACATCTTAAGTTTATTGAAAAGAAAAAAAAAAAAAAAAAAAAAAAAAGTTTGGTTGGTTGTTTGTTAATCTCCTACAGTGTCATTCAGGAGAGATGATGCAGCGGTAAAGATAAAGAAAAGATGTGAAAAGCTGATCCACAAGATTTCACAAAAAGTCTGTGACATCTGGCCAAAAACTGCACTCAGGATTTACTAAGAAACACTAGACCATCTTTTTCACTTATCTTCTTCCAGCTACCTACCCTTGAACACTGACGTGCTGGCATAGGGGCTTGTGAATTGGTTACAAGAATAAGGTCTGATGATTATTTTACATGTCACTTAGTTCAATTGTGTGGTTTTGTGTTTGTGTTGTTGTTGATTTTTTTTAAAGCAAGGCCTCAGCCTTTGATTCTGACTTCTGACCACATGCACTTCCAGACCCCATTTCCTACTTACCCCTTCAGTCCTTCTGGTTTGACTTGTCCACTTGAGCTTATTCATCACTCTTTTGACCAAGCCACCTGAGCAGCTGCATCATGTCAGTACCCCAAGTCACCCTGGAGTCTTCCCTGTACCCTTCACACCACTCACCACAGTTTTCTGTACCAGGTTCCCTAGCTGCTTCCTTCTCCAAGTTAACATTCAAGAAAAAACAACAACAAAAAAATAACACCTTTTCCCAAGCTTCTCACCTCTGCACTGATCAGGATCAGGGTCCTGCAGCTAGATGAGCTTTCCTTCATAGACTCTTTTCTCCACCGCCTGACTTGAGGGCAGGCTCCATTCTGAGGTGGCGCAGCCTTCCCCTAACCTCGTATCACCTCCATGGCTCCCCACTGCCTCTGCCTGCTTTCCTGGGATCTCTGCAGGCTCTGCTGCTTCCCAGAGGGGCTGAGTCACTTCTGAAATAAAAAGGCACTTCAGCAAAGCCTCCCATATGATAAAAGGACCCTCTGATGCCTTTAACAAACATCGAGAGGGAGTTGGACCACTATTACTCTGTGTGTTTTACATTCTGGGGAAAACTATGCAATCTACTTCATGATAAAAAGAACTGCAACTATCAGCTGTTTGAAGAATTGATACAAATATTTAAAGGAAAGTGAAAACAAACAGAAGAGTAAATATATATATATATATATTTTTGGAAAGCCTATAGGGACAGTGACATCTCTTGATGGTGACCGTGACACAACCCAAAAACCCGCCCCTTTCTGTGGCAAACGTTTTCAGAGCCATTCTCCCCACAGAAAGTACGTGATAAACCAGGTGGATTTCAAGCACGTCAAAAAAAAAAAAAAAAAAAAAAAAAAAAAAAAATCAGCGAGTACCAAGGGCGAGGCGGCAACCTCCCTTTTTCTGAGAGGATGCTATTACCATTGACGAAAAGCGCAAATAGCAGCCGATACTACGAGAAACGCAGCCAGTTCACAGCTCCAGCCCCACGACACCTGCGGGCAGAAGGCGGCAGCCACCGCTCCGCCCGCCCGCCGCCTCCGGGGTCGCCTGACGAAATGGCGGCCGAGCCGCCACCTGCGGGCCGTTGGGGGCGGTTGCGACCGTTAGCGGCGGTTGCGACCGTTGGCGAGGCGCGCGACGGCCGCGCGGCCATGGCGGGGCGGCGGCAAGAGGCGGGCGCCGCGCTGAGGCGGCGGCAGGAGCGGGCGCTGCGCGGCACCATGCGCGTCGTGCGGGAGCTGGGGCCCGCCGCCTTCCTGCTGCAGGAGGACGGCCGCCGCGGGCCGCCGCTGAGGGTGGGTGGGTGGCTCTGGGGGGACACACGGCTTGGTCCGGGTGTGGGATGAGGCTGCCACGGTGACTGCTCTGCGCTGTCCTTGCAGGTGCTGCTCGGAGCGCCGCACTCGTGCACCTGCGGCACAGCCCGGGCGGGAGAGGGGCTCTGCGAGCACCTCTGCTGGTAAGGGGGCGCGGTGTGAGGGGACCCAAAACGCGGCTGGAGGGGACGGGGGGCGGGAGGACAAAGATAAAGCTGGTATCTGAAGTAGTCGAATGACAGCCACTGTCACATCTGATAGATACCAGGCTGGATGACATATCAGGAGAAATGGGTCCCAAGCACCTTACAGCCCCCCAGAAGGAATTGCAAAGCACTGCTCAGCCCCAACAATGCAGCAAGTCAGGGAAGGGTTAGGAATATATACTCAGACTGGGACTAACCCTTGAATTTTAAGTATGAATTTACACGACTATATATGTATTTAGCTGGATTTTCCACAGCAAGATGTCTCAGTGTCTCACATCACACAATACTTGCTCCATGAAGCTCTGAGATTCTTCCAAGGCTGCTCCAATTATATTCTAAAGTTGAACTAACAACTAACTTGATATTGATTTTCTTACGTACCAGATACTTTGGTTATAAATTGTAGGATACTGCTGAAAAAATACCGTTTACCAAGAGATCATGAATGTAAGTATCTGTCTTGCTTTTATGGCTTGCATGTAGAGTTTACTACTTTTAAATGGATGAAGCAATGTCCTAAAGATTCACAGTCAAATTTCTGTGTACATCCTGTTTTATTCTTCCTCCTCTCCCACTTCCACTTAAGAAAAAATAATAGTGGTCTTGGACATTTTCCCATTTGTTTCCATTTTTCCCTGATACAGAAAACTTTGCATTACTTCATTGATTACAGCTGCAGTCTTGCGAAAAATGAAAACACAGAATAGCTAATCAGTTGCAACAATTTCAGAGAGAGGGAAGAATAAATTAATTTAGAAAAATACCTTGTACTGAAGTTAATTCAGTGTTCTCAAGACACTCTTACAGAGCAGCCACTGACATATTTGGTGCTTTCCCTAGTCAGAAATTAACTACAGAAGTACAGCTCATTTTTTATACAAAAATAACTGTAATAACTTCTCTATGATAACTTCTCTATTCTACACCATTTCTACTTTTGCAGCATCTGAACTGTAGTATTTGCTGCATGCTGTAAATGTCAAAAAGATTTTGTAATTCTTTACTCATTTTGATATTGATCACTTTCTGTCACCCAAACCACAAAGCTTTCCAATACAGACAGTATAAACGGTATGTTAAGAAGCAGATTCTCAAGTACTCTTTTAGACTTCTTTTCTAGGAATTGAGAAACTCCAGAGACTTCAATATCTCACAAAATAATGGGTGTAAAGATCTTTTCTCAAGTAGTAACCATAACAAAGCAGCTAAATACAAACCAACCTTAAAAGAACAAAAAATTTAGATCATTTTGTAATATATGCGTTTCAGCCCCCACAGAGAAGGTCCTCACTGCATTTTATAGATGGAAAACTATTAAAAGTGAGCTAAGTAGAGAGTTCTGTCAGAAATGCTAAAACTGTGTTTACTTTTGCTAGATGCTTCTAAGTTGGGTCTTCTTGAAAGAGAAATTGAGGAGATACTTGAGCAATTGCATCAGAAATCAACACCCAATGCAAAACAAACTCTCCTCTCACAAACACCACATGAAGAGAATGACAGATGCATTCATCAGAAAGAAATTGACGAAGAGGATGTTTGTCCCATTTGTCAGGAGGAGTTACTGAAGAAAATGCTTCCCATCACTTACTGCAGGTTAAGTACACAATTTGTTCTTTGTCTTGCTATATATTATATAGAATACCATTATCCTATATAATTAATTATATAATTATTCTATTATTATATAGAATATAAATATTCTATAATATAATTATAGAATAGCTGTTACAAGATCTGCTAATACTGCTATCATCGATACAGAAGTAAGAATATCTGACTGTTATTGTAGCCCTTTTCCAATCTTAAAAATTTAGCAATCATAGGAGTTGAACTGTGGGTAGAGAATGAGGAAGAGAAAAGAGAGACTGCTTAGTATTGCTATGTAATTTTTCTTATATGTTTATAAAATGTTACAGAAATAGCTATTTGTTTTCTGTAGATACAGCTGTGGTAACAACGTACACATAAAATGCATGAAAATTTGGGCTGACCACCAAGATGAAACTGAGAAAGATTCTGTAGTGAAGTGCCCACTCTGCAGAGAAAAATTTGCACCACTAAAGCTCATTCTAGAAGAATTTAGAAATTCTAATCAGCTTGTGACTGCAACAGAAAAAGCAAGGCTGGATAGGCACCTCGGAATCCCTTGCAATAACTGCAGAGTATTTCCAATTGTGGGCAAGTGCTACAAGTATGTATTTTTAAATCCAGATTTTGACAGTGTTGTGTCTTTGAGTATCTCTCTTAGCTCACTGCTTATTCCTCTGTCTTTATTATAAAGAAGTGACTACATCTACAGTACTGTATGTATTTGGGATCGTTCTTTTCTGAATCGTGTATTTACCTACTACTTTATCAATGCATTGACTGTTTGCTATCCTAACTCCTTGTTCTGCTGATGTGGTTTTGTTTTTTCCTTTTAGGTGCACTGAGTGTCCTGATTACCACCTATGCCATGAATGTTTCATTGGTTTCTGCCATTCTCCACACGTTTTTCTTTTTAGACAGGTATCGAACAGGTTTTCTTTGTCGTATCTTACCTAATTATAATATTAATTGATTTCATTTCCCCTTATGCAAATCATGCAGACGCTGCATTAAATGAAACTTACTTTGCTACAAGCTAAGTGGCTACAGAAAGATACTGAACTAAGAAAACAAAAACATCACCTTAAGCTATGAGCTTAGCTGCCCTCTGCCTGTATATGTTGAATAATGGCACCCTTACATAGGCAGCTGCAAATGCATCCTAGCTCACTCAACCTACCTTTCCAGTTCCTCTACCTAAATAACCCTTTCCAGCTGGCAAAGTAATGCAAAAAAAAGAGCCAAAGGAACCAACATTAAATGAGAAGATTTTGGAGAGGCATACCTGAGACAATTACAGGCTGGTGGCAGTTTGTCAGCATGTTGTCTTCAAATAAGTGCTACAAAATAGTTGCTCAGTCCAGGAATAGAAGAAGAGTACAAAGCCCTCAAAAATAACTAACAGTGAAAACATATATATGTAGTTCTACAGATAGTGAATTTGGGGAATAGAAGTAGCAGCTATGTAGTATCAGAGCAGTGAAAAAATAGTAATATTACCAGAACAACCATAATTGGATATACACATGCCTTAAAAGTTAGTTTTGCTGCCCCTTTGTCTTAGGATTTCAAGAAAGATCAGCTGTTCAGCTTTGCCATTCACAAAAGACAAACACTGAGAATATCTCCAAGTTCTAGTTGAAGTAAGTCGTTTCTGTTCCAGCCATTTGTAAAGGTCTGAGTAAGAGGTTTCACTTAAGACAGCTAATTTTATTTGCCACACCAAAAATAGTTAGGGAACATATTTGTTGTACAACTTGTTCTCAGATGTTCTTTGCATTGCTTGTAAGTGTTTATATCTTGAGTTCAATTTATCTCAATCCTTTTGAATGTTACAGAAGAGAAATAAGAAATGGAGAGCTCTTGAACAGCTTTCAGAATTACCAGCCCAAGGAGCAATATCTAAAAGCTTTAACCCAGCAAATAATTCTGAAGAAAAGCTATTATATCTTCAGAAGTAAGAACTTGTCCTTTTCTCTACTATCTCATATGACAAACATGAAACATTCAATAACATTTTCTTTAACAGTATCTGAAGCAATTATAAATACTATACAAAGAGCAATATATTTTAGTAAGAACATATTCTTCTAATACTTCTTCTAATGAAGCAACAAGTTGCCTTAGCATAGTTAAAATTATATATACCTGGCAAATGAAGTAATTCTCCTCATGTAGCTTAGAAAAATCACAGCACAATACTAAAAAAAATTACATTTTCAAATCGAAAATATCCCTTGCTTAATAGTATTTTTAAAAGTGCCATCAATTTTTCACTCAACGAATTGGGATAACAAATACAATGAACAAACTTAACTGACAGCTTTATCATCCAGAAACAAAACTAATGATACAGAGAAACAAAAGCTTTTGATCATCTCTGTATCTGTTACCTCAACATACAAGGTTTCGCATCAGAAAAACAGCACAACCTGATGTAGGTACTGCATGCATAGAAGATTAACATTTTAAAAACTTGGTAATTCTAGGATCATCTCAGAAATGAACTAGTACTACCCACAGAAAACATTTCTGATATTCTGATACTCTTGTACCCCTGTATTATAAACAACTGTTCCAGGTAGTAGTAGTTCTGTACCATATAACAAGTGTCACATCTTAAGAGATGATCATGTTCTTATCCTTATCTTATGCTTTTATCAAAAATATAAAAGTAAAAGCTACTGAAAAGGATTACCTATTCAGTAGGTAATTCTTTAGATTACCTGGAAGTAAATAATTTTACTTCTAATTATTTACTTCTAATTCAAAACTAGAACCACCAATTACTACTAAAGCAGACTACAGGATTAAGTTTATAGTCTGATACCACAATTCCAAGCCAAAGGTAGTTTTGCATGAGAGTATTTGGGTTATGAATTCTGAGCTTGGATTTCAAAAGCTCATAACTCATAGCTTTTGTTCAGGAAAATTGATGTAGAAGTTATTGCATGAAATCCAATGGCTTACATTATGCAACTGCTCAGGCTAAGCGAACACACTAGTTGGTGTCCTGAGAGATCCAAGAGTCTGTTCATGACTGTGATACTGAGATCAGCATCACTGGAATGACTTGCACAGCAGCTCTGGTTCAAAAGACTGATTAGACTATCTAATTATTAGAGGTATTATTACAGAGAAGCCTTTGTCAGAGCCAATTTATCATTCTTAAGTATACATCTTTAGTTGCTATTTTTCTTAATTCACTGTGGGTTTTTTTGTTTGTTTTGTTTTAGGACTACTTGTACCCCAAAGAATATTGTGAAGTCTTTACCTGTTATTTTAGTTAGCAAACACAGTAATTTACTTGCCCCAGGTATTCAATGTAGACTCTGTTTGAAGAGTTTTCATCTTGGTCAGTGTGTAAGACTCCTACCATGTAATCACAAGGTAAGAGGTTAAAACAAGTGCCTTAAATACTAAAGACCAAAATCTTCACATAACCTGTTAACTTGTAGCACATCAGACTGTTCAATTGACACTGATATCATCCATAGCTACATAATTTGGAAGTATATAAACCCCAGCCACCCTTTTAATTTCACCTTTGTTAGTTTGTACCAGCAGCCTTAAGCAAGCCCACTGAATACAGACCTTTTCAAATTTACCTCATTCTAGTTTGCTTGATCAGAAGTATTTTCTTTCATAACCTGATAGGAGTAATATAAATCCAGACTTGCAGGATCCTGATCACAGTCCCAGTAATTAGTGCCCTTTAGCCCAGACTTGACATGGAACACAATCAAAAGGGGAATTAAGCTCAAAGAGAAAGCTACTAAGGGTCAGTGCTGATTCCCCATTTTAATGACCATGTGTAATCTTATTCTCTGTGCAAGTAGCTTCATTGTTGGAGCACCTTAGGAAGTGTGATCTAAATACCCAGTTTATAGCAGCCTGTAATTTTTAATTAGCTTCCTTTATCCAGAGACCACCCAAAACTTAGAATGCATTCATTCTACACATCAGCAGCACAGCACTCAGTGAGGTTCCTCTTGGTTTGCATTCAGAACACTTGAAGAAGAGTCTTCTTAGAATCACTGGTACATTGATTAGCCCATGTTTAGTTAAGAAATATTATGCAAGATGTGGCCTTTGTCTTTTAAGTTTCATAGGGAATGTATTGACAGTTGGCTACTATACCGAAAAAACACATGTCCTATTGATGATTATGTTGTATACAATCCTCTGACTTGGAAGGATACACCAGCCAAACAGGAAAACTTCTCAACAGGTTCTCATACAAGTGTTAGAGAACTTGTAAAACAAGGGAAACTGGAAATGTGTCTCTCTGGAAGTCAATTTTATCTCAAGCAAGTATCATCTGAACATACATCAGGAAGTTCTCAAAGGAGCTTCAAAAAACTTTCTAATAACAGCATGCCAGAGACTCAAAAGGATTTAAGAAGTTTTAGTGACCTCCCTCTAGATGATTCTGATCATAACAGCAGCAGAACTCTATGCAATTTTTCTAGGAACGGTAAGGATATTTCTCTAAGCTCTTGTGAGGCAGCATATTCTGCAAAGTCCAGCACCATGCAGAAGCCTGACGTTCATAATGCTTTCAGAATCCCACATCAGTTTGACTGCAGCAAAACAAGCAAAGTATTTCCTGTTAGAAAATACGACTGTGATAATTCCACAAATGAAAGATACCCCAGGGAGCTGAATTTGGAAATCAATTTGCGTGCAACAAGCTATTCTTCAAAAAAAGGCAGTAAAGATATGGGAAACACCAGCCACCAACAGAGGCTCCTAACAAGGCGACTGCCTAAAGATAATAATCTTAACTTTAAACAAACAAAACCAGATTTATTATTGGAAGGAATTCCACTGCATGTCAGCTCACGATTTTCTTGTTTTAAATAACACAGCTGTATTTTTACTTCTATAATCTGTACACAGGATTTCTTAGAGACCAAGACACAAGTTAATAAGTGAATAATCCCATGGCATGAAGTGTAGATGCTAACTCACTGCTGTTCAGTACTGCAAGAAATGTTTGCATTAGATCATCACAAACACAGGAACTCATCTGGCTGGTGTAGACATGTTTCAGCTAGCTAGCTACATACTTGTAAAATTGCCACCGTGTCTTATTGGCAAGTTTTTAACCTTCAGTAAGTAAATTACTCAAAAGAAATGTAAAATGTAGAGAGCTTTTATATTCTTAAAGACCCATTAGATCAAACTTCTTATTTAGAGGTGTAATAAATGAAGCCAGACTGATTTTAACATTATTGCTGAAAGAGTCATATCAAATCTACTGTTCTCAGTATGCAATAATAAAAACAAGATGGACAAGAACCTACTTATAGAGTCAGGTACATTCTTTTAAGAGCTGCTATTGCTTACTGATAATTTCTCAAAAGAGGAGCTAAGCTTTGAAAGAACAATGATGAAACTATTGAAATATGGCTTTTGTGAACTTCAGAAAAGAGGAAGGCTTGAGAAATACTAGCATTAGATATACATAGCTATTTTCAGCTGTGTATAGATGGCCAAGCCAAAGAACTAACAAGTGTAACAATTATTTCCCAAATGGCAATATAATAAATTATAATTTTAGTAATTTTAGTTTTCTTTAAGGTCTAGGTTCCCAATAAGCATAATGAAAATTTACATATATTGCAGTCATTCAGGTTTAAATATAAACTCATATGGAATAAGAAATACTAAGTTTAACTTAATTACAGTTAACTTTTTTTTGGAAGCTTGTCCAGATTTGGGATTTTTTTTCTAATTATATTTCCTTGTTTTTAATAGAAGTCAAAACCAAGAGCAACTTATTTAGAACAAACATCAGTATCATCTATTCACACAGACTTTAATTGATATTTAAATGAGTAGTCTGTACAGTTTGAGTTCTGTGTGGTTTTGGCTTTTTTTGATGATGATACAGAACAAGTTGAGCCTCCTGTCCATTTTTCATATAATTTTCACTTACAGATTATCTGATGACCTAGATATTTTGTTTACACACTAAAATGCAATTTGTCAGAAAATACAGTGTTCTTCTGTTGAACTGGAAATAAAAATCATGAGATTTCTTTAGTTTCCTGTGAAGAGAAAGCAAAATCCACCTGTTTTGAAATACCTAGTGAATTTTCCATGAATTTAAAGAAAGAACTTTTCAAGAAGGTTCAAACTAAATTTTTCAGTGAGACTAGGAAAGCCAAGAAGACTGTGGCTTCTCAGAACTTTAGAGAAGTGATCACAGAACACGTGTAAGTGTCCCTTGTGGCAGGAGAACCTTTGCAATGTGCTTGCCTGCAGTCTTGTAGGGTTTCTGAACAATGATGAAACTATTGACATATGGCTTTTGTGAACTTTAGAAAAGAGGAAGGCTTGAGAAATACTAGCATTAGATAAAATTAAAAACCGGACATTATACCCTGGAGTTCCATTTAAGCTCTTCTATTTCACAGAATCATCCTGTTCTACCTGGATTCTACTCAGATAATCTACTTTGAGATTATTTGTAGTTGGAACTGACGTCTGTCTTCTGCATTGTGCAGACATGCAGAAATCTTTAATTTTTTCCTCAGAGCCACAGAAAATGTCTAAATGGAAGAGTCGAGAAGAAAGATTATGAGCAAGAGCAAAACCTGAAATAATATTCTTGTTCTCTGGGTACCCCTTTCCAATTAAGCAAAATCAATTTACACTGTAATCTTACTTGCACTAACCAAGGAACAGTAATCAGATTTAACATGGATATAGAAGCCTTTCTTAACTAGAAATGGGACAGAGAATACAACTGAATTAGAATTGGTAAATTTTTAAGGATATCATTGGAATTACGGCAATGAGAAATACAGTCTTTTAGTGTTATTTAGAAAAGAAGTGTTACATGAGACAAATACATTCCTAGACAATGTATTATTTCAAGACATTCAAATAAAAGTTAATGGACTGATGACTTTTTAAAACTATTTTATTATATTGCATAAACTATGACATTTTATAAATCTTAGTTACATTTTTAACAACAGACACACTGACACTGTAAGAGATGAAAATACACCTCTGACAAAATATAAAAAGGTAGAAATACTTAAAACCTGGATGCTGAATAATAATAATGTTTTAAATGAATCATACCTGCTCTCGAGTGTTTCTGAAAAAGACTGCCACAGTAATGAAGTGTCTGTTGATTGTAAGGCTCCAACATGCAAGGTGGTGACCACAGCCAATGTCATCAGCTCACCTATGTTTCAGCACCACAGTAATGGTCTATGATCTTCATGCTCTAGTGTTCACGAAAAAGTGTCTTTTTACACAGTAGCAAGATGATATAAAAACAGTACTGTTCTAACATGGACTGAAGTGCAACGAGTGACTCAAAGGAAGTGAATCAGTTAAACTGAAGAAAAAAGTACCATTGCCCATTTGGGCAGGTGCAAATATAGAAATGTTTGATAATCTTAAACTGACTGAAGAAAAAGTTTAATTTGGTAAAATCATTTTTCAGCTGTGCTAATGCTAAAAATTATAAATACAGCTTTCATCCACCAGTCTTAAAATAATGTGGTTTGTTTTTTTTTTTTCTTTTAAATAAGCATAACACAAAGACTGCTTTTAAATGAAAACAAAGCTCAAATTAAAAATCTTTTAACCCACCTTTCATATGAGTTCTTAATCAGAAATGTACCTGCCCACAATTAGAAGTGTGGCACAAATTATTAAAAATTCTATAAAAGGTGGCTCATTTTTAACTCTGTAGGCCTACCATTGTGTTTTGCATATGCATAATTCCACCAAATTTTAAACAAAGAGAAGCTTGGGTTATGTACACAATGCAAGTTACGCCCCAAAATGAGATACAAATTGGTTCTAGAAAACAAAAATTAAATAGATAAGTCGGTATAGTTTCTGCTTCTACTGGCAACAATGGTTAGCAGCTAAAAAGGATTTTTCTTATAATATTTTGTACATATAAACATATATTAATTTCATTTCTGGAGTTAAAATTCCAGTCTCATACCTGTAAATCCAGTAACTTCCAGATGCTTACTCTTAACTTACAAAGTTGAATTGGATCCCATATGTGGATTTTTAAAAGATACTACTATTCAGATTGCTAAAGATATACTTTAATTTCTTTTCAAACATAAAATACAAAAGAGACAGGGTGTACAATCATCATCATCATGCAGGAGTAAGTATTCCAACATAAAAACACTATATCTGCCTTTGAAAATACTATAAAAGCTACAGAATTGCAAGTATGAATTAGTTGGTTTTCATGGTTGGTTTTTGTTTTTGGCTAACAGAAAAAAAAATTACCTGTGCTTTTCCAATAGTCAGGTGTTCCACTGATAAAATAAGTCTGATGACAGACAAAGGCACTTCAGCAGCCTAACTTACCTTCAGATTATGCTAATATGCAATGTTTTGTATGCAGTAATAGGCAACGGATGTAGTTTACTGCATTTTAATTCATACACTGTTATGAATAATATTGTTAACCTGTTTTGCATTTTAACTAATGACAAGAGTTTCAAATGCTGTCCAATCATTTCATCTTCTTTGGTACAAATTAATGCTGAAAAACAAAGCATACCGCTAAACATTTTCATTCCTGCATACAGGATTATCTTTTGTGCATTATCTCTAGCTCTGCAATGGTAAATAATGTCTCTTATCATCAAATCAGTTGTGCTTTCAGGTTTTTAAGATATCAAACTTATAATTGTCTGACAGTACTATGAAGATTTTTCCTGTTAAACTAATGGAATTTTTAAGCATCCCCCCACACACTTTTTTGTAATACCTGACATTTGATAACAATATGAAAACTACTATCAATTAGCTTATTCTAGTGAACATATCCAGTCTAACGCACATATATATTATTTCATCTGATCACTTCCATTATTACACACCAAACCACTGATCTGTGCCACATAAATTAATCTGCAGAAACAGGCCTTTGCTAACTCCATTAACCACCTAATTGAAAACAGGTGACACCTGGAACTGGTATACCCATCTGCCAGAAGAATCTCAACATCATGATGTTTTGTCTTTTCCACCTATGTGCATATCATGTACAGTATCTGGAATTAAAAGTTTTAGAACACAGTGTAGTCAAAGTCTGTTTGTGTTGTTTTTTTGTTTTGTTTTGTATTTTAAAGGATGAGAAAAAAGTTCCAGTCACTAAGAGGTAATACAGGTTTCTAGTGCATAAATTCCAACATACATTTGGAACATGAAGACTCAGACAATATATTCTGTAAATACTGAATATAAATATGAAGAATTCTAAGTATTTTAGAGTATATAGCTTTTAAAATCCAAGATTTAATGCTCGTGATAGGGCCAAGTAAAAACTCCCTGTCATTGTGTGCTTAGGGGCATTAGCAATTTTCACACATTTATCTTCCCATATACAGCTATGGGAATAATATCTCTCTACAGACTAGCTTCCCATATTCTGACACAGAAAACAAGTTATATATTTATTTTGCATATAAAACTAGACTTTGGAAAAGCCTTCTAAAGTGTCACCAGCAGCATAAAACATTATGTGATAAATGCTAGCAAGTTACACACATAAAAGTTGGTACGTGAGATCTACAAAGCAAGGAAAGATAGCTGGTGCTTGCCTGGCATGGATAGAAGCAACAACTAAAAACAGCCTTGGAAATGGTATTATCAGAACTGCAACATGTGCACTCCAGAGAAAAAACTGAATACTCTAAAATAAATGCTCATACTCTCGTTAGCAAGAGAAGGGCAACAGTCTAGTAGAGACTGCAATCCACAAGGAAGATGTTAACAGGAGGTGTCCTACATGGGGGTGCTATGGCTACTCCACAGCCTCTAAGGACATGTATTTACATACAGCTAAATCATCTCTACTGAAGATGAGAATATATAGATCGTTATTTCACAAAGAAATTTGTCTTGCTTCCTACTACCAAAAAGTCTAGCAGCAAGAAACTCTTTCAAGAACATGTTCACCTCTGACTTGCTTTGCTGCCTAGAAGCTGAAGTGCATCACTCATGCATGGTCTCTGAAGAGGCCATTCTGTATGTCCATTATCTGTATGTCCAAGGTAAAATTATGACTAGATCTAGACAACCAAAAAGCTCATTTAGCCTTGATGGTTAAAAAGCAAACTCCACTTTTTGCTCATGACCCACTGGCATAGCAGACAAGAATCTGCACCAAATCGGTACAACTTTTGGTACCGTTCTTTGAAAATCTCATACTCGTACATACTCGTGTTGATCTTTTCAACATTTCTAATCCTTTTTCTTTGGTGCCCAGATACCTACTCTGATGCAGAACAGGAACGCTGGAGTGCAAAATTTAATTCCTCTGAACTCACATGAATAAAGCCATTTACTGTAGTCTTTATCTTTTGATGTTTTAAGTAAGTTTAAGGAATTAGGTGGTCTTGATATCTACAATGAAAAAAAAAATGCATTAAAAGCAACGAAAAATCTGCTGTATATTTAATTTACTGGAGCTGAACAAAATTAAATATTGAGACATCTCACTTGAATTTCACCAACTTGAAATCATTGTCAGGGATCTTCTGTTAATTTCAGCAGAACATATGATGCTATCTCTTTGAAAAGGAACTCATCAGCACTGATGCAACTCTAAGGAAGGTATTCCTAAACCTCAAAAGCCACACTTTCAAATCAAGTGTGCATCTATATGAAAATATAGATCTGAAGATATATGATGGATAACTAAAAGTATGTAAACAAAGGAAAGGATGAGAATATCACCACTTTGGGCTAGAAAGTTAGTCATACACCAAATTCAGTGAAACTGAATACAGGAAAATATGTATTGCAAAAAATCATTTGGTATAGGAAAGATGAAGTACAGTTACCTAGCAAAAGTACCAAAGGCATGCTAATATGGCAAGCAATCTTTACATCTAAAGTAGATGAATGGCGTAATTAAACCTAAATCTTCTGGTCAAACAAAATCACAGACACCAGAAAAAGTTGGACTAATGTACTGCTATTACCATTCTGGTTCCCCTATGTATTCTTCTAGAAACAACACCAGACAATCAACAATCCTAAAAGAACAGACATAGCTCACAGCACAGTTTCCTGAGTCAGTGCTCCCAGAAGACTTGCCACACAGGACAGTTCCTGACTCTGAGCGTCACGCTGCCATATCCTGACTGCAAGCTTGGGATGGATCTTTGTATGCACCTCCACCTTTCACTCCCTGTTTTTCCTGTAGAAAGAAATCCTGAAGCACAGGCACAGAAAAAAATCGGGGTGTATTTCAACAACAGTAGATAACTGGCAGGGGAATCAGTACTACAAGACAGACAACTCAGTGCACCTCACCTCACAATTTGCATAGGGGCATGGTATGCTTGAGTCTCAGTATCAAACCTACGTTAATGACTACAAACTAAGGGAAATATTGTTATAAAGCTTTTTTTAGGATGATTTGTAATCAAACTGCCAAAGCCAAAATGCTGAAACTTATTTCATCAGGGAAGCATCTTAAAAGCCACAGAAAGACATCCTATACACCATACAAAGCACATTGAGGTGTTGTATATGCTTTTCTGTTAGCCAAAGTTGAAACTATCACTTTGACAAAAGATGAACATAAAAAGAAAGAATATTCCAATGGCCTTTTCCTTCCTCTATACATAGTTACATTTCATGCATTCATGACTTTTGGTACGTTTAACTCTAAGATGAGTCATAAGTAGTATTTATATTGCATTACAGACCAAATTTTAAAGTCTGCTTCTCATGCTCATAAAAACCCCAACTTCTGAAAGCCTGCTTAGCCCCTCTACGACGCACAACCTGGGACAAAAGTAGCTCAGACTAGCAGAATGTAGGCACATAAGCCTCCAATTATAATCTTTTTTTTTTTTTTTAATCATAAAATAAAAAGCAACAGCTTTCCCATTAAAAGGAACTATTACGAAGTCATAACTTGTCTACACTTACTTCCTTTTTCATTGTGGGCCCAACTCTTAACATACACCTGCAGGAATTCAAAACAGTTTTGGAGCAAAACTGGTTCAACAGTAGGAAAGAAGAGATTTTAACTGATAAATGAAGCCAAAACAAGCCACTAGGATCAACAGCTTCAAATGCTAACAGAACCAGTCCTTTTCTGCTGAGGTGGACACTTCCTAGCAGATGCCAATCTTCAACATCCACAGCTTGTATCAAGAAGGACTAAAACAGATGGGCAACATGTTAAGACAGCAGAGACTATGAACTGCAGTGGCCACACAGCTTGTACCTGCTGGCACTGCTGTTTGCAATGGTAATCTTTTGCACACGGATGGACAGAGAAAGGGCAGCGATGCTATAGAGCCCTGGTGATAAATCCAACAGAGCTCTTGTGCTGGTGTCACGGGACTACATGATGAAGCGTTGTATTATCATACAAAGTAACAACAGATCCCTAGAAAAGTTCACATATAAAATACTGTACAGATGGTCACATTTATTAGGAACAAGGCTGAGGAATGGCTTTAAGCCCTCTGCCAATGCATTAGCAACAAGTAAAAAACAAAAGATGTGCCTACATTTCTCACTGTGCATTCTGAGAGGTGCGTCCAAGAATGACAGGCTAATTAAAAAGTGGGCCTTCCCTATACTGCCATCAAAATTAGGAACCGGAGAGTTTTAATTTGTCCTTCCCTGTAATCAATTCATATTGAATATCAATTGCCCAGTTGAAGTAACTCAAACTGTACATTAAAAAAAATAACTTTTCTTGATACTAGAAAACAACATTTCCCTTGTAAACCCAACACTGCAGAATTACGCAAGCAGCCAAGAGGTCAACAACCAGCAGGGAGAGCAACAGCACAAAGCACACTGTGTTCTAATTTATAGGAATAAGAGGCCTCTCCTCTCTTTTCTTCCAAATATTTGTTTTGCTGTCTCTTTTGGTGATAGGTGGTCTATCCCTTTTTTTAGGTGAAGGCATACTGGATTCCTGACTTCCTGACACAGTTTTTCTTCTTAGACCTTCTTCATCATGCTGTTCCATGACTGGCCCGTTCCCGCCATCCAAAATGTGCCTCACAGCCTGGTCCTCTGGAGTGCACACAGTGGTCCCACTTTCACTGCTACTCAGATCCAGATCTTCCAAGTAAAGGATCTTTGAGTGTGGCATATTTTTTATGAAAGTTTTCTCTCTCTCCAGTTTCCTACTAGGATGATGCTCATTCATGTCCACACCAGAGTCCAGACTGGTATCATTACTCTCTGTTTTTCTGCCCTTTTTCAGATCTATAAAGGAATGCCTCACTTGAGCTATTGGCTTTCCATCCAGGGACACAAACCATGCTCGAGGGTGGGGAGATGGCTTTCCTTTAGAGAGCTCTAGCAATGTTTGTTCTGAGATGCCTTGAAGTTCAGATGAAAACGGAGTCATTACAACTGCTTCATTCAGCGTTCCAGGAACAGAGACAGATTCTAATAAACTATTAGTGTACCGGCCCCAGCTTGACGTTTGAGAAGGTAGGCCCTGTTCACCATCTAACGTGCTTTTTTCATCTCTGCAGACAGAAGGCTGTGGATGAGAGTGCACTGGCATTTTTGGTAATGTTTGCATGTAACCATCTCGATTCACAGGTTCCATCATGGGGTTATATACTAACTGCCCTTTCCTTGGCAAAGTTGCTGATTTGGCAGCATGCAACTGTTCCGGGGAATGGAAAAGGTCAGAAGTTTGAAGAATAGCAATAGGCTGATTGTAAATATGCATTAGATGTTCTGGGATATGGGAAAGCCCATACATGTCCTCTTGCAGCGTAATATACCTGTTTTGGTCTTTAATGTCCCTAGGAGCCTGGGAAATAGCACTGTTGCTGTGCTTTGGCTGCTCTAAGTGTCTGACTCCAGCATTAGGCTCCAATGAATGGGCTGAATTTATTGACTGACCAGTTTGACAGGCTGACTGATAAGAAGCCTCCTCATTGTAGATTTTAAAGTTGTCTCTTGATTTTCCATCTTCCGTGTCTATGGATATCCTTCTTTGAGGATTGTATGAAGAGATCTTCGGTGGATGTAACTGAGACTTATCCTCTAACTTTAAAGATCCCTTGGCCATATTGATGTGATTTATGTGAGTTGTTGATGTTGTCTGGTCTTTTTTCACAACATCCAGCTTCGTTGTATTTTTTTCCTTCTTTTGTGTCCAACCACATTTGTCCCTAAGCAAAAGAAATGCAAAGTGACTGCAGAGCATGCTAACAAACACTAACTGTTCACTACCATAGTTGAATGAACATTAGATGTTGGTTAAGAGGTTACTAGTCACAAACTTAAAATGAAATTCTGTAATCACCAAAAAAAAAATAGGCTATATATATTGGACCTTACTGTATAGAGCAAACAAATTGAAAAAACATTCATAACTTCTTTTAAATTATGTTAAGGAAACCAGTCTCAATATCAAGAAACTGTTTATCAACCTTAAATTACATTCATGCTGAACTTATTAAAGCCTCTCTTTTTGCTTACCTGCAGTAACAAAGAAGAACAGCAAAAAATCCAATGATAATGATAACAGTACCTCCCAATATGGCCGTAAGGAACACTGTGTGATAGGCTGTTATGTCCTTGGAAACCGCGCTGATTATGGATTCTAGATTTTCAGATAGAAAACCAGACAAGAATTAGTTGTCAAAACCAGGTAATTCTGCTTGATATGCAGAGCTGAAATTAACAGGTCATATTCTACTTCTCCAGTCATTTTGAGTTCCTATGGCACTATGTTCATCTCTCCTCTTCACCTTGCTATGCCAGCAGACTAGAAAATACACAAACAGTAGTTACAAAATAAATAATGGATCTTCTAAGATTCATTTCAAATACTATAGACTTACCATGACATCTACTCAATGCCAGCCAAATGACATTTGTATCCACACTGACTTAGAAACCTCATCTACATTTTCCATTTAGTACTTCTGTTAGAAAGGGCTTTTTAGTGTTTTTTAATCTTGACATCACATTTCTCCTGAAAGAAGCTCTTAGTATGAATCTGCAAGAGCCAAATGTGCAACAAGCCCACATAAAACAGGTTCTACTGGGACTTTCTACCTATGCCCAACTTTCTTGCATTTCTTTGTCATACATGATCCTCAGCAGGTAAGGGACATAAACCCACTGATTTTTAAGTTGCCATAGTCACAGTTCCCTTGAAGGGTTCTTCCAAGGGACAGCCATACCATAAACACCTACCTCCTAATGCTGCTGCGGGAAAGTCCAGGGTGTACTGAAAGTTCTAGGAAACACTTACATGCATGAAGGCACGCTATCAGAATTCAAACAAGCAAAAGTTATCCAGCTGTTGAAATGTTATGTCATTTTCCCTTGCTACTGTTATACAAAACAATCTGACATCCTGATGATGCATCGGTACTTGGGTTATTCAGTACTTTCTTTTATAGTTGTTGCAATACCTCTTGTTCCAGGCAGTGGAGCTGCTATCCAGTACCCTAATTGTTGAGCAGTGTATGTCCATACTAATTGACCATTTGCTTCCTTTACCATTCCTAGACCACGGCTTACCCAAGCACCTGAAAAAGACAAAATATTGAGCATGCCATGCAGCATTCCTCTGCTTCTAAAATCATCAGCAATCTAACTATGATCAAAAATAGAAGTTCACAGGAAAAATTAAACTTCTGTCCTACATAGCATGTGTTAGACAGCTTCAGCTAAACATGCAAAATTTCTCTTGATACTTTCAATGAAAATATCCCCGTGTGAACGCTGACTTTGAAACAAAGTAGCAAAATCAATTACTTCAATTAATTTCACATTTTTTAAATTAATAAATGCCTTGCACAGATATGCCTGTAAACGATTTGGGAAAAAAAAATCCTATTATATGAGCTTAAGCATGTATTAAGGCCAAGCCCCAAAATGAACAGACAGGTAATTTAAACATATGAACAGAAGTTTAACATCAGCTCATACCACTTAGTGGGAAAGCAACATAATCTAATAAGCTACAATGGGATAAACAATGCTTGTCATGAATGTTCCCTTTCCTCCTTCCTCCCCCAAGACAAGAATAGTCCCATTAGACCAAGGAAGGTCTATTGTTAGGCCACAGACTCCACACCATCTGGGAGGCAATGCAAAACACAGGTCTTATGGTATGCCAGCTTCTCTAGTTAATAAAGTATGCAGTAGAAGACACAGAATTAAAGCGTGTATTATTTGAATACATTTATTATGCACCACCTGACATGGAAGCATTGATTCTTTATGACAAATTACCCAAGGACTTCAGAGTTCAAAAGTACATCTCAACATTTGCCGAGGACATCTTGCATGCAAGATGGTCCATGCCAGAGCCTACTATTCAGTGTGGTGGTACCTCCCCATGCAGCTCAGATGGGGCCCTACTGCTACTCATGGGTGCTCTCCAATGTGTGCTGCAGAGCAGAAGAAGTATTCAGCTCCCTCAGTTACCAGAATAGCAAGGAATACCTTGCTACTACTCAGTTACCTTAGAAACAAGTCATATTTTGTACATGTCAGACCAAAGGTAAAATAAAGGTATTTAAAAATAAACATGCAGAACAATGAATGCAGTTGCAAAACCCCACTGTAGAGGAGACATGAGGAAGCAGAATAAAGTGGTAGCTGAAGTTTTGCCTGAAAGATCTCTCTCCTTGCTCCCAGCCCTTCCTATTCTTTCCTCACCAAGCAGCAGTGAGGGCTCCACGTTCCATAGGAACATGACTCTTCAGTCAACGCCCATCACAAACAATTCACCTTTACAGAACCTCTACCACAGAACAAAGGATTAAAAGACAACTATTTTTCTTGTTGTTAGGTTAGTACATCACACTCTTGCTCTACCCCCAAGGCCAACATGCCCAAGCAGGCACATCAAGTAGGCTCTTCAACACTCACATATGCAACTTACACAGGTTTATTTCTCATCTGCCCTAGTGCTGAAATGCAATACTTCCATCAGCTTTTTGTTTAAATAGCAATGTTGACCTAGTTTTATTAGTTTTGTAAGTTAAAACAGCTCAGCAAAGGTACAGATGACCACAGGAGCTGGAAAAGGTAGTTGCAGCAACAAGAAAATAAATCCCCTAATGCTATTTTACCATCACAGATTATGACTCTTACTTTGATAAAGAATGCTGTCTTTAATCACCACTTCCCTTTCTGAAGTGTTCTAGGTGTCTAGACACATTTCATCTTTATGCCAAAACTGACTCTATATGCCATTTTTTAATTAGCATGTTCTCATTTCAAAACAGTATTCTTTGGCTGTTCCTAATTAATATAGTCATTTTATTTCTCAAACGTGTAAACAAGAATTCTTTAGAGTTGGTATCCCTCTCTCTACTTCCAACTATTAACAGCTTTTTACTTTGGTAAGGAGTAAGACTCTTACTTCTTCATTCACATACTTCAGGATGGAAGTGTGATGGAAAGCATAAGGTGCAAGGTACATGAGTACACTAACGCACATGCACCTAACACAGGACATCTAAGTGGAATAACTGTATGCAGCTCATTACTCTTGACTAAAATTAGACACGAAGGGATGACAAAAGAGGTTTACAACATCTAATCCCCAGCCTCCCATGCATACTTGATGAACTTTTTGATAACCCTTTGATAACTCCTACCCCCCCCTTCATTTCACTTTGTGAATTGCTTTTGTTGACTAAATTAACATTTTTTCCAGTTTTTATGTCAAAGGATTTTGAGAACTATACCCTAGAAAACAAAGCATTCATGTTTTCAGTTCTGTTTTGCTGTCCTTTAAAAAGGCACAGAAATTCCAGGCTTTGACACCTTACAAAATATATGTTCTGTGAATACTTAGTCTCCGTGAAATAAAACATCACTTACATTATGGATGTGTTCAACAGGAATGCTAATAAATTTTACCAAGGCTTTTGGAACTAATGAAAGTGGGCAAGTCCCATTGAACAATTCAAGCTGGTCAATCAAACAAGCAACACAGACCCCCTAACAGAATTCATGACAGCTTACCATCACCACCCATACATTAATGCAGTCAATGCTTCACGGCAAAAGACCATGCACCCAGAACTATATACACATGTGCTAAAATGTGCAATAAAAAAAATAGCCTACTTACCACTTTTCATATCAAATGTCCATGCAGGTATAGCATCTCCCGATTTTACAGTATTCATAGGAAGAGGAAGTGTAATCTGAATAGGACCATTTACTTTCAGCTCTTTCCCAGCCAAAAGAACATTTACACATATTGCAGCAAGAGGAGTCAATTCAATGCTTTTGAAACCTGAATTTGAGAAATATCTTGTCTGTAATTCTCTATTCGAAGTGTACTTTTTAAAAAAATATTTACAATTAAGAAACTATCCTCATATTGAGAGGAGGCAAGCACTCATGTACACCGAACTACACAGTTCTATGTCACTATCTTGGTCACACAAAATGAACATTTCTAGCATTTTAGATCTTGTACTTCAAGTGAAACACACTCATTTCTCTACTAAATCTGATAGAAAGGAACATACTTTTGACACAGAGATTCAGCATTGACTGTAGAACCAATGATTAGGTAAAACTTGGCTTGGGGTTGGAGAAAGAGGTTTATCATGTACTTTGATTTCAAAGTAGCTAGTGAATATGAAAATACACAATGAAAGACTGTTTTTTTCATCATTGCAATATATACAACATTGAATGCAACTGAAGGTATACTGCAAACATATAGCTGCTACATTTCTCCTCTTAATCAAACAATCCTCTTAGTAAACTTTCCTGTAAGGATTAATTGTAACTGTCAAATTAGAAACCTCACTGAATAGTTAATCTTAAAGCTTGTCAAAGCACTCAAAGCCAACTGCATACACAAAGCTTACAGTGCAGCTTTTAAGTTTTTCCTTTGTTTTCCTTGCATTTGCAATTATTTCAGAGTCCACAATATGATGAGATATTGAAAAAAAAAAAAAAAAAACCTGAATCAGTAAGCACTAGAATACCATTAAATCTGTGCAAGCTGTCAGAAACTGCTTGTGAGAAAACTCCTGGCACATCAGATATCAATTAGCTTCCACCTGCCCTAAAAGGAAGCCTATTCCTTTAGGACTATATGAATAATTTAAAACACATGCTAGACAGACTGAAAGGAAAACCAATGAGGAGAAATACTGCTTATTATCCTATGCTTGAAATTTAAAGAGGTGAAATATAGATGAGAACAATTTTAAAATATGCAAGTCGATATCAATTATACGTGATGATTATAATTCAATGAAAATTAAAGAAGGGTTGGTTGAAATAAACCAACCAGTAGCTTCCTCATGCATTGCAATTAAATTAAGAGCCTCATGGCTTCAGGCCCACTGGGAATAGAAAGAAAAGAACAAAAGAGACAAGGAATTGTACATCCTACAATCTGCCAGAGATTACTGAATTTATGTGAATAAGAAATAGTTAATAGAATGACAAATGCTGAAAGATCCAACTGCATCTCTGCAGAGTTACAATGACTAGTGAAATCACTTACTGCTTCTCCTGTGAAAGAGAATCACAGACAGCATTATGACTGTGCTCTGTATACATACAGACTATTTGGTCTCAAATAGGTTTACGCAGATTAACTGTCTATGAGCCAAAATATAGCTTCCATGTCATCTATATGCTAGGTGTAAAGCTAAAAGAGCAAAGCAACAGAGTTCTAGTCAAAATGCAGAAAAGCATTGCTCAAGTCAGCTGCTGCAGTTCGACTGACTTGTTTAGGTTCCTTGAGTTCACACAGTGGCCATAACTGTATTTTAACGTGTTTAATTATTAGACTAGTGCTACAGTCTCATGAAATCCTAAACTTCTTCAAATGAAAGTAATACAGAAACCTAATTACTGTGCATTAGAACCCCACAGCTGTGCTTCAACACTACGTAGGACTATGGATACATAAATATATATATATAAAGCAGAATGAAGGACTATTTCTGTGTAGCCACATATTATACTCTCATACTACATGGAACAAGTTAAAGGGTGACATGACTTCTCAGATGCATTGTATTTTAAAAAAATGTATTTAAGAATTTAAATAACACATTTACTATACCTGATTTATTTAGAAGTATTCCTGTTGTATAGAGAAAACTGTCCACTTTCAAAAACTGCTCTGGCACTGTCAGATAAGCTGTAACATTTGTAACGTGGTGATTTGTTGGAAGTTTTATTAAAGATTTTTGAAACTGAACACTTGGTTGAGATTTGGCATCTGCAAAAGAGTAATATTTTGTCTTAACAATGGTAAAAAACACAACCACTGTTTTTAGTCTGCCTAGAAACCCAATCAGCACAGCAATCTGTTTCCACCCACTTTCTCCAAGGTCATGTATTTCTAATCCAGCATCTGTGACAAACATACAGTTAAACACATAACTGAAATTTTGACCTTGAGTAGATTGGCAATATCTATCTCTTCTTGTGGAAAATAGTGCTCAAGTGAAGCTGCCTTAGTGCCTTCTATTTCCATAGAAGATCAACAAATGTTGACAAATAACCCTTTACAGAGAATATGAAGATGCTAATTTTGTTTTGTAGGTGTACAGATTGTTATCACATAAGGTAGACATTTTTTGGTTCATATACAATAAACTTACCAGACAATTTTCCAGTAATTAGAACAGTATCTTCAAACAGCCATATATTTGCTTGACTTTGTGGGAATAATGAAAGTGTCACAGACGAGTATACTGCGGAAAGTAATAATATCTGTTACACTGCGCGACTGAAAAAAAAATATCCCATAAACTCTCTGATTCTGAAAGAATAGGGAATAGAGCAGTTAAAAAAGAGCACATGAAGACTGGATAAACAAATGAATTCTGTTGTCCAGAGCAGAGATTTTGTTGGTTAGACTAGATGACATACGCTGTATGTTTGCTAGTGTTGTGCATTTTCTATGGTATACGAGTAGCTAGAGTTATTCAGAATCCACCTCTTTTTCTGTTGTTGTTGTTTTGTTATTTTCTTAACCTTTTTAAAGAGACTTAAGAAAAGGAAAACTAGTGAGGAAATGCTGCTGAAAAGAAGCTATAAGGACTCAAAGCACTGACACTCCAGGAATCACTGGAGAAACGATGATTGTTGTCAGAAACAAAATATATCATCAGCCCTTTGCTGAGTTTAAGTAAATAGTTTCTCAGAATATGCCTATAAAGTTCAATATAACCTACTTAGAGTTAACAAGAGCTGTTTTCAGTTTTACAATAGTTTGAATTATTTACAAATCTATCTGGTCATTCACCCTTACATCTGCATCGACAGGCATCACCTCCCTTGGCTGGCTTCAGTCATTTTCAGTTGACACTAAGTACACAGACTGCTAAGAGAAAGAAATTTCATTACCAATAGACACAGTTTAATAATAGGACTATAAGAGGCTTACGTACTTGGCATTCTCCCAGTCTTCCAAGGCAAAGGTGTTAACATGTAGCCATCCTTGTATGAAACTATAGTTAAGCTTAATCCTAATTTGTAGGGAACTTTTATTAATACTGCTCCGTTGTTTCCAGTAAGAGTAGAATTTGTCTTCGTGTAGTTAATAAACACTTCCACAACTGCTTGTCCCAGGTACTGATGACTGATCATGTCATTTACTTGAACCTTTAGCATAAACACAGATCCTATTAAAAAAAAAAAGGAAAAAAGGAGGTCATAATATATTGTAACTAAGTTCTCATTTCATTACTTATTGTAGATCACCAAAATTACTGGTTTTCAAACTTTGTCACAATCTGGTAATAAAACTGAATAAAACCGGGAAGCACAAAAGTCCTAGCTAATGCAGTCTAATGCTGCAGATGTTAGACTGTTGGTTACTTTACCCTTGAATGATTAAGTTACGATTTTCTTTGCGGAAGTGTGGTGAAAACACATTTCATCTGGCCTCTTAGTAGCTGTTGTTATGTGTGCAGATCTGTGCCAAAAAAAAAAGACTAGCTTTGTTAATTTTTTTCTTAGATGGATATGCTGTAACCCCCCACATAACTAAACTAGAAATGAAAGTCTTTTCCTTTGTCCAACAACTGTTTAGCCCTTAGCCTGAGACAGAGGACTAAGGAAGTCAGTTGCAGTAGCTGTTGCTATTACAGAAATTGTTCCTTAACTCATGATAATCACCCACCAGCGGCCTAGTTCTGGCCCAGGAGTGGTTGTGTTAGGTGCTAGTGAGCCGCTGCCCCTGCCATTCCCGCAGCAGGCTGGTGGATGCGGTGCCATGCCCTGGATGACAGTGCAGCTTGGGAAAACACCACGTGCAGAGCTGTCAAAGCGACGTGTGAGCATGGCACAGCAGAACCCATTTAGAAGGAAGAGTAAAGGACTGCCAGAGCAGAATTGGTGAACCTGTGGCTGTCGTGTAGAAAATGAAGAAAGGCTTGGCATCTGCCTCCATCTCCGAGCAGCCGGTACCCCTCCTGTCCCCCAGCCAGCCACCCCACATTAATTGTCCAGCATGGTACAGAATACCCTTTGGCCAGTTGGGGTTAGCTGCCTTGCTTCTGTCCCCTCCCAGCTCCTGCTGCACCCCCAGCCTCCTCACTGACAAGGCAGTGTGAGAAGCTGAAAAGTCCTTGACTGTAGGAGACGTTTCTTCTCAGAAAGAGCAGTCAGGCATTGTGATGGGTTGCCCAGGGAGGTGGTGGCATCACTTTCCCTGGGGGTGTTCAAGAAAAAGTTGGACATGGTGCTTAGGGACATGGTTTAGAGGGTGACATTGGTGGTAGGGGGATGGTTGGACTGGATGATCTTGAAAAGTTTTTTTCCAACCTTAATGATGCTGTTTTACACTGATGAGAGGCTAGAGCCTGAGCTGGAAAACATCACATGGAACTTGCCTGCAAGATGTCCTGGTAATAAACAGCTCTTGCTGATGCCTTAGCTGTTCATGCAATATATGGTCAATCTGTCTCACTGTAGGGTAAATTCTGGCCAAAGGGAGTTGTACTCTTATGACCTTACCACAGAGAAGGAAGCAAAAAACCTCAAGATGCTAGATGTAGATAAAGATGCCAGAGTATAACTCAAGTTAGCAAATACATTACTTGACCATTTAATAACAATAAAATAAGTAAAACCTCCCTAAATAAAGAAGTAGTTCTTCCCATCCTGATTTAAATTTTGAAAAATATAGATGCGACAATATGAGATTCAACGTGCCTTCAACATGCCCCGTGGTATCACTCTGACACTGCAGCTTGGCTTGGTATCCAAGTGTAAAACTCATCTCAGGTCTCACCTTTAGGGATATGCCCCTGATTTTTTTTCAGAAAACACAGAACCTAAAATTTACAGACTGTGGAATAACATATTTCTTTTTACATGTGTAAAATGATCATACAATAACCAAATGCATTCATACACTACAACCATGTTTTAATCCATCTCCCACTGGATTTACCCTTCTGGTCTTTTTTTTTTTTTTGCCTTTCTGTACTGCAGCTTCTAGATAGCATGTGTCTCTTGCTAATTAGTCGGTCTGACATTCCTTTAGGATACCTAGTGTCTCGCAGAGATGATAATTACAGTGACAGAGCAGTATGCTGAAAATATTAAGTCCACTTGGATGACGTTCTTTAGATACGCTGAATTACAGTCAATTTCTCTCCCACCTAGATAGGAACTAAACTATTAGTTTTTCACAAAGAGCAGGTGCATTAAAGCAAACCAAACAAAGCAACAATTCTACCTTACCTCCAGAGTGAAATAAAGTTCTCAGAATAAATCAAAATATTTACAGACTAAGTTATGCCACAAAATATCATCAAATTTCCCAACATTTTGATTACAGGCTTACTACTATTCAGTACCACTGTCTTTTTTTTTTTCTTATGCAGTGTTTCAGGAAGAGAAAAAATTGTTCTTAATTTGTTGTTAATAAAGAATTTTTAAATCATCTAACGATTAGAAACATCATGTAAGCAAATTATGATTACTCAACAGATTTTTCAAGCAGTAGTCTATTTACAGAAGTACTAGCAAGATTACAGGGGGGCCTAAGACTTGGAAGACAGTTCGTTTGCCCTTGTTAATGACTGTTGAAAAGGCCACTAAGTAGGGAAAACAGGCTGTGTACAATGTCCTCATCTTGTTGCCAGGTGCCTTTTGTTAAATGGCATTTTAAAAGAAAAATTAGTAGCATATAACTCAACCTCCTACCAGTAGGAATGAATTTTGTTTGCCTGGAATAAACTGGTATTTTTAACAGCTGGATTCAAGTCAGGAAAGAAGGATCCTAGAATTAACAGGTGAACTAAGCCACAAAAAAGAAAGCTTAGAACACATTAAAAATTCTGACACTGCATTTAATCATTTGACTCGATGTTTATTTTTTCATTTCCTGCTAATAACATTAAAGGAATGAAAACACAGGTGTGGGGGAGTCTCTACACTCCTCCTGCAGCTGTTAGCATATACAAAGCTGGTTTCACGCAAAAATGTTTCTATCATCTCCTTCAGTTGCACCCATAATCTGTTTTTCTAGAAGTCTATGGCTGGAAAAAATGGAATGCAGACTCCGTTGGTACCAACAGCAGTTTTCCTCCTCTCTCAGCCACCTTTCCCTGTTGTTCTAGTGGAGCTGGCCATACCAGAGCATCCTCCGTCAGGCCACTTAAAACAGCCTCGCACAAAGCAAAGTTGTCATGTGGTGCTAAGAGCTCAGACTGCATGCACTGGTGGTGTGACACCCCGACTGAGGTCCACCTTTCCCAGTCTGACATCCCTTGACCAACTCCCTTCTCCAGTCAGCTCCCTCAAATGCCTTGCACGCATTTAGTGTGCAAAGTTATCAGGCTTATTTAACGCCACTAAGTTACTAACGTAACAGTGCTATTTTAACGCTGATGATCTCAGATTCAAAGAAAAATCTGGTTTGTGTTGGTTCCTCCCCTCCATAAAAGATCTTCATGTACATAGCCTTGAGGGTACTTCTGAGTCTCAAATATAATGGGGAATGTGGTAGGATTTTTATTTATTTTTTATCTGACAGAATATACTGAACCCAGTATTTCAGACAAAAAAAGGAACTGCTGGCTGTTTCACAAAACCAAAGTTCATAAATTAAACGATTTCCAAAACTCATGCTGTTTTCTGGTCACTACCACTTGCCACACACAAGTGGGTCAGCGATATCTCTGTATTAAACAGATTTGACAGAACCCCTACAGTTAGAAAAAGGAGCTCAGTCTGAGCTAATTTGGTTTGTGCTGCCTCCAAGGAATAGAGATTTGTGTCTTGGCAAGAGCACTGGAAGTGCCAGCTTACACGACATTTAAACGTTTGCTGGTAAGTGTTCACACAAACGTAGCTGTTACTTATATAAAAGGTAACAATGCCTTCTACCACACCAAGTGGGTTTCTGAAATGCCCCAGCCAATAAAATGACACCTCACTTCCAGCAACATCATCTAGTGCCTGGAATTTGGCTTCCCATCTCTGTCCTAATTCTGAAATCATCTCACAGCACTGAGCCAAGGAGCTGCTTGGAACTGAAAGCTGGGTACAAAATAAAACAGTGAGAGAAAAAAAAAAAAAAAAAAACTGTCTTAATAATATTCCTGATGTACCATGGTGTTAACTCTTTACCTGCAGATGCTATCTGGTCCCTGGATTTATCCGTGGGGCTCTGCCATCCCAGTGCAGCCCCAGCCTTGCTGCCTTGGGCACGGAGTTAGTGGTAACCACAGCCAGAGATATGACACACCGCTACATGTTTTGAGACACCGTCAAATTCCCTTTTCCTATTTACCACCAATTTCCTATAGGGAGAGAACTTCCTAACCCCATGGGAGGGCATTGCCCTTCTCAAGCAACTACCCTGCAATTCAGCAATTATCTTACAGGTTGTAGGGAACAGGAATGGCAGGTAAATTACTCATTAGGTCCTTTCTTAGGTGGAGACTTCTCTTATTTGCCTGTAGAATGTTTAAACTAATGCCAACAAGTCCCGAAAAGGCATACACTTGAACGTGTGTTATGGAAACCACCTACAGTCTCATGCTCTCAGCTAACCAGAGACGTAAAGCGGGTGACATGCGATTTGCCTTGCCTTAACTTTCTCAACAGTCATTTTTCCCCTCTTGTATTTGCATCCCCCCATACTTTTTGGCTTACGGTAATTAGGGATAGGAAAGGTGCACTGATCTGTAAAGATGCTCTCACATGTCCTAAGAACATCAGCGTTCACTACCCATTGCAACACTTGACGTGCAGCACCACTGAAAAGACTCAATGAAATAATGTTCACAGTCAACACACATGCCTGGCTTTAGTAAAAAGGTTATATAAAAACATCCTTTCTGCCCCAAAGACAACTGATACTACTTAAAGTTTCCTTAAAAGCACAGTAGTGACAGTGACAAAGTACAAAGGCACAGCTATGGAAAGCAGAGGCCTGTTACAGCCTTCAAGCTCATTACAAACCCACGCAGATGAAGGTGAGTTGTGGCAGCAAGAACCTGACCGGCGTGGTGCTGGAGCAAGCCCTCCCCAGGGCAGCACACCATCAGGCTGCAGGCAGCTTCTCGTCTTCAGTGCAGCACAGCGTGCCGACGGAGCACGGGTTTCACTGCCCTGCTTAGGGCATTACGATGCCCTAACGGGTGAGCCCTAAACCCCGGTAGCTATTTTGTGGCTATAATCTGACTGCTACTGTCAGATACCAGGATAAGCTCTCTGGCCAGTCTTCAGTTATGCCTTACAGCTATCAAGTAACCCACAGGAGCGATAAAAAGCCTCCACACCCTTTATAGTTCTTCATTTGCAGTCAGCATACTTTTAGGCCTCCTTACTCCCAAGCCATCGTCTACAGACCCCATACACAGACGGGCACGTACGCGTATAAGTCATTGTTAACTCTGCGCAAGTAATTTTACATACCTCCAGGTGGTAACATTATATTTAATCCAACAACTAATTCTGTGATTCTTTACAAAAGATGTTTAAGCGCTCGCTATTTATGTGCTGCTCCTCTATTTTAAAATAATAGCATAAACCAGAAGAGAAATGGTTTCATTTCCCCAGATTTAGATGCTAACAAAATACACACACAGGACAGCAGATATAATCATCCTACCTGGCTTGACAACTGGCTGACCCCAGGGGGTTCGGGCACTCGGTACCAGACCAGAGGCTGTTCCTGATCCCTGCCTGATCGCTGGCAAACGGCCACAGAGCAGCCTGGCAAGGAAGCTGCGTGTGTAAGGCCAGAGCTGGCTTATCACCGCATCAAGTCACCCGTGTTTCACGTGATCCTTAAGCAAAACAGCAGCACAATTACTCAAATTGGAAAGCAAGTGCGGGCCGCTCCTTGAGACAGGCTTTGGAAAAAGCAGCTATTGGCGTTTCACTGCCATGCATTCGTGCTGCTCAACAGCGTCCCACTGCAGAGACACATAGACAACTGCTTCCAGGTGATGCAGAGATATCATTAAAAACAAATTATTGAGTGAATTGGTGCCCCGCACTAATCAGCATCTGCTCCATTTGAACAATGAGCAGCCAATTCTGCACAGGTAACACCACACAACGTACACAGTACAGTTCCAGAGCCTAGCACTCCCTTAAGAAAATATTTTAACATATAACAATATTTTTAACAAATACATATTTATGTTTAATATTTTAACTTTTTTTTTTTTTTTAAAAAAAAAAAAAAACATATGCAGTGGTACAGAAAAAAATGACTGATTTCCAAGGACAAAGCAGCAAAACAGGGGCTGGGAAAGTAGGACACCACAGTATTCACATTGCCCTATTTCTGGTCAACCAATTTCCACAGAAGCCATCAACAAAATCCCAATTATGAAGGAGCCAGGCCAGATCCTGAGGGGAACAGCAGTGCCTTTTACATAAAGGGCATTTACATTCATTTTTACAGCAGACAGTTTAACCCATTCTAGTCAAATCTAAATGTTTTCAGCAAACACTGCATATTTAAGAGAGACTGTGAGAGAGAAACTAGAAAATATTAAATAGACTATTACTTAACTGGGGATTTGAAACCCTTAGACTACTTGGGTGAGCTTCTGCTAGTTAGGAAGTAGAACGTGCTGACTAAGGGGTTTTCAAACATTCTTGTACATTTCCTTCAAATAATGCTTTTATTTCAGACAAAGAGAGATCCCCTGACTTCTACAGGACATGCTGTGATAGGCACATGCAGACTACAATGCCCAACTACTTGAACATCTGCAAAACAGTAAGAAAAAATGGGAATTATTTACTGCAAGTTCATTCACAGCCACACATGCGTTATCTCAGTGCATACTCCAGCATTTACATGGCACTTCTTTCCACCTTACTAGAACAAACCAAAAATACTTCAGAAAACATTTGACTCGCTATCCTGACTAGTCAGTTTCACATGAAGACCAGGCTGTGCCTCCTAAAACTACTACATAGGTTTGCTTTTAAGAGCTGTACAAGCCAGCATTGTACAAGCCATTTCATCAGCTTTAAAAAAAAAATGTGACAAACATATTGCATAAAACCGGATGCATTGAATCGGGACTGCCAGGATGTGTACTTCCAATGGAGACTACAAACCTCGCAGACTGAAAAACTCCATCATATTGCCCAGGGCAAATTAGCCCGTGATCCACAGCACACTTCAAGGCACAAAGTAAATTAGTAGGTCAACAAATGACTAGTCATCTTGTTCAACACTGACCCCAAATCCACTTTCATGTTACAATAAAACTAACATACAGCACAGAAAAACTGACCAGCTATTGAAATAGTGAAAAAAACTGTTATATACCTTACAGGTAAGAACAAGGCCTACTGCCCTTCTTAAAGGGCATTTTACTAACAACGAATGAAAAGAAACAATCACACCGCTTAAAGAACAGGCTGTTCTCCTCAGTCGTTCCTTCTTCTTCCCAGCAGATATATTTAGAGACTTAGCACCGTATCTCCGCAGAACAATTAGCACTGAAATTCATCAATGCTTTTACAAAAAAGTTCCTCAAAGAATTCAACAACAATTTTGCTTCACTTAGAAACGGGATAATTATTTATTTTCCTTTCACACTAACACATTCCTGTTTTATATTTAGGATGTGCATGTGCATACATAAACACAAGTCCTAGGCAAACAAGATGAAAGGAGGCTTGGCTGCTGTTTGGGGGTAGAAGTATACTTTGTGTGTTTGTTTTTTTAAAGCAGGAGGATAAGAAAATTACATAGCTTTCCAAATGGAAACGTTGTCCTCAAATACCAGTGCAAATTCATGCCTCATTAGTACTTCGCCACTCATTTCCTAAGTGCCTAACAGTCATTAGGTAAGCACAAATCAATGCTGATTTCCCTACAGCTTTTGGAACTGGTTCCTCCAAACTCAGAAACAACTTAAAATACAGGTAAATTTAATCAGGATTAAATAGGGCCAGCATTCAACGCTGGCAAACTTGAGCTATCACATTTTGATAGAGAATATACTTCCCTGGTGGGAGCTAATTCCTCAGAGAACTCCAAGAGTTTAGAAATTCCTAGTGATTTATCAAAACAGACACTACCTGACATTCCAGATGTTACTTGTGTGATGAATGTGTACAGGTACAGATTGCAGCACGACTGTGTGTTCGTATTTAAAAAAAAATTACTTCTACCACGCAAGCTTTTAATGCTTGTAGTATTTTTATTGGGGTTTTATACCTAGTGCAATGCTTTATGCAATACTCAATGACACATGCAATGTTTCTTACCTGATGCAATCCAGTATTTTATTGATTTGAACGTCCAAGAGCAGACACTGCAAAGAAGCCATCGGTAAATTGTAAACAAAAAAGTAGGGTGTAATAGTAAAATTGTAGAAATAATACCAAAATAAATCTTACCATAATACTTCACAGCTGTGTTTCAACAGGTTAACTATTTCAAAATCATGATTTGGACTGCCTTAGCGTTAGAAATCCGTTCTATTGCATAGGTAAAGTAGTAAAGTCACAGAATCACTTTCAAGATCTGTTGAATATATGGACTTTTTAATCATTAGAAAAAGAAAAGCCTCACAGCAGCCGAGTAATACTGCTCTAAGTGGCTACACTTCCAACCAACATCTCAGACCAAACGCGTAACAAAACTGCATAAGCACGATATTCATTCCAATGTTGTTGACAAGAACCAAATATTGATGAAACCAAGGCCCTGGAAATACTAGAAAATAAAATAGATCATTACATGCTGCATCTTTTTTGATTACTACTGCATAATCAATAACCACCTTCCCAGAACGATCATGCATGTGAAAACTAGGCAAGAATGTCATCAGGCTAATCCATAAAGCTGCTAACAACTCACTTGTTTCTCCAGTGAGAATATATCCCCAAACACTTTCAAGCACATCCATTAAGATATACATAAAATGGAAACAAAACGAGCATTTTGCTTGAAATATTTTTATGGGCTACATGAGCAAGAGCTTGGGAATTCAGACATAAAAGCAGCCACAAAATTTAAATGTGATTTTTTTTTCCTGTATTCATTAAACACTGTGCCGTACACAGACATCAATAAAAAAGCAGTTGTTCTCCATGCGTATCATGCACTGCTGTAAGGTACTCATTTGGTAAGCAGCTGAATTTTGTTTCCCCCTCTCCCAGTAGATACCTTCTTCATTCAACTTCCACAGAAGAATCTGAACATTTCACCAGCCAAGACGACACATTTAAACTCACAGGATATAAGAAGCCAAAATTTTAATATGGAATTTGTTTCATACGTTTTGCCACATCAGCACATTGCCATAAGGAACAACAATTTCAATGAAGCTCCAAATTGACACGTGCTAATGATGCTATGACAATCACAGTTGCCATAGCAGCTTTGCACTTTGATGTGCTGCTGTGCTGTTGCATCAGCCAGCCACCCAGCCCTGTTCTCACAGCCGGGGGTGCTGGGGGCTCACCTTCCTGGAGCAACAGAGACGGGCAACAGTCAGAAAACGCTGGGGTCTGCAGGGCTCCACTTGGTTAGGATTCCTTTCTTTATTATAAACAACTTATTCTGTAATCTTAAATAACTGAAGTAAGTGATGAATGTTACAACATCTAAATTAAATCAAGCATACTTGAAATAAAGATAAGTTGGTGAGTGTAAGAGATTTAAATGAACAAGCAAATGCCCCTAGTAACTCCCCAAAGCTTCAAATTGGAACACTTTTGCACAGGTACTTCAGAGGCTGCTGTAAGATTTTTCATTTCAGTTTACGTGGTTGCTAATAGCGAACCTGTAATGCTGTTCTTTGATGTTTAAAGGCTGCCCATGCCATTCTGCCTGCCTCTCAGCAGAGCTGAGGGAACGAAAAAAAAATAGTACTGAAAATGCACACTTCACTACACAATATTGGGAAGAAGATACAGAAGGGAAACACCAAAATCTACATAATAACCTACTTTAAATATGCTAACCTGAATACCCACAGTACGTAAATACACAATAAAAATAAAAATCTGCAAGTGCCTACTATGCAGTATGAGAACTCTGCATTTCCCACTCACAAAATTCAACATCAGACTTCTGTTATATAAGCACAGAAAAATTATTCAGCATCACCTCCTTGATGAAATGACATCACACCTCATCAAGAATTTCTAAGGATTTGTCAATCCTACCCCTTCCTGATCTACCTACTTGGACAGAGGAAGAATATTCCAGTAATCCTGGCGTGAATCACCTGATTTTAACCTGATGGGTTTGGGACCGGATTTGACTGGTGTAATTCTCAGTGGCAGTTAGTGAGAATTAGCTGGTAAAAAATCTCTGCAAGTTCAAGCATACCATTAATGTGGCAGAAAATTGAAAGAAAATCACAGAAAAACAAAGCAGTGCCCTCTTCGGACATGTCATTTAATGCCCTAAAGGTTTTAACTGTAAGAGATACACCTATACGCATAGTGAAATGACATAACCTCTAAGCTAGTAACTCAAACATCAAGGCATTTTAGTCACCAGTTACCAAGGAAAACTGCTGATGCATTCAATTACATTATTCAACAACATACTAGTTGCTATTTTTTGCTGAAAAGACTTTTCTTCCCCAATAGCTGCAAAATCTCATACCACTGCTTGAGGAAAAGATACTTTATCTCTGTTATGAAAGATATTTGGGCTCTGTGTATCTTTTTCTTACACGAAAACATCCCGTAGCCCCTTGGTAGGAGCCCAGTGTGCAAAGACATGTATGAAGAAAATGTGGAGCTGGCAGATGAACCTTTCCTAATTGGCTGTAGTCCTGTACAGGTGGGAGAGGAACTCATTAAGGCACTGGTTAGGAGCTCTGCACTGCAGCAACCCAACAAGAGCACCCAACAAGCCACTCTTTCATATACAAGCTTATAATAAAGCTGAGTTTCATAAAGCAAATTATAAAAAACAATAAATATGATACTAACTTTCGGGAAAAATGACTGCAGACCGCAGCCAACTTGAAGATTCCTGATTATCAATTTCATAAAGTGAAATTCCACGGATGTCATAAAAAAGATCTCAAAACAGCAACAGCTCCCAAGTCAAATCATATAGCAAAACAACTGGATCCAGTTCAGTTTAGCAGGGTCCGGTTTAGCAACAGTTGTTAGAGATGCATATGCAGTTATCTGCCCAAAGCCGCATCTCCAGCACAAACACCAAGAGACAAACAAGTTCTCCCATCACAGCAAGGGGCCAAATTCCTGTAGGGAGTGATCGGAAAACAACAGCACCATGGAAACCTTCCCAAGATGACAGAAAGATTTTTATTGACACAGAGTTCAAAAATGGGGCATTAAACACTGTTTTCTCCCCAAAAATACTCAGACGGATCCAGCACCTGTGATATCATGCCAGTTTTTGAAAGGTTGACAAAGCTCCAGCTGGGGAATAAGGGGACACGGGGAATAAGAATCCATTTAAGTCTTTCTGTTACATGAAATACTGGGGAGGTGGAAAATAGAGACAGAATTGTACAGGGGTGGGTTTCCCACACTGTGCTTATAAAAAGGAACCGGACAAGTGATTAACAGGCAAACAGACACGACAATCTTCTGCCTAATACCGCACAAGAACTGTGTGGCATTCATTGCATACGTGTTTTGCTGGGTCTCTGTTTCAGTCCACCTAATTACACAATTTTCTGCATGCCAGTGGTCCGTAATCCAAACAAATTCTCTGCTTCAGCCTTGTGAGAACATACATTTTCTCCCCTTCTCTCACAAACCAGGGAATAAGCTCCGGTGTTATTTATCACAGGGTATTATTTGTGTTGTTAGCAGCTTCCATTGTTCCCTACACATGCTTTACTCAACATAAAACTACCGATTTACCCTGTTCAGTCACTTAATGAAAAGCTTCAGAAAAACAAAATTATTTTCCAGAACGACATTAAAAAGCTTATTGTAATTCCATTAATGTCCATAACAGTATGAGGGGGCGAGTGTCTCCTTACTCATGTCAGCAAAGTGACCTATATTTTCAAATGCCTTGGAAACATTGACTTTTTTTCCTAGGTTAGCTCACATTAGTGCAAGCAAATCATCTCAGGCAAATTATCAACCAGCTTTGCTACATCATAGAAAATAACTTAGATGGGAATGTGCCAACTAGCTTCATTTGGGAACCTTGCCCATATCAGTCAATAATAACTAATAATTTATAAATTTGGTGTCTTGCCAGATTTTATAACCAAAGAAATACTCATCAAGAGGCAGAAAGTCCATATTGCAAGCTAGCAGTCATTGCAACAGCAAAAAGACCCAAGCTCCCAGTCTGAATTCAGCATCCAGCCTGCTGTAAGCAGGTCAGACCACGGAGCTCCCGATAGCCCTGCCTGAACACCTGGTGATTTCACATCCTCACGCTTACTTTTAAGGCGCAGAAAACTCTGAAAGAAAAAACAAAACAAACAAAAAAAACCCAAAGCGGGTGGCCCACATTTCAGCTCCTGCCCTACCACACTCTGCACATCTGCCTGAGTGCCTCAGAAGTACAGCATCACCTGATGCTTCGGGGCTCAAAGCTTAAGGCAAATTCTACACTTCAGGAAATGGGGTGAAAACAAAGTATACATTGCGTGAGCTTACTGTAACTCGCCCTCAGTGACCACTGAAGGCTTTTCCTTTCAGGATCATCAGTGCCTCTGCTTGGCTAGTGACAAGGTTGGTTGAACCTGCAAATAAAATACACTTCAACACTAAACCCAAAAGCTACATGCCCACTGCAGTGGGAAAACTCAATAGCTGCATGCAGGCCAAAACAAAACAAAATAAAACAAAACCACAGATGACAGGGAAGCAAAGGAGAAGCAAAAGATCTGTTGACCACAGGAAAATATTTAAGAGGAGGCAGATGAACTATTAATGACCATCTAGAAACTTATAAAGTTAAATCCCATTCTTTCCTCCAGACTTGGCTGGGTGATAATGGGTCAGTGCTCCAGTTCATCCGGCTGGGACTCCACAGTTTTCAGTCAGAGCACTCAGGCGAACACAGACCCACGGCTGCAGCACACACTGATCAAACCACGCTCCGCAGACCTTACAGCTCTTTTGGGGTGCATTTCATCAACAGCATGCTGGGGACCCACTGAAGCATTTCTATGATTGCTCACCCTAACGCACACAGCTCAGTACCAGCCCCACACTCGTACCCTGTCACCACTGTACCAGATTCGATATAGAATAATCACCCCCCACCACAGCTACTAAGCCACTACTTGCAGATTAACCCGCTACAGCTGCCAGGAGCTCAGGTAAAGCCCACATCAAAACCATCCAAATCTATCAAAACAGGACAAGGAAAAAAAAAAATCAGATGGCAGAGGGCCAAGATGTCTTTTTTCCTCCTCCCACCCAGAGCCACAATTTATTTCCACGTAATCTGAATGCGAGGCCACTGCTTGCCTCTTCCACTGGCAGAATCACACCGCCTTGGGTACCTGGCACTATCGAGGGTAGGTGCAGAATGCTGCGGCGAGGAGGGTCGCAGGGAAAAGCCCAGCAGCAAGATCTGGCCCTGCAACCCATCACCTTACAATGTCCCATTTCCACACTGAAAAGGGTGAAAATTGTGCTCTGAAGTCTGACCATTTCTGTCTGTTAGTCAGTGGAGGCTCTTCTCAAGCCCACCTGGTAAAGCTTAATCACAGCCTAGAGGGAAGAGAAAGCAAGAGGGAAGGAGTAACAGGCAGCAAGGGAACCTGACAGGCTCTGTGTCGACCCTTGGCGTGCCTCAGGGGCTCAAGCAGCACAGACAGCAAGGAGCCGCGCTCCTGGCCCCATCAGTCCCAGCAGTCAGGCAGGATGGCTCCCAGGAGCCACGGCAGGCAAGGGCACACTTGCATCACTAGGGTCATTCCACATGCACGTACAATAAACAGCAGAGCAGCCAGCATTCTGTTTACGAGAACGCCTCGTGCTTACATTCAAAGGACAGCAGAATCATTTGGAAACCACCCGGTAAAGCAGCTGGCCCAACTGAGATGGGATGAGGAGGGCTCGTTGGTGTCATCTACAGATGCAACTGCTGGCACAGTTCAGGGCATATGGCAATTTGTTGCTTTCGGACCTCATGTTTCCTCTAAAGCAATGACTTTCCCAGCCTGCTAGATACAGCTTCTCGTAGACATGTGGAAGGCACTGTTTAGGAACAGCCATTAGGTGTGCTGAAATACCACGGGCAAACTAGAATGCCCTAGGAGGAGCTAGATGATGTGGTTTCATCCTCATGAACACAGAGACACAACTGAGGAGTACACTAACCTCTGCAGGACACAGGAACTGCTGATCAAGGCATCTGGGTGCTCTTACGGTACCCCAGATTGCTGGGCCTCTGAATTAGGAATTAAACACAAAGTAAAGACTAACACAGAAGACTCATCTGTTCTCTCACAGCATGCCTCGAATCCCCATTCATTACAGCAAGGTACAGTGAAAATAAAATTATGCAGCTTTCAAGATGACAAAGTAGCCCACTTTTTTTTTTTTTTTTTTTTTTTAATATGCCAAACATTAGGTTTATTCTGAATAGGCTTTCCTCTCAGATCTTTGCCTCAGTCTTCAAACACTTAATCCACTCAGCTAGTTCACAGATAAATCATACTGCGGGTCCCCAGTGACACAGATCGCAGTTGTATTCCAGATCCGTAAACAGCTTTTTTTTAGCATAACAGCAACTCCGTGAATGGTTTTTACACCATTGGTCTTTGATTGGTCTCATCAACCGGTCTTTGATGTGTTGTGTGCCAAGAGATTATGAGAAGTAATGGAAAACTCGAGCAAAACAAAGAAGTGCAATAACTACTACCGTACAGCAAGTAGCTTCCCACCATTGCTGGTTGCTCTTGCTTCCTGCCGCTTCTGCCAGGTGTAACTGTGGGTGGGCCCCACTTTTGTCAAATACAAATCACATTCCTGCCCTTGTTTCTCTTGACTCTCTATGACCAAAGCAACAATCAATCCTAGTTCCTTGAAAGGGGGGTTTCTGAGCTACAGAACATGATGCTGTGTAATACACTGCAGGTTTTGTGAGAAAGCTTTGAACACAGGAGAGCTGCCTACCTGTTCAGAGCCCCTCAGTACCTTTCTGCTTCTATCTCCTCACTTCCTGAAAGTTACAAAACTACGTATTTTTTCATTTGTGCTAGACCATGGAAAACCCCAAACTCCTCTTTTTCTTATATCAGTAACTGATTGACCTAAGCCATGGATCACATAGACACAAAAGTGAAATTATCTTTTTTTCGTTACTCCTTTCTGTCTCAAACAGCAGATGCTTTATCACTTTTCAGTGTCCTGATGCCCTGCCTTGCATTTTGTTGCACTGCTAAGCTTTAGAGCAGCACAGAAAGCTAAGTCAATTAAGACCATCAGCTCTAATAAATCAGGACAAGTCTTAAATTCTTTCTCTGCTTTCTCACCTAGCTGAGAAACCGCTATTACACATCTCTGAAGCTGAGCAAACTAAATAGCAAATAAAAAGGCGCTTTTCAAGGAGTTGCAGTTCGTTGCTGGCATTTTTCTTGTTGCTTACACACAACTTTTTTGCTGGGGTACGTACATAATACTTCTGTGGTTCTAGTTGGTGGTGAATTATTCTCCAGCCCAAAACTTGTTTTAAATTTCGTGCAGGTTCTTTGTATAAGCAACACACATAGATTCCCAGCAAACGTTTAGGCCTGATATATTAAAACTGTTAACAAAACATACCTTTTAAGGATCACAAACCATCTCCTCCAAGTCCAAATAGAAAACAATTGCTCTAAGTTAACCCACATGCTTTGGCAAGTTAAAAATAGATCTCGCTGACACCAACGACATTCAAATACCTGTTGGATAAGAAAACCACGACGCTGGTTGTATAGAGCAACCAACCCCAGGGCTGATCAGAACTGTCCATTTCGACAGCCCTGACTTTTTGAGCAGAAACAGCATCTTATGCAATCGCGTTAAGTCATTAAAGCTGCCCAATTTCCTTCTGTGAAAGAAGGCTACACAAACTCCTATACAGCTTTTATCTCCTCACGCATTTTCTTGGGGTCTCTATCAGACTGCAGCAGAAGCTCTAAGGCAGAATTGGGGTTATTCCTGCCGTACAAGGGTGACTGCCCCTGACTTCAGTGGCAGGACCCCCGAGTTCTGTTCCACCAGGCAACAAACCAGCCCTTCACACAGCACACCATTTAAAGACAAAAAACAAACAAACAGTTTGTTGTCACTAATTCAAACCCAGCCTGACAGAACAAGCTATCAAAACCAAACGCTGCTCTGAATACCTAAATACCATCTACTCGTCAACATTTGTTATCAGGAAGAATCAGCTAGAAACACTGAAAACAAAAGATTACAAAAGCATTAAGACACACAAGGCTGTGTCAGAAACACTTCTCCTTCAGTATCTCAAATAGAAGGAGGCACGAGAAAGATCTCTCCTCTTTGAATGATCAGAAAGAGTACGACAACATACAAAAGAGCTCAGAAAAACATGGACTAGAATTCTCTTGTCTAGGACATGGCCCCAAATTTGACAGCAACTCATTACTAGATGCAAACAGATAATATAAAGAAATGGGCACAGAATCAAGTTGCAGAGGCAGCATCCAGACACGGTATTCATCTTCAACAGATACAACAGTAAGCTCTTATCTTCTTCAGGTATCAATCAAAGTAGATTGGCAAAGATCTACAACAAATATCGATGGCAAGCATTTTCCTGTTTATACTGGGATCTCAAAGCACACGGCAAGTACCCACAGTGCAGATCGTGCAGTTGACATATCATTAAATTTCTGTCATACACTTATTATGAAACTTACTTGCAATCTAATTTCAGGTCTCAACGTGGAAACAAACGCCCATCATTAAGACGGTGGATGGCATCCTATGTGCTGTCTGCGAGCAGTGTGATAGCATCTACTCACACAACAGCTGCTTTTTTCAGAGCATTGCTCATTCAGCACACATCAGACCCGTTATGGAACGGCCGCAGTTAGCTATCGCTCATGCAATTAGCGGTCTCTCCCCTGTTTATTGCACAGCCTCTGCACTATAAAGGGAAGAACAATGCACCACATCCACAATATCCTGTGCATCCCAAACATTAACAAATACAAGTCCACACTCCTGCAAAGGATGCATGTTGATAAGCTTAAGCAAAAAGGAGACAGGAAAAAAAATAAACAAAAGGATCTGCCTGGATGAAAGCCAGCACTACAATTTAGTGGCTCCTGGATTCTGTGCTCAAGCTTGCAGACCTCAAAGCTGAGTATTTGAAGCTCCCGCTGACTTCACTTTGATCACTTCTGCACACCAGAGTCCAAATTTCTAAACTGCCACATAGAAAACAGAAAAATTCAGAACTAATAATGAGGAACTAAGACAGGTTCTCCACTTAGGCAATCAACACCTCATCCATAGAGGCCTGGCTTTCTCTTCCAGAGTATTTTTTTTCTGAAATTTGTAAAAATAGCTACATTCATAAAATAACACGGGTCAACTCCTTGAACTGAGACCCTCTAGAGCATGTTTTTGCTGCCTCGTCTTTACTGTTTTCTTATTTCTTCTGGCAGTGGTAGGTTTGTTGTCACTTTTAAGAGCGAAGAAGAACAAGATAAACAACAAAAAAGCTATTAAGTGATATGCAACTAGCTTTTCTCTGCAATATTTCCACGTTAGCAGTACAGTCTGCACCCCAAAACCTTTGTACACAGCTGCACAGACTCCAGCATCTCTTCTTAAATGTTACAGTCATTACACTGGCAGAAGCCTGTTAAGCCAGAAGGGAATTGATCTGTAAAACTGCATAATTAGCTTCGACAGAACATGGACATCGACACATGAATGTCAAATGAGAAAAGGTTGCGAACTCCAATCTCAGCTGTGCACCTTCCCTCTATTAGGAGGTTGAGATGCCTTCCCCCTTCCACACTCGGGTCACAAACAGCATAAATCCAAATTCAGATAGCTTCCTCCTCCTTTCCAGGAGCTGCTGCCTGCCTGGAAATTCCCAGCACAGGGCCTGCAGCTGCTGCAGGAGCAGCCTCTGCAGAGCATTCCCCTTAGGGACCGCTCTGCTGCCAGTCTTCTGCTGGAAATGCAACAGCCATTTATCCTGCCTCCCCCTCGGCGGTAAGCCATCAAAAGATCGTTTCATGAAAAAAACATCATAAATATCTGATAAATACATACCTGGAGTCAGGGCCTTACTTTTTAAGATTTCAGAAGCACTGAGACGACAAAAATTACCAAAGGCACTTGACTGAAAAGAAATACCGCATGAAATACAGTGGTGTTTGGCAGTTTCCCCAGAATAATGAGTTTCATGATGGTGATTAGTTGGTCATTTCTGAAGATTAATCAATGTAGGTTTCTTTCAATTTCATACTGAAATTATCAAGATCATTCAGAAAGCCAGCCCACATCTGAAATACTGCCCAAACCATCAAAACCATGTTTAAACCCAACAACCAAACGCTGAGGATGAGCACAAACGACCACTTTTAACATCCATAAACTAGGATTGATCACGAAAGCTGCATGCTACACAACAGCTTCAGGACTTGCATTCAACACCACCCATGGAGCATGATAGGTAAAGTGAAGCAACAGCAACTGGGCACATGGATCTGCAACAGCACCGATCGTGCACCAGTGGCATCCGCGTCACGCTTGGTACCAACAACGATTGTGGCAACACTGAACGTGATAAGGCAGCAGAACTTCTTGAAGCAAAATCAATACCAAGAAAGACTAAAGAGGATCAATGAATTACAAAAACTGGCGCTTTTTTTTCCTTTTTTTTTTTTTTTAAATTTATGAGCAAATGTTTTGTTCACTGCACAAGTTAGAAATGCTGACAATGACCTTTAACAGGGGGTTGCTGGCGGTTGATGGTACATTCCTCTGAAAACAAGGCAAGAACCAAAATAACGAAAAAATCATCACTTCAAAAGGGAAAGCTAGAACCAAGCTGTCCACCAAATAGCCTTCTTTCAAGTCCTGTGGTTAAGACTTTTTGAAAAAAACACAAGAAAGAAACCAAAAATCAATTCAAGGCATTTTAGGAGGGTATTGGGAAAATTTAAGTGGGTTTACGTTCAACCAGATCTAGCTTCTTGTTTTACTTGTGTAAGAACGTACAAGTAAAGAAGACTTACATCTTTAAAAATTGTCTCCTAATTAGTATACATACTCTGGCAGCTCTGTACATTGGATGCGATTCAGCAGAAATATTACCCATATGCCTAAACCTAAGAATATTTTCTACCTTCTTGAAGTCAACTAGAAACAGGAATGCGTATACATGCCAAAACCAAAGCATATGCTTCAGTGACATGCCCAAATGGCACTAAAGGGTCTTCAATAACCCATGTTTGAAGCCGTTGTGAGATTCTGTGGTGAAACGCAGCATGTCGGGAGCAGCATCAGCTTCCCGCTTGGTTGAGCCATTAAGACCTCAGGCTACGCACACAGATTTTAAGCGAAACGAGGGAACTGGCACCTTACTGCTCGCCCCAGCCGCGCACGGGGATACCGCACACCTCCGCGGGCAGCCCCGCGGCCTGATGCGGCCGCCGGCCGGCGGTTCGCCCCTCCATAGCAGCCGGGGGAATGCCGCACGCCCCCCGCACGGCGGGGCGCACGCAGCGGGCGGTGTGGCGTGCCCGCCGGCAGGCAGAGGCGGGGCGCACGGCTGCCCTCACCCCTCACGCCACCCGAGCTCCCCCCAAGATGGAGCCCGCTCCCCGCCGCAGGTAAGGCCCTAGGCTCTCCCCCGGCACCCCGTTTACCGACCCCCGGGGAACGGACACACCCCCCCTCCCCCCCCCCCCCAGAGCCGCCTCGGAGCCGTCTCCTCGGGCGAGGCTGCCGCGATTCTGTGGGGATCGGTACCTGAGGCCGCCGCGGCGGGGGCGCTCCCCGGCAGCGCCGCCCGTTGCCGCAGCTGAGGGCGGGTGGCGGCGGCCAGCAGCAGCAGCAGGAGCAGGGAGGAGAGGTGCCCGCGGGTCCGCGGCATGGCGGGCGGCCTGGGGGCAGCGGAGGCACATCGCGGGAGGAGGCCGAGCGGGTAGCTGAGGCACCGGCAGCCGGCGGCTGAGGCGCCCGCCCCCGCCTCTGCGTGCCGGGGTGGGGCCGGGCCGGACCCGGGGAGGGGCCTCCGCGGCAGGCTGGGCTGGGGGCGGCCCTCACAAGGAACCGGCGGGCTTGAGGGTCCTTCAAACCCACACCGTGCTGCGATCCCCAGTCAGGCTCGGAGTGCAGTCATGTGCTAGGGAGCTGGTGAGGAGCCTGGGACACAAGTCCTGTGAGGAACGGCTGAGGGGACTGGAGGTGTTTTGTCTGGAGAAGAGGAGGCTCAGGGCAGAGCTCATTGCTCTCTGCAACTACCTGAAAGGAAGGTGTGGGGAGCTGGGGGTCAGCCTCTTCTCACAGGTAACTAGTGCTAGGACTAGAGGGAATGGCCTCAAGTTGCCCCAGGGGAGGCTCAGGTTGAAAATGAGGAGACATTTCTTCTCAGAAAGAGTGGTCGGGCACTGGAATGAGGTGCCCAGGGAGGTGGTGGCATCACCGTCCCCAGGGGTGTTTAGGGAAAGGTTGTACCTGGTGCTTGAGGACATGGTCTAGTGGGTGACACTGGTGGTAGGGTGATGGTTGGACCAGATGATCTTGGAGGTCTTTTCTGACCTTAATGATTCTATGAAGTATGTTAGGACCACCTGCCTGTGAACTTCACGCCGGAGGTGATGTGAGCACCCCTGCCGTGATGTTGGACCCGCCCTTTCCTTCAGTGTAAGGGCTTTTAAAACTAGATAAGGTTTTCAATGCGCTGCTTCAACAGTAAAGTTCTTTGAAAAGTGTAAAACTTTTGAGATTAACTTGCCTTTTAACAAAATAAAAATTAGCCAAATAAAATCTTAATTTTACATAACAACATGTTAGGCCAAACTTTAGTTTTCAGATCTCAAAAGATTTATATGGAAATATATATGTATTTATGTGGAAATAACCTTTATTTTTCATAACAAACCATTAGGCCAAACTGTTGTTTTCAGGTCTCAGAAGATTTATATACAACAGAAAAAGGAGCAGAACACAATGGCAAACCGTTAAAGAGCAAAACTCTTCCCATAATCAAAGGAGTAGCTGTCAGGTTACAATGCATATTTAATATGGATTTCATACCAAAACCAAAGAAAATTAATGTATTTTCTTAATCATTTAATGCCATTCTGCACAGTACAAGTAGTTAATTCGTTAGCATTAACAGTGACATCACATAGATTTGGGATTGTCACTGAAAATACAGTTTTGTCGCAGTTGCTGACAGTTTGTTGGAACCTTTTGGGACCGCTGAAAAATGGCCGACTTCACCCACTCGAGTTAGGGACAACAGCTGCCATGGGAATTGTGCTGCACTGGGAGACGTACACCTGCCTCAACTTCAGGTAGGCACGCTTTGCTACTTTTCTTTAGAATAGCTGAATAAGTTGGTCTCCCTTTTCTTCATCACCAAAAAATGCATCCCACAGAAACCTGTATTCTTTTGAAGGGATATTGATTTTAAGTTGGCAAAAGGGCACAAAAAGCAGACAAAGCTGTTTGTCTGATTTGTAACTTTCCTCTAACAGCTCACAAGGAGAGATTCTCTCTTTCATTGAGAAAACATTTTTTCAGTGCCTGTTTGCCTAGGCTACATCCTTTCAAACAGCTTCTCATTTCAACCTTTTATCAGGGCTCTGCCAAGAAAAAGGGACTGCTTCTGCACAGCTTCTGTTATAGCTGAGATCAGTTTGGAATCCCCGTTACCTCAGGTGTTCAGAAGCAGAAAAGGAATGCAGATAAAGCTATCAAAATACTTTAAGCAATTTACTTCCCTGGTTAATGAATCTCTCTGATGAATAGGTATGTGGTATTGGGCAAGCATGGATCATGTACACATTCATTTCTAAATATTTGTTGATTTGGGCTCTTAGAAAAAATACTAATCAAGTTTATTTGCGGAGGAATGGTTTAGCCCAGTTACAGCTCCAACATTGTAAATGAACGATGATGTGAATATGCACAATTACTCATTTTTACAGTTCTGAGCTAAATTTGTTAAATATGTGTTAAAAGATGTTATTGAAAATGGTTTGCAAAAGTAAGTAAACTATGGAAAGCAGGTGTTTGCCCTGAATTTAGGTAAGTTACTGAGAAGGGACTACATATCTTACAGAGTGCAAACAACTAACACCCATTTCAGGAAAAAATGAAAAACTATAATCAGGGTTATGTTTTCTTAACCAAATTTTCTTTGAAAAAAAAGATGAAAACTGATGATGAATAATTTACTTCACCTACCTGAGTATTAATTTGAGGTATATGTCCAGCAGTAATTCCTTCAGTCTTTAAAGGTAGCTCAAACACTTTACAAATTTTGAACAGATTATAAAATATATGCACATCACTAACCATTGAAGCAATGTAATATGGCTTCTGATAAAATTTCCTCAGGGAATGGAAAGCCTGTACACAAGTGAAATCATAATGGCAATGTAGATATGCAGTTAATACATAAGCATGGTCTGCATGGGATGTTGTAAAGACGAGTAACATCTTTTTTGTTTCTCACATTGGGAAGGTTTGTGACTAGTGCATTTGGGTACGGCAAGCTTAGTCTTGGTGTGCTGTATATGTCTGTGAAGGAGAGGTAATGTTTCAGCACCAAAGTGGTAGCTTTGTCAGAAAAATACAATAAAACATGGCTTCTGAAATACCTGCTGTGACTATGAGCTTCTGACAGCACTACACAGAACTCTTCATCTGTTTGAGACAATATTTTAGAAGAGGTTCATATATTTATTTTTTTTAATCAAGTCTCTGTTTTCACCATGTTCTTAAATTACTTGAACTGGTAATTTAAAAATACAGTAATGTACTAATATTTATTAATGTATTAGTAAGTTAGAAACCCAGACAACACAAGAAAGCATAACTCAAATAGAGGTAATGAAATTCCATTGATGTAAATAACCTCAAGACAGGGACCATCCTCTTCTTTAAGGTGGTTATATAAGGTGGTTATGGCAATGGGACTTGGAAAAAAACTCTGTTCCCTTGTTGCTGTAATGATAACAGCTGTTGTCACTAATTTCTCAATAGTGCATTAGTTTGGAACTGCTGAACAGATTTAGCAATCACTGCGTTCATAACTAACTGAAGCTATCCATAACTAGACCAGGGTTGGCTGCATTGCATATTGAACAAACAGACAATCATACTTTGAGTGCTGCTGTGATGTTTTGTACACACGTTAGTTTTAGCTACTGTAAAGTCACTGGAAGCAGTTAAATAAAAGAAATACCAGATTTTCATGTTTTCAGTGTCCCTTTTTTTTTGTCATTTCTATTAAGTCAGCAAATTCTCTACTAGCAATCCAGGAAAGTCTGTAGTTTGGAGTTTTTCTTCAACGTTTCACAAATGCAAACATTTTTATTCAAACAAATCAATGTGCAGTCAATGGAAAATGAGTGTATGCCTTTATTGTGATGCAAAGTATATACTGTCACCTCACTCACAAAGATGGGTACGATTGTAAAGTAGGCTGTAATTGTTAGATAAAACCAGTTTAATAACACAAGAAAATAAACACCACTTCTGAGTATTTTCCTAACCAAAAGGTAAGTATTGGCCATTTTTTACAGTGATGTGACAGCTATAAAATCTGAACTAATTACTCATGGTACACAGAAAATTTCTGTAGGAAAGCCATTTTCTTGTGACAAGAGAGAAATTGTGACCAGATCCTTTTTTTTTTTTTGTGATTACAAATTCTTTTGACTCGAGGTTAATACGTACTGTTTTAGCTGAGTAAAGCTGTATAGATAAGACTTGGTTAGTACATAACCATGGTTGCAAGTATATATTATGAAACACTTACAGGCAAGTTGAATATATTTTAAAAAAATCTAAGGGGGGGAAAAAAAGAAGAAAGTCAGGTTAGTGAAGAGATCTTTTATTCCAAAATCTAAACATCAAAATCAACTTAATACTTAAAATACATTTTTCAGACAGTTTATCCAATCATAGTATTTTGAAATTGAATACATTTATAGAAAAATACAGCCTAAAAAAAAAATATATCAAATTTTAACTAGGATGAAAAGAATGCATTGAAAAGCAAATCATAGCCTAATAGCTATTTTTTATATCAGTACAAAATTACTGGGCTGTAATACCCATACTTTTTTCAAGATTTATAATTTAATAAAAATAAGGTGACTTGAAATGTATATTGCTCTCTTTAAATGTACCTGGGACCTTGGACATAAGTTCATAGTTACTGAAAATATTCCCATTTGTTACAAATATTTACTACATAACTAAGAAACCCAAAATGCAGCAGTCTTGTTAGTATGTTAATTTTCTGCTTGTGCAAACAATGTTATATTGACTTAATGCATGAGCAAAAAATCAATGCAAAAACTCTAGTACGATGAAATAAAATTTTACATTTTGAATTTACGTGCATCATAGCAAATACCAGTTGCCTGAAAAGATTCTTTTAAGACTTAAAATGCTACATTAAATCTTCAATTACTTTTCAAAAGCCAAAGATCAAGTTATTCAATCTTAATGCAGCATATTTGCAGAAGGTCATTGCATGTAATGCTAGATTTCCAGGATTATTATTTTTAAAAAATTACAGACTGGTAAAAAATAGACCAAAATTCTAGATACCATAATCACATGAAACAGTAGTAGCACTACAAACTCAAACCCATTATTGTACAGTCTCTAGTCATGTTTTCCACAGAGAACTTAATATTGTACCAATTCTCAATAATTCAAGAGTTATTAATGGATACACTTTAGAATATACATCATGTTTCACCCAATGTGGGTGATCAAAAACTTCCTATGCCATTCATTTACCTTATTATTTTAACACGCTGCTTTTGTTAATGTCCTTAAAAATATTGACCACTGCAAGTCAACAAATGCTACATCCCTTCCTAGACAAACAAAAACAGACGACTTGGCAGTGAACCAGTTCTGATCATATTTTATTGCACTTGGGAACTAGGAGCTAAAGATTCAGTACCAAAGAGTTCAGAGACCCCTCACATCAGCGAGAGTCTGTAGAGCTCAGCATGTAATCACGCTCCAACGTGTGGCACTTACTTGTGATAGAAGACCATTGCCAACATTAACAGGTTCTTCCCATCACAGAATTAGGCAAGCAAAACAAAAAAAACACCTCTTTGCTGCAATGCTCAACTGTTATGCCAACTACTTTTTAGTATGCATTTACATTTTCCTTTTAATAATTTTTTCTTTTCTTCTTCCTCATAAACAGTCAGCTGCATTGAACACAAAGGGTGCAATTCAAAGCCAGTTGCAGTGAATGTCAGGTTTGCTGTCATTTCATTAGACTGTGGAATAGGTCTTACCCTAGACCAAAGAAAAAAACTGTAGATTCTCAGCATGGTAGTGCTGCTCCATTACTGTTTGGAAGGGTGTACGAAAAGTACTGCAGGGCCTATGGATAACCATCAGCAGATCTTAATGCTGCAAATATTTAAGTGCAATACGAATCCTTCAAAGCACCAAGAACATGCTGATTATAGCTGAAGTATTTTTAAAACAGCTATGAGAGTTTAGCTCAGTCACTAATTAACCGTGGGCACAAATTTAGAAACATCTGAAAGTCTTTGCTTGGAGCATTGCATAATGGACGGACATATATAAAAACTTTCTTAAAGTTTCAAAAGCATTATGTGAATCAAAGATCCACGTATGAATCAGAATTTAAATCAGAAAAACAGGACCAGTAAAATGATAAGCTTGATACTAACATTTGACTTTGCAGTAATGTTTAAACCGAAGCCATCTCCACAATTTGGTAGTGTTTCACAAAAGAAACGTAAACCTATAAATTAGGATTCTCTCTTTACATTTTCTAAATCTTGTAAAATATAGAACTAGATAATATGCATTTTGTAATATAAATCACCTTTTAATATGCAACATGAGATGCTGCAATAATTGCAAACTGGAAAAGTTATAGAATTTCATATTTCATTATAAAAGATATAGCACTTATAAAATGTTTTCATTGGCTAAACAATTACATAGTTGCTGATTTTATACCTATAAAAACTATGCTTCTGAAACATAACTCTCAAGAGGACTAAGTCAATTATCTGTTACTGTATTTGTTTTCTGTTTTTTAACACTTTCAGTGTGTATCATATGTGCATCAGTTGACTCTAGGACACTAATTTCATTCTAATAATACATTTTAAAAGTTTCTTTAAAAGTTTTAACACCCCTCTAAAATATTTGCTGTAAGAATACATCAACGCTTGTAAGCCACTATGAAACTTAAAGTGATACAAGTGTGTGTGTATATATATATATATGTATACACACACACACACATATATATATGTATGTTTTCTGTATTCTTCCAGCCAAATCTAGAATGCAAAATGAAAAGTTTCTTGTCCCCTCCTTCAGGAAAGCATTCTGTTCAATCTCCCTGAAACACAAGTGTTGTTCTAAACTGTATTTGGGGTGTTTTCTATTTATATTCATTACAGTAACCTGTATATTCCATTTACATATGCTACTTCTCTTTCTTAACCAAACTGGAAAGTAGTGGACATGAAACAAGCACCTACTTGCTTTTATTCTCTAGTAGAATGTAAGAAAATAAAAATCACTTAAATAAGTATTTTATGTGACTTCAATAAATGGAAGAAACTTTCCATAGCTACAGCAGATGTACCAATAAAATGTACCTCTTAATCCTGAAAAACAGCAAAATGAGTTTCCAGTTGCCACTGAAAATCAAGATGTAGTTAGCACTGACATCAAGAGGACTACACTATCCCTTCCACGTCAGTTGAAGAAATCTTGACCATGATTTTTTTTTTAACTGATCTCCTTATAATGCCTAGACATGCAAGTAGTCTAATAAATTTCAAGTCAACACGGTGTGTACATGTAAGGAAGACACACGCATAAGAATTAGAGCTACTGACCTGTCTGGCAGTTCCTTAAACCTCTTAACCTACTGAGATTAAGATTCGGTAAAAGCAATCTTCTTGCACACAGATAATAAATTGACAAGGTGTGAGAACTAGAAGCCTGTGTAAGTGACAAAGTGGGTTTTAAAAAGTCACATTCTGGGGCCAGGATAAAAGTGTCTCCCGAATCCTTAAAATATCACTAGCAATAATACTGGAAGTAAAGGCAAAAGTAAAACCTGGGCCACACGAAAGACCTTGAAAATTCAGTGAAACCAGAATTTCGCCCTACACTTTTCTCAAATAAACTAATTATCTAAACAACTTGCCTAAAATAAAAACATTTAAGTGGATAAATACGCAAGCCTAGATCTGATATACAAACTGGCCCCCACAGCCTTTCTGCTGTCTCCCTAAATGACTCCAATACCATCACGGTTCAATAAGTAAGAACGGACTTACCAGTCAAAACTATTTATGAGTTTTAAATCTCAGAAAGGATGCAGAAATGACAGTTGAATCAGACCACTGATTTCAGATAATTCTGGGTTTACTGGGCATTGCATTATCTATGGGTGAGACGCATCTCAAATAAAAACCACAACACAGGAAACAAAACAAAACCAAAAGTTTTCATCCTTCTAAGAGCTTGTTTACATAGAAAACACATTGGAATGGTTACAGCAGGAACCCTTCTTTCCATATGTGGCTGCATACAGGGAGTCTATTCTTTTTTTTTGGAAAAGAGGGTTAAAAAAATCCGATATAAGGCCTCTCTGCACTAGTTTAAGTCCACTTTAAGATGTGTGCAACACAGCTACACGTGGTCGCAAGCCAAATAACCACCTAATTTACAGTTACATGGCTACTGAAATGCATATAGACAATGTTCTTGTGTGCTCTCTGAAGTATATACATGGCTTCATTTTACCAAACCAATACTGAGGGAATTAAGCTAACAATAATGTAAATCCATGGCTTGAACCCACTCAAGTTTTGGTATGTTTATAAACAAGCAATGAAATTAAATACTTAGTGTCTCTACCAGTAATGAAATGTATCAAGCATAATGAAATGTCTTGTGTGCTATGAAATGAAAATGGAATGAATGAAACGAACCAAGCCAACTCAACCTTCTCTTTTCAAGCCCTTTCACATTGCCAGCTTGTCTTCATTAGACAAGCTCACTGTTCTTTCATGGCACCCAAGAGTGGGGCTGAAGTACTGATGCAATCTAGATTGCATCTACATACATTTGGCTGGCAGATAGCATATTTTAAACAGTCCGTTTTACTCAGTCCTGCAGTTGGAGGTGGTCAACCATGGAATGCAAGAATTATTAACCGTTTCTCCAGGATGTATCAGGTATCCTGCCACACAGTATCACCTCCATTGTTTTGCCAAAAACTGAAATTCAGCCCAAATAATACACAGACTCAACTTCAAACCCTGTGGAGGTTTGACATGCATATACCAACTATGCTCATTTTTTGTGCAACTAGCTTTCCAGAGCGAGGAAACCAAGTGTAGTGTACTAAAACTCAGATCAACTGAAGTGAAATATGCTATCCTGCAACTATCTAGGGAAGCTGTTGGCTTCAAGAAATGGAGCCTGTGCAGCAGTTCACGTAAAGTTGGTCTGTGAAACAACCTGCTATATCCCAATAAGCAAAATCATAGCACTACGTTTTACTTAAGGCTTTTCACACAAAAATCAGTGCAGACATGTTAGATTAATACAAAGAGGAGGATTTAAGTATATTGCTCTTTTGTACATGCTGATATTTTGAGACCAGCAGCTTTGCAGTCATGAGTGTTTCTTCCTTAAGGGGGAAACCAGTATTCGTGACTAAGATGTAGGCATTTTAAAGTTTCAGAATGTCTCACAGATAAAACTCTGCTTATGCTTCTGATGTTCCTTCTCCATTCTCATGTGGTTGCAGTTGTTCTCTTTCTTGTTCTTCTTGAGGTGGTCTCACACGTTTGAAAAAGCCCATCTATAATTCAGCAAACAATGAAGAAATTGCAGCATCACAGTCAGAAAATACACACATCCTTTCTTTTTCTCTCTGCTTCCTGATCAGATTCTAACAATCCATTACTTTTTTCTCCTCCCACTTGCTTTTTCCTTATTTTTGACCTCCAAAATCAACAAGTACTAGGTGAAAAAATTAAGCCAAATATTTCAGCACAATTGCAGACAACCTCTTTTATTCAACTTCTTCCTGATGAAGCTGAAATGTTTTTAGCGCTATTTAAAAGGTTAACTGATTCAGGCCATTAAGGAAACGATGCATTTCTGCAAGCTGCTCATACTGTTTGAAGTAATACAGCACTATGCGGGAAACCAACACAAGAACGAACAATGCAGTACTTACCCTGTACATAACAAGCACTAGGACAGCCAAAAGCAATAATCCTGCTAGGACAGCCAAAATTATAACCCACACTGGTACAGGCATAGGCTGTGGTTGAATGCCCCATGTAATATTTGTAGTAACCTAATTGGGATTAAAAAAAAAATAAAACACATTTTGCACAGCAGCTGGATGGCAAGTTCATTCATGCATTTTAAGTAGTGCTTATCTTGATTCTATAATAATTAAAATCTGTGATTTAAAAGGTTTAGAAAATTTAAATAGTGACATAAAGGCTTCACTGGCCCTAATTTATTAGGATTTTCAGGATTTTTTTTCCTTCAGTCAGTGATACCATAGCAACATGTATTCCGTAACGCTTGGTGATTTTCAGTACAATAGTAGGGTTTCGGAAGTGTTTGAGAAATAGAGAAAAATAATAGAAGTGCTTTTGCTTTTCCTTTCTTTTTGCCCTAAATGGGGGAGAGGGAGATTATTTTTTTTTCACCTTCCTCTGGGGGGAAGGATTCAACTCCACAAGGTTTAGGAGATAAAAAGCAGTTACTAACAGGCACTGGAAACCATATTCAAAAATAATCACAATTCTTTCTCAGTGTGTTCCCCCCCTTTCGTTTTTTAAAAATCTGTTACACTATACTACCTACCAAAAACTTAATCTGGCAGCCAGAGTGACCCACACGTTCCCTTCTGTTTCTACTGTCTCCTTTCTCTTCAAGCCTCTCTAGAGCGCAGATGGTCTTTTACTTCCACACACATTGTATTTGATATAATATAATCAAGGTCTGTTGTTCAGACTAATGCAGCAGAGTACAATTTTCAAGTCAAGTATTTCTCTAGCAACACTGACATTACCAAGAACACTAGGACTGCTCACCATCACTTCCTTTTTTCATTTTTCAGTTAAGCCTTTAAAGCTACAGATATGGTGAACTCTAGTTTTAGCACACAGTATTTTTTTATACTTGTTTGTGTGCATAACAGTAATTAATATATGAATAAAATATCAGATGAAATTAGAAATAATCAAGCCACGAACAGCTATGGAGCAATCTTTCTTCATTACTTTTGAAATAATTATTTATGTTAACTCACAATGGATGTAAATGACTTACCACTGTAGAATTGTGGATATCTTCAAATGAAAGATTCTTATAAGGGAACTCTATAACATTGAACGAAGCAGACGACTTGAGAGAATAAGAGTGATTCTGATTTTCTTTCTGGGTAACATAAACAAAGTTAACACTGTATACGGATATAAAGTCACTTACGTTTCAGAGACAGGGACATGCTATACCCAATCACTCACATTCATGAAAGTTTGGGTCCAAAGGCGTGACTTTAAATACAATATTGCACTCTTTCCCCTCTCCAGGTGGCCAACTTGGCAGGTTATCTTTAAACAATCAGCATTTCCACAGCCCTGCATGTAAAATAAGGAAGGATAAGGAAGGATATTTGAAAATATTTGGAAAGTTCATAGCCTTACTTGTTTCATACATGTACTTGATTATTCTATTTACTAGGCAAAGAAACATGAGCTATTTAAGTACGCTAAATAAAACCCAATATTAAATAACTACTTGAAATATTCCATAAGCTTGCATTCAGAGAAGTGCTATGTAAGCCACTTCTAGGTTTTTGAAGCCCAAAGATGAAACAACTGGCAGTAGCTTTCTCTTTATCTACATATATATGAAAAAAATGTCTACAGTGTGGGGGACAGTTTCTAATCAATTCTTATTATCCTCCACATGTGTTTTGATGGGAAAACTCATGGGAATTAACGCATCTATCAAAATACACTTTGTTGCATTCAATAGGATGAGTTCAAGTGTGACTGACTGCCCTAACCTATAAACAATACTTAGAATGTCAGAAGTTTAGGTAGCATTTCTCAACGACATTTTCATTAAAATCCGTAAGATCACATTGATGCAACCCCATCGGTATTTGAAGAAGAAATCAGAGCAAAATAAGGCTTCATTTCATAACTGATTTCAGCTATGCTACAGATTAAAGCACTGTAAAGTTTAACTACAACTCTCAGCAGCAAAGATGATGCAGCACTCACCTGCATCTGTTTTATCTATCGTGCCTGTCTTTCTCCTAGGAACTATTGATTTTCAAATTAAGGGAACAGTGCTATATAGAACACTGACACTGAATGAGGTGCTCAACTTGACCTTGGTTTTTAAGGACATAAAACTTAGCAGCACAAAACTGAAGGCACGTGCCTCATTGGATGACTACCCTGAGGAAAACGTACACATTGGGGAAGGGGAAAAAAACACCCGAACCACACTCAACACATAGCTCCAGAGCATGACTTCTTGTCTGTTACCCTTTACAGAACAAGCTCTAACACATTTCTGAAATGATTCTGTGTCTCATGGATCTATACCCCTCCTTTGAAAACCCATCATCCTGTGGACATAATGATGTTGAATGCTTACCAAAGTATGCACATCCCCTTCAATGGCAGTTATATCCCTTCGACTGATGCGATGATCACGATTATCTTCCCTGCTAAGCGTTTCATTCTTGTCATCATCCTTAGAAGTAGAAATCTAGGATACATCAAGGAAATCCAAATAATAAGTAATTTTTAATTTAGAACTTTGCAGATATCTCTACGTAACTTACGAGGTCAAGAAAACATAGAACTTAAGAGGTTTCCCTCTTTCTATCCTAGTTAAGATTTGCAGTTCTTCAGACTCTGGTTTCACCCACAGCTGTAATTAAAACATTACTCCTGCCTTTTCCAGATCACTGGTGCCAATTTCTACTAAGATCTATCACAGAGTCTCAAGAATCTTCATTTCTCTTCAACTCAAAACTATTTTGTGTGTAGACAGAACATAAAAATACTCTTAGATTGCAGTAAAAAATCTGATATTGCAATATTTTAAGTATTTTACCTCAACCTTTCAAATTTTTAACTCTGAAAAGAAATACTAGCATGGTACTTACACACCATATACCACTGTGCATGTGTGCAGAAACCTACAAAGAATACTTCAGAAGGGTCTTGAAAAAGTATACAGTAAGTTGAAGAAATTATTTCAACATTTCCTTAAAAATTCCCAATGTAAAATTGAAATTTGCATGTGGAGCTAGGCATAGCCATGCTAATTGTCTCCTAAATAGGAAACGTGTATGAGAAAACTTACAAGAGATGCGAGTTTTTACATTTTTACAAATGGCATTGCAAAGCACAAGAAAACTCTACTTACATATACACTCAAAAGTTGGTTTCTGATCAAAGATACACAAGTATTCTTTATTGCTCTGTATACTGAATATCTTCCCTACATCATCTTATACATATATTTGCTTAAGTTCTTCTAAAGGTAATGTTTGCTACTCATTCCAAGTTGTCTTAACATTCAGCTATGTAATCTTGATAAAAACAGGCTTGGTTTTATCGAGGGTTTCTTTGCTTGCTCTAACCTGAGAAAAATGAGTTTCTTCTGTTCTAGTCTAACCAAATTACTTGGTTTGTTGCTGACTAAAGGATATTCTCAAGTCCCATCAAGACAACCCTATGAACCTAGTTGGGACTTTTGGCCTAGGATAAATAAGTTCCTAACAGAAAAAAATAAAGCAATATTCTTGCAGGTAATAAAACCTAGGAAATTTACATCAACAGCCCTGATGTCTTTAAAACCATGTTCAACATGGTTTGGACTTAAAACTCCTAGTTTTCAAGAATAAAAAGAAAAAAGTATATCTTCGGGTTGACAATCTGTTGTCTACCTTTTATTTCACTTCTGTACATTGACAAGTACCATCAAACAGTGGAGTCTTGCTCCTCAGCAACAGATGAAAACCTAACTCAGCATGTTAGAAGTTCTCAGGCATTTGGGTATTTTTAGAGTCTTTCTTAATAAACAAACATACTGCATTCCACTCAAGCAAAAAGAGAAGTCCCACTTACCTTAATTTTCAGTGGATTGATCTCCATATCAGAAGTGCAGTTCATGGGACCATCAATTTCATACTGAACAATATACAACAGCGTGTAGTTTTTATATTTGTAAGGCCACTGCAGAGTCATCATCACCTTGCTGAAAGCACTTGGGCCATTATTTCTCAGCTGATTATGAAAAGAAAACAGGTGTAATAAACCTTCTTGGTTAATGCACACACAGCAGTCAGTTTATATTTGAAATAATAGTGACATGAAGACCCTTACCCTCAACAACTTACAGCAATAGCATCAACAACTTTACATAAAAATGTTAACTAAACTTCAGTCCCTCAGCAGGCAAGACTTAAAATTATTTCTGTAATTTGATAAAAAATACTTCCAAGAGAAGCTCTATGGCATTTTTTTTTGCCCTGATGAAATGTAGTTTTTGTCGCATGTTATATGAATCACAGCCGCTGTGCACATTTCAGCCAAGACACTCTGAGGACAGATACACATGCCCATCAGTTTCTTTAGATAAATGGTCTCTTCAAATAATTATTCACACAGCTCTCTCAGTTTTGTTTAATTAAACAATCTAGATTAAAGCTGTGATCATTATTTAAAGAAGTTTTCAATACTTAATTTTTTTCACAGCAGAAGACTTTCACAATAATGAGTCAAAAGAATTGGAATACTAATAAGGATACTGAATAATTTGCAACCATGAGTCATTTTCTGAGTTCAAGGTACTTCATGTATTTTAGCTAGATTTCAAAGGGCTGGAACATCTTATTGACAGTAAAACGTGTAATGATGTAAAAAAAAAAAGTCTTGTACTTGTCCACTCCTGTTACACTAATTACAGGCATTCTGACCCTTCTTGCACGTATCAATTATTGACACAGCATAATAAGGTCTGTGTTTCTATGCAAGAGTAAAATAAGATAATTTACTCCAGCAAAAAGAGACACCAAAGAGTTTCTCTTGATCACAGAACTATGTCCTTGAAATCAATAGTAATGGCATACCTCATAGATATGCTGAACTAGAGGCCCTATGTCATCTTCTGTTTCTGGATTCTCCTTGGGCTGCCAATTTGCAATAGGAAGGAATATGTGGTCAGGAGATGACACACTAAACAGTGGAAGCAAACAAGTAGTTACAATCAATTGTGAAACATTACATGAATCTCCCTATAACATCTCAAAAAATTAAAGGTGCCTAAAACCTGCAATTTTTCATTCTCTGTATTTAAAATAAACAGAAAAAGCAGAGGACGAGTGGCTTGCATATTAAATGTTTGATTTTCTTCTCTTTGTGAAAAGATGGAACATGTATTTAGTGACATTTTTTCCTGTCCTAAACTTTAGATTCACCCTACAACATTTAGTAAAGCGTTAGAAGAATTAAGATCTACATGTCACCAAGAAAACATAGCGTGAAATGTTCCACTAATGAGTAATACTGATGATCTAGAGACTTACCAGTAGTCATAAGAATAATTCAACATGCACTGAAAAGAGTGAAGCTAGCAATGCTTTTCAGTGATTCTCCACCCCTGCTCTCCCAAATACTAATAAAATTAGACCACAATAATGAATATAATGAAAATTTAATAACATGAGGATTCAGAAAGCTGAGTTAACTGGCTAAGCAAGAGGACTGTATAGCTTTTCATTATGAAGTATATATTTCTAATAAGTAGGCAATGGAGGTAAAGTCATTACAGTATTAATATTACGCTTAAGACTGAAGAAGGTGAAGCACGCTTATCTTCATAGCAAGCTTCTGAACCTTGGTTTTTAGAAAAGGTTTGTGGAGGAACCAAGTGATCTAGAGAAATGTCTAACTGTGTAAATGAGGCGTGATTCCCCCCCAAAAAAATAGCTAACAAAAGAAGCAAAACACCCATTTTTTGGAATTCATTTTATAATCATTTAAGGTTTGAAAGTCCAAAGAGATGCTAGAAAACCATACTTTATGCTAAAAAATTCTGTATGGCTTTCTGAAAATGAACATAAGCAGACCTGAAAGTTTATTAAATTATCAAGAAACAAACATACAAAGCTTATTTGAGAAAAAAAATGTATTAAAATAGTATCAGTACATACCCTCTAATTTCAACAGCTGCTGAAATGGCAAGATCAGCTTGGTAGAATGCTACTGGACTTAGGTTGTCATACAGATTAGAACTGAAAAAAAAGTTAATTTCTTAAATAGAACGAATCAAGTATTCCAATTTTTTCAAACAATTTCATGCAACATCAGGACATGACTTGTGAGTCATTGTAGAAAAGGAAAATATAATAAAAACTAAACAGCACATTCCAGCAAGGTCTTTTTTTCCACACACACCAGTACCACCCTCAGCGCAGAGAGAAGTAAATAAAGGAAACAAAGCTTTTGCTGACTATGCTCCTTAGCTGCCATGCCTAAGAACATGCTTAGTAACATCAACTATATAGCCAGCAAAGCCTGAAGCTCCTCTTCAGGACACCTGCTTTGCCTAGAGACTTGGCCTTGACCTAGTCCCAAGGCAGAAAAGCTACTTTTGCCTACCCCTCTGTGCCACCAGGACAGCTTACTAGCTGATGGAGAAGAGGGAGAAATTGAATAGACAGCTGTGTGAGATCAAAGAGATTTAATGCTGCCATGGCCTTTGATCAGTATGGCAAACCCTTGTATCATTAAAATAGAATGCATCATTAAAATAGAATGCCGGGCTTAAAGTTATTTAATTCTTGTAGACCAGGCTTAAAGTTATTTAATTCTTGTAGATGAAAAATTCATGTGCATCAGTATAATTTATTTGCAGCATAGGAAAAATGAAACCCTTAAATCGTGGAGGGAAAAAAAAAAAGCTTCCAATCACATCTCCAAATCTTAAGTATTTCCAGTAAATATACACTTATATTTATATATCACATTTATATGAAAGTACTTATAATTAAAAGGACACTACTGTTCTGTTCAATTTTAGACTTTTGTTGGCTACAGTACAGCACATATAATGGTCCACTGCATATTGCATCTGCTAAAGCCATGGTATGAATTGACTCTTCTAGAAGCCTTCGACTTCTCATTCTCAAAACACATAAAATTTGAAATTCTCTTTTTGTGTCAGAAGGAATGTAGTGTCCAAATACTAGTGTTATAACAGGGATAGAATCCCCAAAAGTTGTTCTGTGGCACCACACAACTGCTAGACCACAACAGCACGCAGGTACAAAAATACAAGGTCTGTTTTGAAACACTTTCGATGTTTTTGTTCCTTGTTATTAAAACAGCAATATTTCACTTGTGCCATTACCCGTGTAAAACGTAGCAAAAGAAACTGCATTCAAACATGAAACTGTTTTCCTACCTTGTTCCTAAATTCTAAAGACATGAATCATAGAAGAATGTCTGTATTTTTTAAAACATTACCAGTCAAAAAAAAACTTAGATTTAATCCTGAGAGAACCTATGATCACTCAGTTCGCAGTCTATATACCTTGCACAAGACCTACTGGGTGACATGCAAATTCACAGACTGCCATACCTTCGTATTTGCAAGTCAAACTTCACGGAGGTATCCATTTCAGACTGCTGGTGCACGCTGAACCGCAGGCCAGCTAATAGCTTCAGAAAAAAAAATCACCATGGTTCAGTGGAAGCACAATAAAATACAAGATAAAAGCTTCTTAATACTTTTATACTACAATAAAATTGCTTGAGGCATGTGGTCATCTAGAGAGCACATACAGAATTGCCAAATAAAATTGTGCAGTTCATCACCAGTTCATCAGCCAGAACTATGTAGTGTACATCATGCTCACCCCCCTGCTTCAGCCATTTTTAGGTAAAACTGAGCCTCCATGTGTGTTGCAAAAAATACCGTAGTCTAAACAACAGGGCACTGTTTAACAGTTCAAAATTCATAAGTTCACAATGTTTGTTCTACATCAGTGCATGACAGTTGCTTCAATGCTTTAGAAACAGCATTTATTCGTGTGTGTTAAGAGGTCTCTTAGAATAAAACAGTCAAAAAGGTTTCTAGTTGTGACTGATTTTTACTCTTATTTCCTCAGAAAACTAAACCTATTATGTGTTATCTTAGTATCTGCTAGGTCCCACTAACAGTTTTCGAGTTCATAGAATCATAGAATATCCTGAGTTGGAAGGGACCCTTAAGGATCATCAAGTCCAACTCTTGACACCGCACAGGTCTACCCAAAAGTTCAGACCATGTAACATAAACATGTTACATGAGTTCTTCTAGTTCCAGCTACATTTCATCTAAGTGCAGAGGTCTCAGACAAAACCCTCAAACTTCACAACATTAGACAGAAGCACTATTACTTTTCCATTAACAGAAGTGTGTATTAGGAATTAGCTCTTTATTATATACTAAAAAACGTCATTAGTAGATAAATCTAAAGACAAACCCATGAGAGACTGATACACCTGTTGGACCAAACCTGACCTTAGTTCCTGCTTTCATGGGATTTCCCAGGTCACAAACCACCATGCGAGTTTGATTCTCAGTTTTAAATGCACATGACAGTCTTGCTAAAGCCTGCAAAAAAAAAAATAGGAAGAAATATTACCAAATGTCTTTCTTTACCTCTTGACATCGGTATGAAATTCTGGAGGAAGAGCACTAGATATGCCACATTAATTTTAATGCAACTTCTCAGTCCTAACACAATTGCTAAACCAACTTAATAAAATCTTAATACTGAAGTCTGCATGGAGACGTATTTCTGATCTGAGGCTGATGTCCTTTCAAGGTTATCAAAAGAAAAAATTCAGCATTCTTACCTCTGGTAGCACTGATGATTTCTGTGACATAAAGCACTTGATTCTTTAAAACATACATCAAGAAGCACTGACAATCAGGCAAGGGTTAAAGCTCCCTGCAAGGAATATGGATTGCAAGGCCAAATAACAGGAAGATTGACTAGCTTAGCTCCTCCGAGACCTCTTATTGAGTATGAGATTTTGGGTACATCCACAAAACAAGAGGTGCCTCATGACTGACTGATAAGCCACATCAGAAAGGCCTTGAGTGGCAGAGGCAAAAAAGAGGCCATTTTACCTCATTGTTACGAACAACACCAATGAAATCTGCTTGGGGAGGAACGATGACAAAGAGTTCTGCTTCATAGGCTCCTTCCCCTTGATTCTGAGCATTGACGATTAGTGTCAAGGGATTGTCATCACCAATATAGATCTTCTTCTGATCACTGAAAAAAATGTGTAAAAATGAGTTCTGCATTCAGGTCTCAATGTATATTGCATTTAACTAACTCAAAGAAACGAGGCATTCAGAAATCGCGTAAAGACATTAGAGAAATCCAGAGACAGTACATATGCTTCAAGAATATCAAGAGAGCACTGCACTATCTTTAAAAGAAAAACACGACTATAATCACCAATAAAAAACAGAGCAAATACTACATATACGCTGTTTTATATGGTTATTTTTTAAATAAAATCTGCAATAAACCACAAAACCCGACACCTTTTTTTTACTGAGAGCAAACAATTATAAACAATTATATTTTATTTCTTATTATTTTAACAAAAGCACTGCAAGCTCTCAAACTTTATAAATCAAGTAGGGACGTTAGCTTTTCCTATGCCACTTTTCTCATAATCAGTTACCTTTCTACTGAAACCTCCAGCTTTGGTTTGCAGATATTATCATCACCACAATCCAGCAAAATATGTGCCTACGCAAAAATCAAAAGTATATTGAGTTAATAATTTTTGAATCTCTTCTAACACATATTTCCAATAACACTGGTTTAACACTGAATCAGAAAGCCTGCCACAATCCTCGATGTTCCTGGCAGTTCCAGGACTAATGCCTAAATGTCTTCATCCTCTTCCATTACTTTGGAATCATCTGTTTGTCTTGAGCTGCACCTCCACTATCTGCTTTCAAAAGAAGTATAAAAACTTTAGACAAAAGGGCAAAAACAGAAAAACCATCACCCTACAGGAGCTATAAACACATAAAATACATAGAGCAGCACAGCATACGGAATGGATGAAATACGCCAACACTTCAAGGATAACATCTCCAATACTGCTATTAACTTCTGTTCTTCAGAGAACTGTTACACTGTCTGGGTGGAAAAAAAGTCCTGTGCTAAAGAATAACACTGTCTGCGTAAAAAAAAAAAAAGGTCCAGTGCTAAGGCATAATGTGTCAAAATTTGCCACAGAGAGAAGGAAAAGAGAAGAGAAACATACAAGTCCGATCAAAAGTTCCACAACCCAGAGACTAAAGCCTAAACTCATATTTTTGTATCCTCATTTTTCAGAAGTGCTAGGATGAATGTACTAAGTGTTGAAAGCTGAAAATACATTGTGTTCTCACATCACAGATTGTGTCAGAAATGTACCTGTCTGCTCATGTTAGCAGGAGTGAATTGGTTGAGGATAGGATGCAATCCTGTTGCATCTGCAGCTGTTCTGTAATCCAGACGATATTCCATAAAAACAGTAATGGGAGTTAGTTTGTCTCTAAATTCAGATTCATCCTGAGGAAACCAAAGATTTGAATTACAATTAAAGCATGCAAAGAAAACAAATACGAACTATCCCTAGTTAACAGTCATCCCAGCAACAATATTGACCAGTATTTTTGTTTATTGGTCTTACTTCCTTGTGGTAGGAAGGAAAAAGCCAAAACACTAAAATAGCTGAGCTCTGCTCAGACTAGAAAATCTCAGAGAACCTGCGATGTTAACTTGTTATATGGGCAATTTTGGTATTAACATGCCTGTTTTATACATGTAGAGCTCGAGCATACAGAAGAATCAAGTCAAAGAAGCTCAGAAGCAAGGCGCTTAGAGGCTGTACAATGCCACTCTTTTCTACCAGACAAAAAATCTGCATGTTGCTAAACATCCCTCAAAGATATTTATCTTTGGGCTTTCTAAAAATGTTCTTTTGCACTTGGGTTCATTGATTTTCATGCTTTTCAAATCATTCCGTTTATTAAGTTTTGATCTTGTCTTTCAGAGTATTTACAAACTCTTTGTTTTACGTTAGCCACCTATTCTGTCACTGTAAACTCTGCTTCATTAATTCTTGTTTCCAAAAATACTGAAAATTACTGAACCTAGAACAGTTCATTACAGGACCTTTACTTCAGAAGCTGTCTTCTTTGGACAGAAGCCTGGTCATAACTCTTCCTGATGTTTTCCAATGACTTTTACATCCAATTGAAGGTCATCTTGTATCATCATGTTTTGTTACTTTCCATATGAGAATGTCAGGAAGAAAAGTAATGAAGTTTGCCAACACTACGACCTGAGATGTCTATTTCCATCCATTTACCTGTCCTCAATGAATCCTTAATGATTGCCACTGTTTTTATATTTATTTTTTGTTGTATTTGAGGGACAGAGAGGGTTAAGCATTGTTTACACTTGATTTATAAGTACTCTGTGGTAAATCTGGGCTGCATCTAATTTACATAGCTACACTTTCAGCTTTCTTTCCTTTTTTTTCAGACTGTGTTTCTTCTACTGGGTCACACATTTTATTGATTTAGCACCCATTCAAATTGGTAAGGACTGAATCAAAGACTGACAAGGAGCCAAGAGTATTTCAGCCTTCTCTGGCGCCTCTGTTATTTGCCAATCTTTGCTTTTTAGTTGCAGATCCATATTTTTCTTCATTTCTTTTACCTCTGAGATAGAAGCACAAACTCCACTTATTGACTTCCATGTTTCTTGCAAATAATAAATAAATTTTTGCCTAGATGACTTCTTTAAGAAGTCAATAACAAAGTTCAAAATTCAATTTCCAGTCCAGTCCTTAAGTGACCAGGACCTTAATCACAACACTATCCATTGTTCATCCTCTGACAGCAACTATAACCCAGGAGAGACAAATGGGTTTAATAATTCTAGGTTTATCCATCAGGCATAAAATTTCTCTAGCATTTTTTTAAACACATTTAACACAAGGAATTTTAACAGACTACGCACCAGAAATGATTTCACTAAAGCACAGATGGATACTTACCCTCAGAAAAGCATCAAGTTCTTCACAGTTCATTTTGCCCCCCTTTGTAATAGTCATATTCTTAGAGTGGCTCGGCTGTTTGCTGTGGAGGAAGAGAGCTCTCCTTATGGCTCCTTTCTGCTTAAGTTTATCCAACAGCAGTTCCACCTGGAAATCTGTCCAATCCAAAGCATTCAGATTATGGATATTTAGTTCAAGTAAACGCAGAGCACATTCATATCAGAAATGGGCTTAAAAGCTCATTTCTGCCAGAATAAAACCTTAACACTTTGAGCTTATAAGACTTCCAATTGTTTGAATATAAAATCCATTACTACATTAATTCTCAATACACCAGCTAAGAAGCACCATTCTGGTTCTGAACTGGACTCTGCTCATTCCTTCAAAACTGAAAATAAATTGTTTGATCACAAAAAAAAAAAATGTAATTGCTTCGGAACTGCAAGAACAAAGTTCATCCACCCCCAGTAGATACTAAAACAATCTTGCATATAACATTTATATAACTGAACTGCATCGCCAATCTAAAATTAGCAAATGTAACAGCTATTTACATGAATTTTCCCAGATCATACCTCCTTTACGGACATCATACAGAAAATAAGGAAAAACATTTACAATCATAAGACAAAATGTGTTTATAGCAGCCTATCTGCCACACTACAAAAATCTCAGACACCTTAAAACCCTGTATGAAACAATCTTTCTGATTCTGAGCCAGAAAATTTGAGCCCTAGATCATTTGTATCAATAAGAGGCTGACCATTTCAATAGAAATATGAGAAGTTTTGTGGCTTGTTTATACTTAAGGCCTAACAATACATGTACTTGAACATTGTTATTTAAAACTCCTCTCTAAATAAGACTTCATCTCATTTTTCTAAAATGCAAAGGACTTCAAGACTATTTCCACAAAATGCTTAAGCATATGCTTGAAGTCCTAGGTACACTAAAAATTACATTGATTTCAACCAACACAACTTCAGAAAGAAAAAAAGAACTACATAGATCCTGTAGATCTATGGTTATTGAACTGTAGGAGTTTGAAGGATTATGCTGTAAAAGAATGGTGACCAGTAGCCATGTCTGCAAACAGTATGCAAAGTCTGAAGTTTTTAAACTAACAGAACTCACTGAGCGAATTAGGGAGCTTTCCTTTGCCATCCGCTTTTAGGCAGAATTTGACTTTGAAGCTGTTTTGGAAGAAAAAAAAACAGTTTATTTCACACACTTTTCTCCCCTCATTTGCTTCTAAAACTCTTTACTTTTTCTGAGTTCAAAGGTCTTCCGTTTTGAGACTCTAGATCACTCCTAAGTTGTACTTTCTGTTGATGGAAGAGAGACTATAACTTATTGATATTAGTAGACAACTATGAAAGCAACACAAAGCTTTGGATTCATGATTCATGTAGGAATAGTTACCCACGAAGCAGCGTTTTTACTCCTGCAGTCAGAGGTGAGCCATATACTTGTAAAGCTAAAAGGAACCGGCAACTGGATTTACAAGGAAGTTAGCACTAGAAAGGAAAAGTGGGTTGGGCTAGTAGTACAGGAACAAGGTAATACTATTGAACCCAAACCAGTCCACACTGCAGACCATTTTCCAGGTGTGTTCCATAAGCCCACTCTATATTTCAAGTAAAAAGTCTCCAGATGAAAACATTTTAAGAGCCGTGTAGTCCATTTCTATCTTGGGAAGACCTTAATCTACTCAACATGGACAAGCGGCAATCTCTGCAGGGAGGATGCAACTTTGGAGTCAGTCTAGCATCTGTTAAGACGATGTTGGTCCTCCCGCTGTTGTTGAAGACTTATTTAGTATTGTCTATTCTTTTAGAAAAATCTGTTTGATTGCTCCACTCCCCTCCCCTCTTTATTTTTTTTTTAACTGGCTGGTTAGACTTCTCAGTTTTTATTTTCATAATCTCTCAATTTTGAAAGTATTTGTGAAGTTCCCTCCCCTCAAAGGAAAACAGATATATTGCTTACCAAGAAACTTTTACATCTGACAGTAAACAGGCTTTGTTTTCTGGGTTTAGAATGGTTGGATTAACTTCCAGGGCAGCATTCACTCTAATAACTGGTCTGGACCTACAAAGAAAATATCCTATTCAATAGTATTCAGCACCATGGTAGACAATACCCTTCCAAACTATAATGTACACACATACACACTTTGAAATACCTAGCGGAACTGCAAGACTAATAAATTATCTTGGGATTCAGGAAAAGCAGGAACTTCTGCTGTGTTCTTTTACTACCATTACAGTTCTAATATGGACAACTAATTCTAAGTGTTAACACAAAGCCCTTCCTATTTTAAGCACAGAAAATAAGGTATTTTCCCCAAATGATCAAGCCTTGATGAGGATATTGAGACTATACAACATTAAACACAGCTCATTTAGATTTTCTCTTAAAAAACAGATATATAGAGAAGGATAAATAATGAATTGCAGACTGTAGATTTGCACAGTGAAAACAACAGTGTAACCATTTTTCCCCTCTTATCTCCAGTAGTCTGGTAGGTGAAATGACACAATTTCAGACTTCCCTGATCCTACTTTTGTTACTAAGGAATGCCACTGAGCTTCCCTTTTTTGTGCGCTTATGTAAACAGCATAGAGCAATACTCACCTGTACAAAACAGCTGTGTCAACACCAAAGGCTCCAACAATCAAGTCTGGAAAGAAAGGACAAAAACTTCCTGTTAAGATTTTTTTTTTTTTTAATATATGCTGTTAGTCAGAGGTAGGGCTACGACTAAGTTACTCTAAAGTGATATTCAGAGCCAACAACCTGGATATCCATTTTTGTCCACATCCGTGGCTCCTTTCAGCGAGTACCCAAAGCTGGGTGGCATAGTGCGAGCAGCCCACTGCCCTTCGAGAATTTGAGATGGGACTGCATTCAAACCAGTTGCTCTTCCATTGTAGATATAGACAAGTCCTCTCTTGTCCTCTCCACCATACGGTGCAGCAACTGCAATATCTGCAAACCAAAAGAACAACCTTCAGTATCTCCAGACATAAATATAGGAACATGTTTGTGCAATGCTTATCTATAATTTCTAATATTACGGTTTCAATCTGTGTCAGTAAGGACAAAGCGAGACCAGACTTCCAAATGTTCAAACTACTTTTTTAAAATTGAATGGTAAAATCCCCCCAAAACTATGAATGTTTAACAAGAACATATACATTTCTATGGAAAAGTAACAGTTCTACAAACACTTCTGCACTTCTCTGATTTAAAAAACACATGGATTTGGGATGCTTTTTAATTTATGAAACACCCAGAATTAGTCAGTGCTGGAGACAAATCAAAGTGGGACTGTCTGCCCATTTCATTAACACACTCATACTCCTCCAAAGGGTGTGACATTTTAACACATGCAAAAGATTCTGAAATCAGCCTCAAGCAATGTTAAATATTGAATTCCAGTCTACCACGATCATGGCTTGGCAAAACATTTTATGGAGAAGTTTCAGTTATTGCAATTATGCTATCTCTTCAGTTTAATAAAGAACATTTATCAACGAACAATAAACAGTAATAAGAAAAATGCTAGTTGGATTGTACAGGAAACACTATCTCTAAAGACAGCTTTAAAAGTGTACAGGTCATCTAAATTTAAGATTTCCCCAGCAGGTTCAAAGACTTCCTTAACAACAAAGTGTTTAAATATTAAACAAAATACAGAAAGGTAATTAAATTACTCCCTCTTAAGTTTGAAAAAGGTGCATTTAAAAAAAAAAAAACATTCGACAAATTACCATTCTGTGTTTTGCCTCATCTTTACCAACTTTATGAGAACAGTAGAAATTTCAATCCTGCATCTTACTGAGACAAAAAAGTATTTTAATTAACACTACCAAAATGAAAGAGTCCAGAAAATAAAAAAAAAGACTTAATGACAAAATAATTAATCTTACAAGGAAGATTTCGCTACAGTTTTCTCACCTACACATTCTATTTCAGATTGACCTGAACATCTATTTCAGATTAACCTCATCAGAACCAATGGCATAAAGCATTTACAACTATAACAGACATCATATTCAAACCAGCACTTTTACAAAAAGAGACTCTAGAAAAAGAGACTCGCAATTTAAGATATTCACAGATGGCCTAAAATCAAATTTTACCCATTAATGAGTAAGCCGCTTATCCACATGGATAAGTCACTGGAACAAATTATATTGCTTTATAGATCTCTTACAGGGTTTTAAAGCATGACTGTTTTACAGATAGCATGAGATATCTCCAAGACAACAAAAGAAAAGTGAAGATTAAGATAAAATGCCAGTGATTCAATTAGAGCTACCAGGGAATTTAAAATATTAACCTACTATAATTTTTGATCTTTCAGAAGATGCTTAACTTAAAATCAAAATCAAAAAAAAAGTAAGGATTTTTTTTGTGAAACTCAAATTTCTACCACTCTGAAAAATACTGGAGTATGACTTGCAAAGCATGTTCTCCCTAGAGTTCCTGGAGGTCTCTGACCCAAAATTATACGATTCTTGGCTGTTACACTGCTGTCCATTCCTAAGTGAAAGGAACAAGAAGCACTGGCCCAGGGCTTGCGAGTCCACAGCTTCAGTTGTATCAGCCTCAGACTTCTCATCCGAAAACTTACTCAAGAAGTTGGTATAGTTCACTACAGTTGTTACAAAACATTTTCAACAGACTTACCTTTTTTCAAAAGAGCAGTAATAAAAAAGAAATAACAAGTCTTTTCTCTGGAAAATTTATCAGACTATTTTAACCAACTCTCAAAGGAAACAATTCCTTTTTTAATCCTGGTCATCTTTGTGTTTCTGAAGAAGATTGTCTTTAAACAATATAAACAGGAAAATTATATTGAGGATGTCAATCCTCAGAAGTCACAACATAGAGTCAGATATTTAATCAAGATGTCTATTGTACTTATCACTTAGAAAGTAAAACACTGATTAATGTAACAGCTAAAATAATCCATGCTGTAGTTTAAATGGTATAGTCTCTGCTCGATGCATACATGTAACTCCTGTTAGCATTCTTGGGAGTAGCATACAAGCATCGAAAGGAGTCTAGACCTTCATGTCCAACATTCACTCATGGTTAGAATAATTAATATTTGTTTGCAGAATCCACACTCCATGTGCTGTCTAGATTTAGTCTATAAACTGAAAACATTGATCAATAATTGATATCCTACCATTGAAGCCATCCTGATCTAGATCACCCAGTGGGGCAATTGCACTGCTGAATCTTGCAAATATCTCAAACCCATTCAGCTTTGTGATCTGAAACCCTCCAGAGGCTCGCTGAAGGCAAATGGAAACTTGGCCGACCTCCTGAAGTTTCCCATCAGAACCTCGATCCATAAAAAGAGGGGCTCCGATAAACAAATCTGTATAACTGGACCAAAGAAGGATAAGGGTCTTCAATAACAGCATGAAAGTCTGGTTTCATTCTCAAGTATCCATTAGCAGGACTAACTCAGCACTCAAGTCAATACTAAGGTATGAGTTTCCCATCTTTAAATTGAAACATAAGCTAAATATTTATGACAAAGAAAGCACAAATATACCAGAATTTAATGCTTTTAATTGATGATTTTTTTCATGAATACACACCTATAGTTAGATGAGTTAATATCAGAAGCCATCTACACTTGTTAAAATGTTAAAGGCTAGCAAAAGAGTCGATTATACAGATACATGTTTAACTAGTTAAACAAAACAGAAGTGTGTATTAGAGATAAGGCTTTATTTTAAGTTGTTTCTTAATAAAATGCCAGGGGTGAGAACAGGGAACACACTTACTTGTCCCCATTGATATCTGTGGCAGCCACCGAATACCCAAAATAAGCAGCCATCTGAAAAACAAAATTCAAAACAAATTTATGAGTTGTATTGGTATAAACACTTAAGTAAGTTTACACAACATTGCACAGAAAAGATGTTAGGGAGAGAATACTGCAAAAACCGTAGTTCTTTTATTTTCATTTCTCTTCCTTACCCTATGAGAAGCTGAAAGGCTCAGATACCTTCCCCATTCTCCCTCCTCCTTCCCAGTTATCCAAGTGGGCAGCATTTACTCCGTTCAAATAAAGTTGCTTTTCTGAGTAATACCATAAAACAACAACTCACAAAACATATATTCTTAGGATTCCTACACACTTGCTTAACTTTTCCCATGTCCTTAAGCTGATATGACATAGAACTTGATGCGGTCTAGTACTCCAAGTACTGTCCCAACATGTCATCTTTCTATAGGATAACCTTTCTGCCACCTACTGCACTACGTAAAGGTACATACCTGCTCTCCAGTAAAGTTGTACATGGAAGACATGTTTTTCCCATTGTAGATAGACACCTGCATGTGAGAAAATACTCATTATACCATACTAACAACGGTAATCTTTTCATTTATTACAAAATTAAATGTTTCAAATTTCCTACCATGCCCAGTGTTCTTGCTGCTCTTGGGACTCCTGACACAAAGTCTGAAATAAAAAGCAAGACACCCAGGTAACATCCAGCTTCCAGAGCAGAACACTTTTGCTTGAACAGGGTAGGTCAGTCCTAGTGCTTTATACATTTTCCTGTGCACTTGATATTTGTTCTATACCATTTATTTGGAAGACCTGCCTGACGTATTACCATGATTTTTACTGAAACAAGGATCTTACCTTCTATGCCATCACCGCTGAAGTCTCCAACAGCCACCGAATAACCTGATCAACAGACAAAATTAGTAAATCACTTCAAGAAACTTTTTAAGCCTTTTATCTATCTAAGCTCTTCATAGGTTTCAGTGGACAGCCCTCTCATTTCATCTTAAAACATAATGAATGTTTTGCATCTATCGGGCTTAAGCAATCAACAGTTACATGAGCAGACTGTAATTGATCAGCATCCATGGAAGTGCAGTGAATCCTGACAAGTTCACCGAGGGGATTTAGCAAACTTGGTACCCTAGTTTCTTTAGCGACCTGAAGCATGTTTCAGACAGCCACAGAGATTGATTGAAACACAAGGGTTTCAGTTTGAATTTTTCCAAATAAACAAAAAATACAAAAGTAGATTCCATCTTTATTAACGTCTTCAAAATGAATCCCTGAACAACTTATAACAAGGCTACTGAATATCAGTGAACCCCAGCAACTATTTGCTAACAATCTTGCCAAAGGTTCATTTGTAAAATGCTATCCATTTTGGACTCTGCCAACAAAAATTTTCCATGGGTAGAAAAGAACAAAATCTGACAACAGTTTAGAACAGGACAACTATAAAGGACAGAACTGTCAAAAGCAGCTGATTTATCAATGCTTAGCCAAAATAAATAACTCTGATATTATTTCAAGTGAGACAGACAGATGATTATTGCACACCGTTATAACGTAACATTAAAATAATCTGACAGGTTCTGATAACAGAAGAAACCAGGAGTGCAGGTCAAATATTCCTGGCTCATTAGTACCTCTTCTCAGAAGACATCTCATGAATATGAGCAATAGTTTTGTTTGGCTATAGCACTTCCTTTTTAATGCAAAGAACACTAGGAGTGTCTTTAATTATCACTCTAATTAATCACAAGGCTTCTGTTTGGATTTCATGTTCCTTATTCTCCAGCTACCACAGTAGTGAGTTGCCAGTTCAGTTCAGATTCAGAGAGAATCTGCGACTGATGTTGCTCACTGAAAAATGGCGTATCTCCAAATAAAGAGCACCCCTGCTTCCGAGAGATTCAGCTTTTAGGAACTGGTTGTCTAGGGATTACACAAACAACTTCCCAGCTGCGGTTAGCAATTGCAGGATGACAAACCAATTTGCATACAGCTATGCAAGTTTTAATTAGAAACATAATTAATTTTTCTGTGTTTGGATACTCTTTCTACTTCCTGTCTGGAGTGTAGAAGTGCAGTGACTTCTACATGAAGCAACAAAAGCATACATTTTACTTACTTTCTCTCTGCAAAATTTATTAACAACATGTACGTATCTAAAGAGATTTTTTGAAAGAATCAGAAAAATAGGGGCTTGTTCATCACTAAACCCTGCAGTCAGAGACAACGCTTAGTTTAGAGCTAAAACAAGCTTAAAGTTTAGCGAGCAAAAAGCCACATTAATCCTAGATTCCATGTTTTTCCATGGATAGTCCTGTTCTTGAAACTCTTGATCTACGTACCTAACCATTGGTATCAAGAGAAATAACATTCAAGGAAGATGAACATTTTAAAAATACCTTAGGACTTTAGAGTAGGTCCCTGCAAAATATCCTGGTCCACCCTTGCTTTTTTCTGAACCCCCTGAGACATACATAAGGCTAGGCTAAATGACAATTTCCTAACTGTCTAAGAAAGTCTTTTCATTAGTTTTCTCAATCATGCTTCCCCATTTTTGTTTTGGTAAATGATTTAGAAACAGCTGCTTTTCTAAAATTAATAGCTGTGTGTGAATGACTTATGTAAAAGTCATACCTGATTATTTATACTAGGCCTGAATTACAGAGCAATTTTTTTTTTTAAGTATTCCCATTTGTTGTCAGCATCTGCTTTTTGAACGAGGCTTAGAGCAAGATAACTAGGCATTGGTCACACACAAATTACTGAGTTTGCAGGTCCATATAGCTCTTTAGTTGTCTGCCAAACATTAAGAACAGCACAAGGGGGTTTTTCAAGTACAGACAGGTTTTCTTCCTTTTCAAGTTACGTACCCAAGTAACTGTCATCAAAAGCAGCACTGGCAGGTCTGGTTGCTAATTGGTCATCATATTTTGTACTGTAGACTTTGGAGTCATATTTAGCCACAATTTCTGTCACTCGATCAGAAATAAGTTGGCCTGAAGAGAAAGAAAACAGCTTAAAACAGCAGGAAAACGCATGTGCACTCATTCAATAAAAAAGACATTTACAGAATGCTTGCCTCTAAAGCAACAACTCTTCCATAATACTGACCAGAAAAGCACCAAAAGCAGCAGTACTAGAAAGGATAACAGTGGAAATCGGGATCCTGCTTCAGCAAAGATTTATGCATATATTTAATCACAAGCACACAAACAGTTTTCACTGGAAGTAGACACTGCTCCTACATGTAAGCTGGGACTTGAATGGGACTGCTCAGTTAGGTAACAGTAAGCATAAGCTTATAGTGAGTCACCAATCCTTTTCTAAATATAAGGACTTGAAAGCATAATACAGCACACAAGCTAATAAGCAGAGCATATTATATTCCTGCCTTCTCCCTGTTTTCATTTCACTAGCCACTAGATGGTGACTTCATGACATTTTTTTCTTTGAATTTAAAGCACAGAACGTGTTTTTTCAGAAGAGCACTGAGTTCACATGCATACTTCCCAGACGTTTATGAAGCATAGGGACAAATAGTCTAGCATAACACAATGCAGAATAAAACTTGGGGTGAAAAATTAGTTTTTACAAGTATGCTGTTACCATCTTCTATTCAGAGTTGAGATTTTGTGTGTATATGTGTAGTAACAGAACAGATTAAGTTTGTTTCAGCAGATGCTAGTACTTTTGCCCAAAAGTAGTAAAATGAATCTCAAACCAATCTATATTATCCTGCATTTGCAGTTGATTTTCAATCATTCCATTTCGTTCAGAGTTTGAAATAGAAAATCTTTCATAAATCATTGGTATTTACATTAAAAAAAAAAAAAACCAGGCAACAGAGCTTGGCAGCTGTACTGGTTGTAGCAGCATCATCTCAACTGATAGCTATAGGTAAACACTGAATGATCCTACAAACACGCAGTGAAGACCATGTTACCAAAATATATAGGAAATGTTCTGTGGAAATAAAGCAGTGCAGTGGAAAGTAAGATGTGCGACATAGCACAAACAGTTAAGTCAAACAAATGCAGTTCATCTTGGCCTTGAAATGAAAATAATAGTTTTATTTGCAGGGTATGTTTCTCATTGAATGTACATACTTGATATATGCGTAAGAAAATAAAAAATGGTAGGTTTTGAAAAAAGCAGCAAAATATCCTAAAAGATATTTATCCAGCTAGCGCAAACACAAATTCTGCATTTTCAGGAAAATGCCTTTCAAGTTATCATGGAGCTACTTAAAAGGCAAAAGACATCTGTATAGTTACTACTTCAGCTTTAATCTGTGGTTCCCATGATTCAGGAAATACTTTGACAGATGAATAAAACTATTTTTGTTAGTTTTCTTACTGACAAAGTTGACAATGTTTGGAGGAATGTGGAATGAGGTCAGCCTCTTCTGTGACATCAATAATATAGCTTACCTTGCCAGTAAAAACTTCCAGGTCCTCCAAGTAGCACTCTGTCTCCCTTGGGAAAACGAAAAAAGAAAAAGGGGCATCTTCACATCAAGCATATTTAGAGAACAACAGAATATATCCTTTGTTTGTGGTAATCCAATAATCCCACACAAGTAAATTGCTGTAGCATCACTGACTCCAAGACACTGTTTTTTGAAGGAACGACTGAACCTAATTAGAAATGTATCTTGGAAAATGCTAAGATAAGAAAAAATACCTCTTCTGTGACTCGCTTCTCTATGCCACGCATCTAAAATTATCAGCAGAACTTTGCTTTTATTTGAGTAGACCCTTCTACCCACATTATTTAAGACAACAGAAATAGGAGATAACGTTAAGAATGCTGCAAACCACTACCATGTTTTATGGTCAACGCACAAAACTAGTTTGATCTTCTGCCCTGCCTCTTCCTACAACTTACCACTAGAAAGGTTTAATTCAGAAAAGCTGTGAAGTAATTCCCCCAACTCTACATTCCTTGGTAGAACTACAATCCACAAACCATTTTATGAAACTTGAACCACATTAGCTACCCCAGTGCTGGGAATTGGCTCCATAAGGACTTAATCAGGCAGCTGAAATCATAGGGTTTGCTGCATAATTAAGTCACTTATCCTACTTTAATCTGAAAGCTCCCATATTCGTCACTCAGAACAATCTAGGTCAGAGGTTTGGAGATACCAGGCTTGCCCATTCAGCTAGGGGGTTGGGACAGAGCCCAACGTTTGTTTTAACACAGACTAGAGTCTGCGCTGTAATCCTGAAGGGCTTTCAGGGGTTCAGGAGAAATAACTGAAACACTTGCAGTCCTATACTACCCTTTCTATAGTTCTCCCGAGGAAAAACAAGGGTGTCCTCAGGCAAGGAGTGGAGGAATATGACCCAATTATAAGGTGTGAAGAGCCCAAGAGATTGCCACATCACAAATAGGTCTTAACATGCCCAGAAGATGCTAAACATGTTAATTGCACAGTGTAAAAAAACTATAGTTAGTTCTCAGAGTTATGCACTGTTTTATTGTGACTGGATTTAAAAAGTAATTGTGAATTAAAAAAAAAAACTATAAAAAGGAGAAAGAACATACACTAGAACAAACATAAAAACAACAAAGAAGAAAGTTAAATTCTCGTATCCGATGAGAAAAACAAAGCCTCATTCATGATAACATTGTTTCCCAATTCACTTTAGCAGCAAGTTATTTTTCCTGAGCAACTAAAATTAGTCAGGCAACAAATCCTTTCAAAATAAGCATCTCGAAAAACCTGAACACTACAGTTCGTTTCACTTGAGGACTAGCTAAAGCAGAGGCTTATGGCATGAGGCTGGAAAAGTAGATTATTTATTTATGGCATGATTCCTACAAGAGGTAGAAGCACACCGTTGTGAAGATATAAAGAGAAACAGTTATACTACCAGCCTATTTGTTTTGTTTTGCTTTTTGTTTTTAAATTGACAAGGAATTTGTTCTTTATCCCCCAGGAATGGTGATTTACATTTAGTTTCATAGCATCTGCGCTTGTAAGCGTTCTGTATCAGGGTGATCGGTCACCTGAAACTGTTTGCTGACTCACAGGAATTAAATAACAATCACATACCTTCGTAAAGTCAATACTAAATCCACCTTGACAAAATCCCTGTCCATCTGCATCGATAGTGGCTAAAAAAAGGAAATAAAAGGAAAAAAGAACAAATAAAATAAATATTATCAGTAGTGAATCAGAGCGTTCTGGGGATTCTTTCCAGCATATCTTCCAGTGGTAACTTTGAACTCCTGAACATGAAAAGTATAGTTTTCTTTCTCCCAGATCGGTATTTTCTCTTTATCATCAATTCACAAGCAAATAGTTCAAGAACTTCAGGGCTGGCCTAACATATATTCTAACCTTAATATAAGTTCCAGCCTATTACAGTCAAAGTAATCCTCAACTCTGTATTCCTTTGGGATTTAATCTTAAATTATCATGGAAAAAGTATTTGAAATTTTTACTCAGTAAATAAAACTATCAGTAAAATATGGAGTATTTTATTCCTCTTACAGAATAAAATTGGAAAGATACATAACCGTAAGTTATTTGAAGTACTGCCTTAAAAAAAAAATGCATACCTGGACAAAAAATAAAAACACATCCGTACCTACTGAGACTTATCCCAGCAAGAATTTCCTAGGCTGAGTTAATCTCATGATTATACAGCTCCAGAACAGCAATGTTGAGACAACCTGATCTAGACACGTGACTAATTTGTGTTCATACATTCTTATTAACCTCTTTTGTTGGACCACAATGGATTTCAGTCCTGCTGGTCACCAATAATTTGGGGGCAAAATAAGGAAAAAAAAATATCTTAGTGCAAGCATTCAACCTTAAAACTTGCACATTTAATAATAAAAGGTTATAAGCCTACAAACAGTCTAAGTCAATTACATGGTATGGATGCAAAGTGTTTCAAAAATAAGACTCAAAGTTCAAAACTGAATATAATTAAGACAGCGTGTCACCATGTCCATATGTATACGTGGAAATCAGAACCTGCCTGTGCAGTATCTTATGTACGTGGGATTTGTCTTCACGCTACTTGAATAACTGAGAATCTGAAGATTCTAGAGTTGGTCTTCAAAAACTTGACTTTCCATGTAGTTTTTCTCTTCCAAGTGTCAGATATTTTGTGCTAACGTTAACTATTCACACAGCTCTGAAAAGCATCAACTAAAATCTAGTACCAATTCCTGTTTACTGCACTTATTGCAGAGAACTAAGTGTCCAAAATAAAAAAAAAGGCTCAGTTTGGATGCTACCGGCATCACTACCGAAGCAGTCAATAAAAAGGTTTGGGTCTTCAAGTTCCAGTGATACTAGGGTAAAAGATTATCCTCCAGCCTACAGTAGAGAAAACATGGTCTGAACCCTGAACATCAACTGGAGGAGAATCAAGATGTCTCTCTCCATCTAGCTTTGTTTATTTGGATTGGCTATGAAGCTATACATACAAGGGGGAAATACTTATAAAACATCTCACTTAAAATGTACACAAAATGTAACATGAGAGAAATTCCAAGCAGAAGCACAAGGAAGTGCTCTTCACTTACTTGACCTGCAGGGTGCATATTCCACAGATTTAGATCCAGCAAGCAAGTAACAAGTCCCCACAGGCTCTCGCTCTTGTTTTGTTTCAGTTCTCCAGTGATACAATGGGGCACAGGCCTACAGAAGAAGACGTGACAGTGAGAATTCCTGTTCCAAATACTGAGGGGTATGGACTAATACAATGAAATTGCATTTTTTCTACAGAATAGTAACCAAAAAAGTTTTGACAGAAGTACCATGTGTTAACAGAAATTTATACCATCACCACCCAGGCAGAAGTATTTGTATTTTAAGAAATTGCTGACCTAAGGCAAAAATCTTAGAAATAATATTTTCTTAAAGCAGCACTTGTGAAGAGTTCATTAAGAATTTAAAACACACTTGAACTTCAAACTAATTCTACTTTACTCAAAAAAAAACAATAAAAAATACTACAGCCTTTGTTTATGAACAGTTTAAGAGAAGGCTGGCCAATAAATTATGAAAAAGACAGGTCAAGCTGATTTGTGAAGGATTGTTTACATTCTGAGTTATCCACATCTTTCCACTATTTGTCAACTACAATATACCAATACTAAAAACTTACCAGAATTTTATCATTTTTGGATCTCACGGAGGCTCCAAACCACTGATGAGACTTAAATTCCAGTGGATCATCAGGAGCAAAATCTCTGTTGCCTAAAAATAAAATGAGAAAGCAGCATCATTTCATGGGAAACTGTACAGTAAGAATAAAAAAGTCATAGGTTTTGACACACGCAGAAAAGCAGAAAACTGAAGGACACTGAAGGACATCAGCCTTTTACAGAAACAGGCTTTAAAAGTGATTTATTGTTATTTATTTTTACATCTAGGGCCAAAGGCTATTTTTATAAATGAAGTGTTTTTATAATAGTGATTTGTTGCAAGAGCACAACATTTACAGCATCTTTGACAGGAACACAGTGAGTATCTCATACTTTAAATATTTGATTTTCAAGTCAGATTACAGCACAGCTCAAGAACCAGTGCCAAAACCAAGTGAGACTAATGCTTCTAGAGGAAATATTGCCCTGATGAAGTTATATGAATTTCATCATTGGCTGGAGTCAGGACAGAAATTCATCTACTATTCTATCAAGCGTTGACATTTCCATTCTGAATGTTTCTGCAGCACACAAGAGATGGGAACTGGCATTCTTGCGAGTTATGAGTAATATTAAAGGTTCTTCAGCAACAAAAAAAGTAAAGAGCTGGTCTGTATATTAACTGCTCCTTGATGACGTTTGGTAGAAGCAACTATGAGTGGTACTTCACGCAGTCGCCAGTGTTAGAAGTCCTTAAGTCATTTCATACTTCCTACGTGCTTTCATTAGAACAAAAGAAACTTGGCCATCCTCGTGAGAAAATGATACAAAATGTGTTTAAATGTTGCCTAAATTGCTGGTTTGCAGTGCCTAAAGCCAAAGGAGTTAATGAGGTCACCAACCACACATCACTTCCGCAGGCTGTGGGGGAATCCCAAAGCCCAACCTTGTTATCAGTCAGCGCTTCTGCTGCTCAAGACCTGCAAACACTTGAACCAACATTTCCTTGTTTGTCATACACCTCGTAAAACATGTCCCATCTCAAGAGACCGTGGTACTTGCATTAGGTAAATCCCACAAAAAGGACACAAAAAAGTGATTCTAATCTTCAGTCAGCCAAAACAAGTGAGGATCTGGACTAGTTCCATTTTGCTCTAAGAGCAGGACTATGGAGAAATCAAGGCCAAGCACATAGCATCACAGAGAACTATTGTGCTTTTTCTAATTTTAAAGAGAATAATGATCTATTTAAATAAAGTCTAAAAATCTTCCACCTGTCACCCCCTCCATCACTCTTACTGAATAGGTGCTCAGGACATGGAGGGCTGGATGACGGAGCACATCTGCACGAATTTATGTACATCGCAACCTGTCACCCTTGGCACAGCCATAAAGAGAGTTTGCAGGTCTGCATGCCACCTTCTTACAGAATAGATAAACCACAGACAGAGCAAGATATTTTCAGATAGGGAGTGTGTTGAGCACATTTCTGAAGTCACCGTTTTGTCATCATCTATCCCCTTCAGCCTAGCCATGGAAAAATCACAGGCAGTTTTGCTCAGAGGATGCAGTTAAATGACTGCAACAGGTTCAGCTGCAGCTGCCCCCAGGAGGGGTGGCAGGTCCCCTTCGTTCCTATCCGTATGTTCCTGCTGGCAGCCTTTGCTGCAGCACTACCACCTTCTGGTCACATAGCCCTCCCACATGAACCCTCCAAAAACAAAAAAATAGGCAGCTCGATCAGGTACCCAGCCAGCTGACTGCACGGGGAGGGGAGCAGTGCTGACCTGCTGGGGAGAAGGCAGGGACACATGGCCAGGGCTGGGAACTAAATCCTTTCTGGCAGCATTGTGGACTTAAATTGGCTTTTTTTTTTTTCCTGGTTATAACACCACACCCAAGGTTACACAGCCTAGAAAGACAGATTTGGCTTCTTCTCTCTGTTTGTCCAGCTACTCTCGAATACAGTTTTACTTGCCAAACACAGCTGTAATGCTTTAAACAATATCAATCTGACCAGGAATAGTCACGGCGTGGCATTTTACATCCTTTTCTGCTATTGGATAGTTATGCAATGCTATATATCTGTGATTAAAACAGAAGGTGGCCTAGCAGTTTTACAGGGTACAGCAGAATCCCAACCTAAATTCCATGGAAGTGAATGAATACAGAGACTTGCAATTTAAGTTTAAAGCAGCAGCCAGCAAGTAGAAGTAATGGACTTGCTGGAATAGCAGATAAGCAGCCATACAGCACTGTCAGAAATCTGACTTTATCATAGACATTAAGGAAATCGTTTCCTCCAAGTTTCAGCTGAACGCTGAATCAGCTGAGACAGCAAAAGGTGATTAAAAAAAGATTAATGCTTAATGGTGCCATCCATCCCTAGTCTATGCTGACTACACCACAAAAGGGGGAAAGCAGTTGTGCAGCCAGCACACGCTGCCAAAACCACCACTCTGCCTCTTCCAGCACATTCCTGAGCTGCAGAAGCTCCAGGTGCTGCCCACACACAAGAAAGCAGCAATGGGCGGCAGCTACAAAGATTTCTCCCTCTTCAATCTTTCAGAGACAAAATTATCTTTTCTACAGCTTTGGAGAAGCCCCAGATCAGCTCTAAATTATCAAGAACATTAGAAATTTCTCTTCGCTTTTAATACGCAAACATCATCTAGTCTTCAAGATCTAGTCAGAAGCTGCCATATATCACGCTAAACGCCTCCAAACCAGTAAACATGACCCCAAGTTAATTAAGTTCCAAGTGTCTTGACTGCAGAACCTGGCATGATTTCTGAAAGCCTAAATAACAAACCAGATATTTGCATTCTTAAAAGCCAACAGCAAATGTAGTAAAACCTGCTCCATCAGACAACTTAGCTAAGGTCAGTGCAGGTGCAAATAACAAAGCAACATCTGCTTCAAGCATAAAATGCCTTACATTGAGTTTATCCTGTATTCCAACCTTCATTAGGTTCTCTAAAGCTGAGGGGGTTCTTGTGAAAGGGGGTTGCTGTCCAGCTCAAGACCGGTGGTAGCATAGAGAAGTGTTAGAACACACCAAAAAATGGACCAGATACTTATTTTGGAGACAGACTTTTCATAAGAACTATAAATATTAAAATGCAGGCCAAATCTAATGGTAACTCTCCATTAAAGTTACCTTCATTTACCCACCCACCTCCCTTTGAAATTCCCCACAGGAAAAAAAACCTGGGGAAATAGATCGTAAGCCTTTTCCTCAGCTTCCAAAGCCAAACCAATTTTACGAGGAAATATGGAAAACACCCTGTCATGAAAAATCCCCTTCCTTTAAACGAGAAACCTTTAGGGTTTCTGTTCCTCACGAGGGAAAGCAAACAAAGATCAGTTACACGCGAGCCCTTCATGGAACAAATCAGAGTTAAATAAGGTGTTGTAGCTTTACTGGGATTAGAAGCGACGTTGGGAAGTTACGGGACTGACTTCAGCATTTGTGTTTCAATAGGAATAAAGAGCCTCGTTTCATTATTATTTTATCATGGTATAACTTCTCAGTGACAGTCATAAAAGAGAAAACCAGCCCCCGTACCTTTTAAAAACATTACCTGCACTAAATGAAGCAAACTAACACAGGAAGGATTTAAACCTACAGGGATTTATAAATCCAAGCCAACGTTGTGACATAGTGCAGTCACAGCCTTCCTGCTCTGACAGTTCTTACAGCCACTGCTGCTTTTCCTGTATTTCTCAGTCGCTCTGGGGTATTGCAGGAATACCCCATCCGTGCCTTTACACCAGTGCTGTACACTTTAGATGGACATTCAAACAAATATATACAGGTGATACAAATTAGGTTCTCACTACATTTACTCAATTAAAAACTTTGAAGCTCTACAATGCTATTTGTCAGATTACAGCGCAGCCGCTATGGGGCTACTACTTGCTGGGTCACGGATTGCAGGACCGTGTCACTTGACCATGGGGTATTAGTAGGCATCTGCGAAGACAGCCTATGCTGTGGTTTTTCCTTTGCTCCTTCTCACTGAAGTAGACCTCACATGATGATTTCACATAACTTGGTCATTAGGGAAAAAGGGCTGACATGCCAAGCCAGCAGGGCTTTGTCTCACAAAGTACTTTCCAGGTGGGGTGATGGGGTTATAAACAGGAATAGAATTGCTTTAAAAATCCTCTACACAGGTGCATTGGTGGACCAGTGGAGCATTGTCACTTGACTGTAGTACATGGTGTTAAAAATTTTATCTGGAAACTGATGCAGAGGATGCTAACTTGCAATAAAGGGGAAAGCAAGTCTAAATCACCTTCCAAACAAAACTAAAAAGATCAAAAGCTTTTTTGATGTGGATTTTCTTTTGGCCATCAGCTTTGTGTAGTTAGCACCTGCTATTTTTAACATGTTATCAGCTATAGAAACAATGGTATTGCTATGACTGGCATAGTGACTAACCTGTAGCCTGCCTGTTTGTACAGTTGTGAGAAAAATGGACTCATTTACCCCTGCTCGAATGCCAGACTGAATTGAGACAATCATGAGCCAAAAGGAAGTGAACTGATGAAACCTGGTTTGGTATCACCATGCTATGAATACTTAAGTTGTAAAATTTAAGTAGACACCTAATTCACGTAATTTCTGTTAAAATAAACCTCTTCACAATGCCAAAGTAAATGGTACTGCCAGTTTAGGTAAAGGGGAACATAATGCAGCTAGCCAGAAGAAAGACAACCTCATCAAACATGTGAGAGCGCTTCATAATGAGAGCGTCTTCATAAGCAAGAATTTGCCCTAGTATAAAGCTAGTCCTTCCACATAAATCTCAGAGATCTCAACCTCAGAGGCAAGAACAAACGAGTACAAGGTTACCTTCACTTGAAAATCCCCACGCTGTGAGGTAGCCGATGACTCACGTTGGTTTAGCAATCCTGTTTTGCTAGTGACTCAGGGATCAGGGGAACAGAGAGCTTCCCACTACTCCCCTTCCTCCTCCTGCTCTACGAATCCTGTTTCTCTCTTTGGGTGGAGCTGGAACGACTGGATCTTTTCCCTTTGCCTAATATAACTAAGAGCTTTTTCTTTTCCAGCTAGTCATACAGTTGAGATCCAACTACCCCCACAGAGAGCCAACAGATTTCATACAAGAGTCTACCTAATCACGAAAGCATGAACATTTTTCCACTGTCAGCTATAACAAGAGGAGGAGGTTTTATACATTTTACCTCCCTCTTTTGTATTCAAAGCAGTACCCAAAGCCCAAGGCAGACTTCAGTTATCCCAGCAGATAAGGAAAACAACCAAACTTAAATGGGACTGAGGTAATTACAGCTTCAGCGAGATAAAAATCAATCCATTCTACTACAGATGAATGAATAGTCGTCACAAGATTTATTGGTTTGTTGTTGACTAAATCAAAACTGAAATCCCCATACCAATTGCACCCAAATACTGATAAACCAATCAGCTACAAATAAAAAGAGTACTTCGTTAAAGCATGCTGCTTGAACAGAATGCTGACTTATCCTCCAGTTCTTCATTCTTTTCCACTTATTCCACAGTTGGAAAAGATGGGAGTTATGAACAGCTGACACGTTTACAGATGATAAAATCTCCAAATGTAAGCTCACGAGTCACAGCTTCCCAACATCAGCAGATCTTACACTGCGCAATGCCACAGAATAAAGCTGCACAACACAGTTAAAACATCCACTTCAAACTAAATAGGTCACAGATAGACAGAGCCATGCCAAACTGGTGGTTTAGACTTCCAAACAAAGACTGCTATTGTCTGCAATCACCCACTCGGGGATGGAGGGAAAAAAAACCAAACCCTTAGAAACATAAGGAGGAATCAAGGGAGTTGTTATTAGTATTTTCCTTTTCAAAAGCTTCTTTCCTGTCTTTTAGTACGGATCAAAATAACCAGTCTTAAAAGAATTTCATCAAAAAATAATTAAGAACAAGTCATTCCGTTAAACTGACTCCAGTGTGTCAAAGCAAGGGAAGGTAGGCTGGGGACCAACACTGCAACTACCAAAGCTACAAAACTGTCCACAGCCAGAGGCTACATCGAATTATTTTTCCAAAGCAATAAAAATATCACACAGCTGAACAGGACTTGTACACTGGAGATGCTCTTAGCTTTTAGTATTCAGCCATTTCAGTAAGTTTCCCCAGTCCTGCATTTTGCCATCTAACACAGCAGCAGGGAAAGCTTCTCACTGAAAGGACGGAAAATTTCACAGTGCATCGATCCATTACACTAGGCACATCCGAAGAGCAAAGTAATATATTAGCTGAGCAACCAGATCTTCCTGTGCAAAAAAACAAAATCTGTTCAAGAAATCTGCAACTCATTAGCATAGAAGTTCAAAGTTGTTTTATGAGCATATTTTCCTTTGTAACAGTTAGTTGAACTGTCTGCATTTCATCAGATTACTCTACATGCAGAAGCTCTTGAAACAGCGAACTCTGCACTTCTTGATGCTGCCATAAGCTGCACTTTCAAGCGTCCCGTACCCGAGCTCGTACATATCTCACTGAAAGCTTTGATTAAAAACCAGCAACATGACAAAGCCGTGCTGTTAGTACTCGATCAGAAGTCATGGGGAACACGAAGGCACGCTCTTTCTACCAAGCCACTTCCCAGTATTCCTGACTGATGGAGAGCTAGGGCCCAAAGACGGAAAGTAAAACAGTGTTATAAAGAAGACTGTTTTGTTTTGGAAAACAAGCACATAGGGAACTCATTTGGTTTACATTAATTTGCTCCATATTTCTCACACGTGTACAGTCTGATTAACTCCAACTGCTTACATGAGCCTCTGAAGAATTTCTTATGTCAGAATGAAAAAGCGGCGTGCACCCACTCTCTAAAATCCTACGGCAAAAGAATCACAGTGTGGTTTGGGTTGGAGAAGACCTTAAAGCCCACCCAGTTCCAACCCCCCACCATGGGCAGGGCCCCCTCCCACCAGCCCAGGCTGCCCCCAGCCCCATCCAGCCGGGCCTCGGGCACTGCCAGGGATGGGGCAGCCACAGCTGCTCTGGGCAGCCTGGGCCAGGGCCTCACCACCCTCATAGTAAACAATTTCTTCCTGATGTCTAATCTAAATCTACCCTCTTTGTACTTATCTGGATGTCAGCCATCAGCTAGGTTTATACACCCTGCTATTCCATGTATGCCAAACTGTAAAATACATAAATAAAAGACAATGACCTGCTGCTATTCCTAAAAACTGCAGCTGACTGGGTGATCTCCCTGGTTCTGCTGTCTGGATCAGTAAGCTTTTGATCCACCTCTTGCCAAAAAAAAAAAAAAAGTTTTATATACTAAAATGGAAAACTGTAGAAACTAAATATAATTTATAGAAAAACCTTTAACTTTTCAAGAATCTATTCCCTGAGCAAGCTTTTGGAAATACTTTGAGTAGCGTGGCAGTATCTGTGCAAATGCTGCTACGCTCGTCACTGAACACCATGCAAGGAGAGAAGGGAGGGTGAAGAGGTGTGTCTTTGAAACAAGCCTTTTGGGACCTCTGTCCTGAAACTGATCAGAAGCAGCAAATGGACTGCTATATTAAGTGCATTCTTTTTACAGCATACCCGCAAGGAATATGTTTTTCCTGGAAAAAAATAGAAGGTTTCTAAGAGAAGAACCAATTCTCCAGTCAGTTCTGTACAGACAATAGTACCTACAGAACAAACAGGCTTACAGATCCTGCAAAATAATTCAATCTTTTAGCATCTCAGCTAAAGAATAATAGAAGTAAAAAAAAAAAAAGGCAAAAAACCACCCACACCCATGCTTGTAAAGGCAAGATGTAAGAGCAATTTTGCCACTTGCAGACCCAGATTCTTTCTTCCTTATAAGGTTGGTACATTTCCTTATTGCTATGGATTTTTTTTAAAAAAAAAAGAAAAACTTTGAGTCACCAAATTAACTCACGTGAAAGGTGTATACAAATCAAGAGAAAGATTTATCCACCTTAACCTGTAAATTTATTTTTTTTGAGTAATTTGAACGTGAAATGTAAGGCATCTTGCAAAGGAAAGGATTTAATAATGCTGTTTGGCAGACAACATGTCACACCATCTCCAACGTAAGTTTCCCCTGGCTGCTTTTCCTGAAGCAACAGACCCTCCTACACATTCTGAACCTCTGAGAGTTGTCTGAGACAGAGGAGAAAAATCCCAACTATTTTACATAACAATTCAGTTGAAATGGTGGTAAAGCTGTGGCAAATGTAGTAAGTCAGGACGTACAAGAACACAAGGAAAGGACCTTCAGTTTTGTGACAGCGGTACATTTCACTACTGAATTAACAACACAAACAGGAACAAGGCAAGACAGTTCAGTGCTTATGTAACACTGTTTAGCAAGAGCTCCTTCTATCAATAGTTTGGGAAGAGAACCTGCCAGAGTACCAGACAGGAGCACTGCTTCTGATTTCAGTTCTGCAGCAGATCAACAAAATCATGCATTTGAGGAAGTTCACTTGGGTGGCTGGTTTCTTTTTAATTTTACCCTTTATGTGCTTCTAAGAGGAAAAACCTGCCTACAACATTTGTCAAATGATATGTGAAAGCCTTTCCAAAAAAATGTACTCATGTTCTGGCCACAAGAACATGCAGCACAGCTATAGGCATCCCCGAATATGAGGGTATTTTCTACCGCGTATGTTTGTTATGCAATTTTCACAGTCATAACTATGTTAAATCAAAGCCAACTGATGTCAGTACTAAAACTCCGAGAAGCCCCACAGTGAAGCATCTTTACATTTGGGAAGTGTTAATGTGTGATATAAACATTTTGCCTTCCAAAGCCACCATGTATACCAGAACGTCAAAAGCAATTAGAATATGCACGCAGAAACACGCACACAGGGAGAATATTCTCCAGTGTATTTTCCACTGTGTAACCAGCGTGCAGGGAGACCTAGGCCACCTAGGAGAAGCTGAGATCACCCCTTCCCCTCGCAAACATGTTGCTGCTTTAAATGAGGAAACCTCCTGCGTAGGAACAGTGAAAGAATTTATTTCTGGGTAGCAATTTAAAAACTGTAGCGTGCTTCAGTAAGATTCGTGTTATATGCGAGGGGGAAAAATGCACATATGCATATCAACACTAGACATACACATACAGGCACACAGTTTTGGTAAGCGAGAGATGCAAGTTGAACGGACAGGCTCCTATCCGGAGGCACCCAGATATCCCTCCCAGAAGAGCCCAGCTGTCACGCACAGGAAGGAAGGAAGCAGGCAGCAAATTCCACAGGAGCAGGGCCTCCCAGCCCAATGACGTTTCACGCTCCTCCAAAGGAGATGGGTGAGAGCAAGTGCAAGTCACCAGCGATGCCAGCAGAAGGTACGTGCTCCAAGAACCCTTCCTCGAGGTGAGCATAAAGCAGCAAGCCCCTTCTCTCTTTGGCTACATACCACAATAGACACCGACACCTGTAAGCAACCAAGTGGCTACCCGTAACAATAGTTAAGCCAAAAGCAAGTGTTAGAAAATAAACCTATTTTGATGCAGTCACTGCTGCACAGCTGAGCTCAGCGTGGCCTGAATATGGATAGAGAAGAAAAAAGGACTCACGGCTGGAGGAAAACCTAACTGAAAATAAGGAATAGGTCTAAGAAAAGCAAATAATAAAGGGAATAAAAAACACCCTGCTTTGACTGACCCCTGTAAGACCTCTTGTACTTATTTGTGGCATAACCTCCAGGCAAAGGGGCACAGAAGACCTCGGGCAGCCAGAGCAAGACTCGCCCATTCCTCCACTCCCTGGCCACATTCAGGGCATGGAGGCGCAGCCCCTTCCTTGCCCGCAGGCTGTGCACAAGGCAGCAGCTTGGACTGGCATGGGACGTTGGGGGGCAAGAGCAGGACCATGCCTTCTAGGGGGCAGCTTGCAGCTCCATGTACAGCTGGGCGGCCACAGGCAGGTCACAGATCCAGAGGAAGCCACAAATAACGAGCAGACTCATTTTCAGAGGTCAGATTTCCCACTAGCTGTGAACAACTGGAAAAGAACTCCAAAGAAGTCCAGTAGAGAAGGTGTGTTTCTTCTTCCATCAAGAAAAGAACTAAATAAGCTTGAAAATACATCTGCTTTGTATTGCCAGGGCTAAGCGGTACGCCTGCAGTTACAAACCCGAGCGCAGAAATGTTGACATAGTGGACAGACCAGCCTAAATTCTTGCAGAAATTGCATTTAGCCATCTAAAAAAACCCTTCCTGTTAGCAGCACAGATCAGAAGTCAAATCATCTGCTCCCCATTTCCTGTGAAGGGCATCACAAGCCTTCGCTAATTCCCATTGCTGCCCTGCGTAGGGGCAGGCAGGAACTGGGAACTGCACAGTGCTGGCAGTAAGATGCAGTCACCCCAATGCAGGGAATCAGCCATTGTATTATGCACAAAGAAAAAGACATTTTATTTTGTTTCAGCGTGTTGATTATTTTATTACGCTGAAATACAATGCCCCTTTCACCCAGAGAATAATTGACAAATACATTATTTCCCACTCCACTACCACAAAGCTGGGACGTGTTAAAATGTGCCCGACAGAAAACCTCTTTAGCCACTACAGCCTGCTAGCTTTACTGTTGAATTTCAAGTGATTTATATGCCTTAAAGTAATGACTTTAAGGGCGAATGGTAAGCAAAATGCTGTTTGTTTGCCCAGTAGCATGCACCTTAAACGCAGACATGAAGCAAAGCGACTGAGCCCAGCATATTGAGGAGAGCATTGCAAGTGTTCTCAGCACAAACAGATGCACGCTCTGTGGCTCTCATTTGAAGATCTATCTATCCGAGAGGCTCGTCATTCACCACTAGACGTATTTTAGCTATTATATTAGTGGTGAATATTACAGATACCAAGATTATTGTTAGGAAAAAAAAGTGTACTGGTGAAAAGATTAAGCCCAAACCTCTGAAATGAAACTAAAGAAAATTAAAAGCATTTTTTTTTGCTGTCTTACACTGATGCAAATAAAATGGCATACTTCTGCAGCTCACTAGAGATCTCCACTCATCTGGCAGAAAGGTTTCAGTAGGCTGCTGTAGAGGCTGACAGTGACTTGAGTTTTACACGCATCGTTATGTACTTTTTTTGTGCAAGAGAACCAGTAAGAGTTGTCAGAGCCCTGAAGCCTGCATGTGTTTTTCTGAACACCAACAGCATTTTGTGGTCTACCTTGATGATGGGACTGGAACGAGACTCTCCACTGTATCATACCGAATTTACAAAGGCTGACTATACATAGCAGCCTTCAGACTACCAAGTCAAAACACTAGCAGAGGCAGGAATGAATTATAACCAACCAGACCTTAAAGCGCAGGTGTTTCCTCTGCCATACCATGTGGGTCTTGCTAATCCACTCCCAGGACACGCAGAGCTTTTCCCACTGGCCTGAATCAGGCTGTGAAGAGGATTCAGCCCTGAGTGGCACGAGCAGAAAAGCACACGCAGTGCGCTCCCATATGACCTGCTGCAGCTTGTGGAAATCCCTGCGTGTACCGGAGCATGGAGATGGAGCGAAATGTCTCCTGCCAGCATTGTCACTGCTCGGCTTTAACACACATAAGAAATGGATGGTAGTGCCTGACCGGAGGCATCAGCAACGTCACAAATGTTATCAAGCTACATCCAAGAGAAAAAAAAAATTAAAAAGGTATTTGCTCTGCGGTTTTAAGCTGATACTCCGAGTTTCAAATGAAACTTCTGAATATTTCTGCATCCGCCACCTCTGCTGATATCAGAAAGCACCCTTACTCGTATGCTATGTTATAGGCAGGTCATTTCCCTCAAGGTTTTATCAGCAAGTAGGTTGCTAAATGCTTTACGACTGCTGGCAAGTACGAAGGAGAAATGGAAATAACTCACCAGGTTGAAACGGAAGACAAATGTGTGTTTGCTCAGGCTTTCAGCACCTACCACGTACAACAGTTCTCAAAGACAGAGGAGAAGAACAACAAAACGAAGCCTTGACCTGTTGCCAGGCCCCAGACTGACCATGAGGTAACGCCGCATGCACCTGAATCTCTGCTGTGCTGCCACAGGATTAGAGCAGAGAATCCCCCTTTCCCCTGCAGTGAATTGCTTGTTACCTGTGGAGTCAAATATTATGGGCTGGCAATTTCTGTTTGAGTTCCAGTTGCATCTGAGCACCTGGCCTCCTTCTACAACGTTGTGCTGGCTGGTGTTGGCCTTCGGAGCTCCCACCAGAAGAAATATTCTGCAGTAAAAAGAGGAAATAACACGGAAGTTTCAAAACTTAAGGCAGGACACTTTATAACACTTGAAGAGTTAATGAAGCAAACAAAGGTCTTATCCACTCTAATCTAAGTCTGCCTAAAACTATTTTGAGTTTCACAGAAATTCTTACTGAGTTTCCAGTCCTGCCTGGCTCCCTCTTTTCTGCCAACAAAAGCAGGAAAAAAAAAAAACTGACTAAGGAGGCAAAAAGATGATAGCGAGTGAATTAAATTTTTCTGACCTGCTTGGAATGAAGTTTAAAATTAAATAAATGCCTTTTATTTTCTTCTTTTTCCCTTTCAAAAATGTGCGCTTATGCTTCAGAATAGGAAGTCGTGTATTGCTGTAATTTACAAAAGTCATTGTCTGACATCATTTCTGGTTCAGTTTGTATGTAAGAGTAATTCATGGAAGTCAGACAAAAATATTCAGCGATACGTACACAAAACAGCAGTGCTTCTGAGCTCAGGAAGTATTAAGTGGTGAGTCAGCCTCCCATTAGCAAACACTCCTCTAAAAGCAATTGCCAAGCACCCAAGTTACTGCCAGCCACAGGTTTGCGCACTAATGAATCTTTACTGAAATTCTTTACACAGCCACTGTTTTCTTACACAGCTGTGTCATTTTATAAATCTCTGCTTAAATAAATAAGTTAAGTGCATTCTGAGTGGGAACTGCTAGGAGATGAGGCTTTTGCAGGTGGTAAAATTCAGAAGTTGCCAAATTCAGAAACAGATCGACTACAAAGCCAGACCAAAGAGGGCTGTTAACATCTTCCAGGAACTCCGACAGCTCAGACATGCTTGACTGATCAGCAGTTTCCTTAGGAAGTCAATTTGACATGCAGGCAAAGAAGAAGTAAAGACGTAAAACTGAAATACTTCCTCTTAGCAGAATCTGCTCCGCTGTTTCCATTTAGACTGTTTAAGACAGAACACAGCTTGTGAAAGCAAGTCTTATCAGCCCATTTCAGATAGCAGATAGTTGGTTTTGAAATTGGCTGAGCTGAACAAGCTGGCTGGAGACAACGTCTACGTGTAGTCTGATCCAGGCTCAGCCAACTCTGGTTGTGATGGGCATCCTCCAGACTTCAGTACAGAGCTACGTTTTCTCTTCTTAGCTTGTAAATACCACATATAAACACGTAGTGCCTTACCAAAGCTCAACTCATAAGAACGCCAACATACCAGATTCGTTTTCAACTGTAATTAATTTCCAGAACCTTAAAAATTGCCTGGTATGGACCCCGGTAGAAAAGCTCGTCCTTGGGGCAATCCATTTGTTTCCCTTAGCTGCCATTCACAGACTCTCTCAATTCCAAGAACATGAATCTGAAATGCTTTTAATGAACATGAAATCTTCTCTCTGGGCATAACAGAAATGCTTAAAAATCAACACCATAGTGCCACGTAAAGAAACACATCAATTATTGTAATTACTATCTATTAAACGGGTACTAGCTTGCCTCCCACTTCATTCTTAGTGCACTAGCTTTGACAAGACCGCAGATGAAATATTTCCTTTTAAAAAGAAGATATTGCTATTTTAACCTTTCTTTCTTAAGATAATCTTCGCACTGAAGACTACCAATGCAGGAATCATTATGGGACTTGAGAAAGGCTTAGTCACCTCTGTTCCCATGCATTTTTATCATCACAGATAAACTGGGCAAATAAACTGTTGGTTTTATAATTTGCCAGCGATATTACAAATTCCCTACCTAAATGCAAAGAAGTCTCTAACCTGCATAGTTTGGGAAAGATGGCAACAGAGGGAAGTTTGTAACATCCATGGGACCGCACCAGCTGCGCTCTGATGCTGCTCATCCCCCACCCGACACGACACGGCCCAACCCGAGCGCTGTGGACAGGAGCAGGATGCGCTCCCGTGCCCGGTAGGTGAAGGCGCAGAGCTGTGCTTGGAGGAACGGGCCGGCACCTGCCATGTGCCCACAGTCACGCATGGCCATGCGCTGACTACAGGCTGTCATGTGCAACTCTTTTGTGGATTCAAGGCCTTCAGCGTGTTTCCGAGGTCCCCTTCAGCCACCGAGCACTGGGGCTGTGTCCTCCCTCAGGGACCCTCGATGTGAGGTCTCCTGGCGCAGGCTTCCACGCGGGACACTGCATCCCACAGCTACGAGAGTGCCGTGCTACCACTGCCTCGGCTGCGAGGCCGGGCACCCACAGGGATTTACCCGGACAGAGGGTGCTTGTTCTCTGTTCCTTTTCACCAACGCTGAGTAAAGAAAAGGCGACATGCAAACTTCCACCGGAGCAACGTAGTACGTTGTTTCTTCCCTCTCACCGCCTAAAACCCGTCCGGGCTCCAAGTCACCACACCGACACTTCGGGAACCCCAAAGCCACTCCGTGTCGCCGCGGGCTCAGCGGCCACCCCGATAGCCACACGGGGAGCCCGGGCAGCGACTGCTCGCAGCCGGCTCCCGCAGCCCCGCCGCGGGCGGGGAGCGCAGCCCGGCTCGGCGTGAGGGGAGCCCGCCCCGGGAGGCCGGCCGCTGGGGAGGGCGGGCAGAGGCCGGCGCCGAGGGAGGCCGGGGGGTCCCGGCTGGGTCGCCGCGGGACCCGTCGGGGACGGAGGGGCCGCGCACTTACGAGGAGGGGTCGGGGGCGAAGAAATCCACGGCGAAGCCGAAGTAGCTGCCCGGCGCGCCCGAGTAGACGGCCGGCCGCTCCGCGTCCAGGTTGAAGGCGGCGCTGCCGGCAACCAGCGCGCAGCCCAGCAGCAGCAGCCGCGGCCCGGCTCCGGCCATGGCCGCGGGGCGCTCCCCCAGCATGGAACGGCCCGGCCCGGCTCGGCTCGGCTCGGCACCACGGCGGCAACGGGAGAGGGGCGGCGCCGGGCGCCCAGTTCCCCTTCCTCCCGGCCGCGGGGAGGGGCCCGCCCGAGGGGCGGGGGCACGAACGGCGCTGCCCCCTCGGCGCCCCGGCCCTCGTGTGTGGGGACGCGGGGGGTCGGAGGGGGCGGCCGGGGCTTGTAGGAGGCTCGGGGGGGAGCTCGGCCCCGCCGGCCCCAACGGGGCTGGACGCTGCTGCTCGGCACGCAGGGTGGGGAATAAGGCCGAAGCCACCAGGAAATGGGGTAAACGGAGAGAAAAAGGGCGCGTAATGGAAAAGTTACCGATTTTGTGGGAAGGAGAGTGAGCGGGTGGTTTCGCAGAAGGGGGGGGGTGTGATTTCTGCTTGATTCAGGGGTTTCTGTGGTACATACGTGTGACTTAACGCCTTTTCACCACCTGGCTGAGCCATGCTGAAGCCCCAGCACACAGCTACCTGACTGTAACACAGCCAACAATACATGCTGCTCCCAAAACTTGGCCTTTTTTTTTTTTTCTTTACCTATGTTTTTCAGCAATCTCACAGCCTACAAAGAAGAAAAAGGAACATTTCCATGGGCTCGCCCTCACGACATCCCTGCCTGCAGTAGCACCCAGCAGCTGGGCAGACGCAGCGTGGAGACAGCCCAGGGTCTGCCCAGGGAGTGCTTGGTGCAGCCACAGGAGCCCCAGGTAACGCCGTGTTCCCACCCTGGCTCCCACCACAACGCCAGGCTGGAGAGTTCCTCAACCCAGACTTGGTTCTCATGGCTAATTTTCCTGACTTTGTTGGCTCTGCATAGGTAAAAGTCATTTCCAAAATAAGTTGTATGCTTGGTGGCAAGCCTCTCACAGCCATTACACCACAGACCCGGTTGCAGCACAACTTCCCATGGGCTAAAGAGTTCCCAAATGCATGTGGTAATGTGAAAAGTATTAATATTAATCCTATTTGGGACTCGAGCATTTATCACAGTAACAAACCGAGGAAGTGAAGGCTGCTCTGTGTGTGTCAGTAGCTCAGGCAACAGGTGGGTTTGTTCTCCCTACTAGATCGCATGCTTTGACATTAGACAGGCAGTGAAGGATAGGCTGTTAGGGTATTAGAGCTGCTGGGTAAATTTCAGCCTCCTAAGGGCTGTTAAGTGAACAGCCAGGGGCTGATTCTGCAGTGCCATGCCAGCGGTGCTGACACATCCCCAGGGATATCGTCGTGGGACAGCTTCCTCTCGAGGACAGCTGCCTGCCAGCGGGGTTGGGAAGCAGCAGCCAACCGCTATCAGCCTGGGATCTGGGTTGGGGCCACATCCAGCCGCCTCATCCCCTGCCCTGCCCCTACACACCACACACACACAGGCTGGGGACTGCACTCCCACTCCAAGCCTGTCTCACCCTACGCTAGGGAAAGCATTTCCTGCCGCAGGCCAGACGGGCAAGTGATGCTGTTGTGTGCGCCGTGTTACGATGTCTGACAGAATCACAGACAGGGGAACGACAGCCCCACACAGACTTTGTTATTAATTTAGAGTAGGAACCACCCTTTCAGTGAGGAAGTGATTATCCTTGCTAGCTTGTCTGGTTTTCAGTATGAGTAACACGTAGATAAACAACAGCTACTGGCATCGTATCACACAATGCAAGCACATGAATTATGTGCATCTCTGTTTACTCTCCTGGTATCTCTAGTTTTTGATTTGCAGTCTTAAGATATTCAGTGGTGAAAATTAACCACTAAGAAATGGGCAGAAGAACAGAGGCAGCAAGCTGCTGATCTTGTTAGTTAGCTTTTACATATGCGACCATCTGTTAACACAGCTGAATAAATCTTTGCTGGATGCAAGATATTTTGGAGGACAGACACCTTTTTTAAAAATGATGCCTTAATCTTTAGCCTGCAATATGGACAGAGTATGTCAGGATTTTTTTTCCTTTGCAATGCTGTCTTTCCACCTCATGACATTACAGTCACCAGCAAGAAACGGAAAAAGTCCTATAATTCAGTACAAATTATCAGTGTGCAAGCCACAAAGGTCCTGCTTAGAAGGCTTGGCAAGATGTGACACCTCCCGTGATCTTCCCCAAAAAAATAATTTTGTGGCCAAGAAGGCCAACAGGTCTCAGTACAAGAAGGACATTGAGGCCCTGGAGCATGTCCAGAGAAGGTCTATGAAGCTGGTGAAGGGTCTGGGACACAAGTCCTGTGAGGAGCAGCTGAGGGAACTGGGGGTGTTTGGTCTGGGGAAGAGGAGGCTCAGGGCAGACCTCATTGCTCTCTGCAACTACCTGAAAGGAAGGTGTGGGGAGCTGGGGGTCGGCCTCTTCTCACAGGTAACTAGTGCTAGGACTAGAGGGAATGGCCTCAAGTTGTGCCAGGGGAGGTTCAGGTTGGAAATTAGGAGAAAATTCTCCTCAGAAAGTGTGGTCAGGCACTGGAATGGGGTGCCCAGGGAGGTGGCGGAGTCACCATCCCTGAAGGTGTTCAAGGGAAGGTTGGACGTGGTGCTTGGGGACACGGTTTAGTGGGTGACATTGGTGGTAGGGTGAGGGTTGGACCAGATGATCCTGGAGGGCTTTTCCAACTGTAATGATTTTTTATTGATTTTATGTCCTGCACATAAGCATTATGCTTCAGCCTCTTAGTCAATCCACTGCTTTACAGTAGGAATAGTATTAATGTTTGGAGCACAGAAAGGATTACCGCCAGTTTGTTCATAGATACCTCTCTAAGTCACCCAGAAAAACCTTCAGCTAGGGGAGAGTTTCTGCACGTGCTTTGCTCTTGTGCCATCCAGCCACTCCGACTTAGAGTGGCTTATATTTCCTGAACAGAGCTTTAAGAAGTAACTCCATTTCTAACCAAACAACAGCAATCAAGCCAAACTCGACAAAAAGATGGACTGTCTTTGTTATTTCATTTTGGGCATTTGGCACCTTGGATTTCTATTTTTGTCTAATATTCACGTGAATGTTATTTTCTTGAAACGCCATGAAACCTGCCAAGCACAAAAGCACTGCGGGGTGAGGAGCACAACAAAACTGCTACAGGATGTTGCAATCTGGAGTTGCTTCAGTCCCACCAGCAATGCACCAGATCAGCAAAACCTCACTCAGTGGTGACGCAAACGCTGTCCTTAGCCAGAGGCTTTAAGGCAGATGTTTTCTTTGGGACAATGAGAGTATAACCATGATAGTAAAAGCAGCATCTAGCTGGTGACTGACTCTCAGCAGAGAAGTTGAAATCTTCCAGTTAGAAAGGAAGTGAGTCGTACCTTTTTTTTTTTTCTCATGTGTTCAGCACTGATAACAGTATTACCTCAGCGTTAGTCAGTGGCTCCTCTAAGCCCCTGCTGTGTTTCACAGAATGCTGGTTACTCTCCAGGACCTTTTATACGGTGGAATTTCATACCCCCAAATTCAGAGAGAGCTCTGCTTACAGAGGGATTAATATTTCTTCTGTCTGACAAACTTAAGCATTGTAAATACCATCTCTTCTGCAGTTTTTGTTTTACAGAACACTTCCGCAGATCCAGCAAAGCTATCCTGATGTTGCTCAGTAACACCCCCAAGACCTGACTATCTTTTGAAACAGCATTTTTACTCTAGAGAAAAGGGTCAACAGGAAGTAAGCTAATAACATACAAACTGGTAGGGAAAAATCCACTCTTCTGTACAATTTTCTGTATGCAATCTCAATGAAAATGTCTGTATGATATTTGTGCACGTCTGAGATGTAGCAGGGACAAACCAAGTTAAATACAGCCCCACAGCATTCAGGGACAGAAGCACAGGGAAAGCCAGGAAGCCACCATGCTGACCTTCAGCATCAGTGCGTCACCTTCAGCTAAGCCACCTGGCAGAGATGGGGCTCCCACCTCTTCCACCAGGATGGGTCCCTGCTGCACTTCCTAGAAGGGGACGAGGAGAACTTTCTTTTCTAGAGAACATAACAAAGTTGGCTTTCTGCTTCTAGAGCAGAAAAAGAAAACAGAGGAGGAAATATCAAAGTCACAGGCTTTCTTTGCTCTATCATCCTGCGTGGAACATGCATATTACATATAGAGGATGTTTCTGTATTCCTGTTTTTCCTGCAGCTGCCAAAGGGCTGTAGTCACATGGCGTTCACGTGGCTCACTGCATGAAGAAGCTTGGCCTCCCTTTGCTAAGTACTGCCACCGTGACAGCTCCTGCAAGGGCTAGTGCCATCAACAGATCCCAACTGCACTTCTCCCACATCCCCCCTTCTGTTTTGATCCTGCAGAGATGGTAAGTAAGCAGCAGGCACAAGAGTGCTAATTTTACACTCGAATAAATAGGCAGTCACGGCTACCATCTTTTCACTACACTCTCCTCTTTTCCTCTTTTTTTTTTGTAGCTGCTTTTTTCTTTCCAGAGTGTGTAAATTGCGCACTATATCTCATTAATTTTACTTTACTTCTTTACATTTACAAAATACAACTATCAGCCAGAAAAAAAAATAATGTATAGAACACGTTACTAGAACTAACACTCAGTTTCTACTTAAAAAGTGACTATATCTGGCAGAAAAACTTTTGAAACTGAGCACAGAGACACAGAGCACTTCCCAGCAGCCCTGATCTATAGGCACAGAAGACAGGGGTCGCTTTCTATTAAATTTCCATTTATGGAGAATTTCCAGAAGATGAGGCATTTCCCAGTTTTCTGACATTCTTGCCTGCATCTGGTTATACAGAAGTACCGGACGTCACTGCTTCCTGTTATAGAGATATTGCCATTCCTGTCATTAGTGTTCATAATCCTATATTTAGTAAATGTGTGACAGTTTATGTACAACCTTTTCTTCCTATTCCCTAGTTCTGAAGAATTTTTCACACAGTTCAATATTATTTTAGTCGTTCATTTTTGAAGTCATTTTATAAAGCTCTATCTCAAAGAGTGGCCGTTTTTGCTTCTGCATTAACTCTTCCAGAAACATAATGACACATCTTGCCTTGAACCAGGTGCTCTAGTGCTTCAGTACTTCATGGGCAGTTCTACTTTCTTGCCAAAGGATTTGGAATGAAACCAAGTTTAAAACTTCTGAAGAATTCCTTAGTTAGCAATAAGGGAAAAAAATATACATATCTTCAGACTTCTCAGTGCTTAGCAATGACTTCAAGTTTTGCACATGTTGAAGGAGTATATAGCAAAATAATAAATGCAGAACAAATAGTTTGGAAAGCAGTGGAGAAATGAGAACTGAGTTCCTTTCTAGCTGATACGGAAAGGTGTATTATGATAGGGTAATACTTCAGAAATGCTCTAATTAAATCGTGTTTTTTTTTTCTGAATATTCTTTTACTCTCAAATATAGAAGCACTAAAAGATAGCAGTAAGATAAACTGATCTAGAAAAAAGGTATTTCCTTCTCTCTCAAAAAGAGTGTTGAATGCTTGAACCCAGTCATGATAATGCAGCTCAACCATCAGCTCTAGCCTCTAGACTTCAGAAAATATTTTATCATCTTACACAATGCCTCAGAGCTCAAACTTCCTCCCTTTTCCTACCCAAAGCAAACCCAAAGAACAAAATCACCCTTCTCCCAAAGCAAACCAAGAACCCACACTCAGCCTCACTCCAAAGCCCAGTGGACTTTGATCATCTATACCCAAGAAATATCATCCTGTCTGGAATTAATATTAAACCAACGGATGTCATTGTTTACAAAACGTTATACTGGTGACTGTATTTCTGCTGAGTTAGAGGAAAAAAAATTAAGTGAAAGAATAAAGCTAAAAGTGACAGATCAACACAAAATCAAGTCTCTGGGGATTCTAACATTTATTTATTTATATTTTCTTTTAAGTTGCTACTGTTTGCTTTGAATACAGTAGCCTGCAATTGCCAGGATTTTGTTCCAATAGGCTTCCTAGCAGGGTACTGGTGGTGAAAGAATTTCGGGAATGTAAATTTTCTTTCTGCTTCTATCAAAAGAAGTCTGCCTGTTATGGCTGACAAGTTCTTAGTGACAGAATATGCAGACACTTCTATGCTATAAAGAATAAAGAGCACATTTAAAACATTTAATTTTTTTTTTTTTTTTTTTTTTACCATGTATGGGTTCTTGTTTCACTTCTTCCTGCTTCCGACACGTGCAAGGAATGTGCATCCATCTATTTATAGCAAATATTCTGTCAGACTAACTTGATGTTTCCTGTGTGGAAGACACTGGGGGACACAAAACTTAGAATTGCTATTTATAGCACCCAGACTTTCTATATTGACATCAAGAAGATTGAGGAGACCAGCGTAGGGCTGATACTACTGACACAAAGCACAGCTTATGACACCCACTAACTTCCTAGTCAAGAAAAAAAGGTGACGAAAGTGAGGTAACCACAGTTAAATCAACTCCTTTCAATCCTTTATGGCTTATCCCCTCTCATCATTTTGACTCATCTGACATGTTTACCAAGATCATGTCTTTACTGTGTCCCTTCTGACCCCTCTCTCTGCTCTGGAGCTGCCCCAGGAGAGCACACCGCTGGGCGCTGCGGAGCCTCGGAGGCCACCTGCCCTAACACAGCAGGCTGGCTCGCACAGCAGCCCCGCCAAGGCAGGTCAGTCAGAAAAGCCTCTGGTGGAAGGAAGACAAGACACGAAAGAAGGTGATGAAGAGGGAAGATTAAAAGTTTCCTGTCTAGAAATGTCGCTATTATCTCATTTGTGCCTAAGATTTAAGGAGGCATTAAGTTGAAACTATGGAACTCTAAGTGGATATCAAATCACCATTAAAAAAAAAAATGATTTTAAGTCTACTGTTCCCTAACCATGACACCTAAAGGACTTGAAACATTAAACAGTTCCAGGATTGGTAGAAAACTGATAAGAGAGCTTATGATGGACTTGTATTACCTTGTAGACACCCAAGTACAGTAATGTCCTAGAGACAATCTTTACGTGCAGCATCCAGAGCACAACAGTGACAGCCCCAGGGTGGAGATCAAACATGAACAGGACCAGAATTCTCCTGGAACAGCAAACCTGTTACTTTCTGTTACAGGTCAGATTTTAGCTGGTTTTCTGCAACTACAAAAAATGCTCTAAAAAGGTATCACACACTGACAATGCAGCTTCATTCCAACACAGGTCCAGTGATGTAGCATTGGTAGAACAGATTACAAAGGTACAAAGATTATGATTTTGCTTTGTGATCTTTGTTCTAGAACAATTTGCTCATTTTTGCCCTTCAGGAATGTTTTGCATCTTCCTGTGTGTTTTTATAGCAATTTAACAATTTCTAAAAGGCAAGTTGTAATACTTGGTTTTCCATTCTATCTTCCTTGAATTTATGAGCTCATCTCTTATTTTTAAGTCCGATTGAGTACACTTGCATGCAAGCCTTTCTCAAGTGTGTTATACCGCTCAAGAGTTTTCAATCACAAATGTAAAATAAAGATTACTGAAGTCCCTTTCACTAAACATAAACGGAACGCTGGTACTTACGATTGAAAGAAGTGATTATTTTAACCATTCATTTCCATAGTGTGCAATGAAGGAACCCATTGTGTTCAAATATTAGGGCTATAACATCATAAATGAATAAAACATCTTGGCCTTATTGCTAACACCACCAACAGCTACTCTCTGTACAAAGACAGAGCATCTATTGACAGGCAAAAAACTACAAGTGACAGAACTAACCCAAGGTCATTTCTAAGTCTCTAATACCAGCATGCAGGAAAAGAGAAAAGTGACTTGCAGGTATCACTACAAAAAGCACTTAATGGGATTACAGATACATAAAACACATCCGGTACAAAACCAGGAGCAAAGACTATTCGCTTCATTAGGGATTTTGCTGATTAAAGCCCATTCGTAGCAAAAACTTAAGCACCATAAAGGGGTAGAGTTTCTAATTTTGTGTAGAAAAAAAAAAGTTCCTAGCTTGGAAACACATAAGAGTTTGTGTTCTTCAAAACTGAAATATACCAGAAACTTTTTTTTTTTTTTTTTAATTAAATATCCACTTAACTTTACTTGGCATCAAGTCAAAGCAAAGCAAGACATAGGATATTGTTTCTGCCAAGTATTTTCCCCAAGAGAACTAACAACACAAGCTAATACAAGTCATGTTCCGAACAAGATGTAGGAGAGGTATTGAACTGTTGGCATTCTAAGAGATGCTAAAGATGTATAGAGATTCAAGAGGGAAAAGAGGGCACATACTGTAAAGAGAAACTCACCAAGGGACATAAAGTACAACTGGGTTGAGGAAATCAACTAGACAGAACAATGAGACTATGTATGACAAGTACTGCCAAGAAGTGCACGGGCTTGCCCTGTTCTGGTCTCTTTCTCGTCCATGTGCCTGCTTTTTGGAGCTATAAGCAGTCTCCCTGTCTGATACAGTACCAATGCTGTTAAAAGTTCCTTGCTATTCCTTTGGCCTTCCCAGGTCTCAGTTCTTTAGTGATCTTACTCTTATTGATGTTATTCAGGGGTATTTCTCCTGAAGTATTTAGGTGAAGTATTTAGGTGAATATATATATGAGATATATTTACATATGAGCAATTTCATTCTCTCAACTTAGGGCTGTAATAATTTCACTGAGGTGAACAAGGTGAACAAGGATCTAACCTTATTAGATTTCTGCAATCACCCCTAGAGTTTCAGCAAGTTATTCCAAAGCAACACATGGAACAACAAATACTGCTCATGAAGCTTTCAAGTATGGTTTTTGCAAGATAAGCAAGTATAAAAATATTTCAGTTTGTGTAGCTTAATATAGTTGGGTGATTTTTTTTCCTTTAAGGCACATAAACATTACAAAATAGTTTGAAATCGGCATTCAAGATGCCTGACGTGTACTTCCTTGACACTCATTCTACACATCTGACTAAAGAATTGCAAAAGTATTCAGAAAATACACTAATCTGTATGTGCAAGTTCTTTCTATATTATCTAATTGTGAAATGAAAACAATCTAGTATTTACAGTACTGAATCACCACAGAAATTATCACTACTTCATCCAAAGTTTATCAATATTAACAGCCCCCCCTTCATAAAAAACAGTTGAGGACTGTTGTCCAGTAAGAAATATTAACGTGACATACCTCCTGCCCATGAAAGTAACTTTTTCTTCAACTCATGCATATTCAGTGTATTTAAACAGTATGGAAGGCCACTGTCCTAATGTTTAACACTACTGTGAAGAGCTAAGATTTTTTAGATCAGTGAAACAGATCAGCACAACAGAAACCACTATTACACACAAAATACCAGCCTCCAAGACAGAAGTCACTTTTGTCCTTAATAATGATTACTTTTATTCCCATTTAAAATATATAACTTTGAAAAACTACGCATCATACATTCAAATATGAATTGCATTCTTGTGTCTTGATATCCAGGTATCCTGTCGCTGGCCAGTGTAATACAATAATCTCTCAACACTTCACTTATGGCCACAGGAGAAAATTCTCCAGAAATAAACATTTATTATCTGATATTGCAGCTTCTCCTTAAACACTTACAGTTACAAATCAATTTCAGTAGGTCTCTGCTTCCTGAACACTGCTTCTTGTTCCTGTAAGAAAAAATACCCACAAAGATACCCAAAAGGGCAAAAAAAGTCCGCTATTTTAGAAATAGCATTAATAAGAGTTGATTCAGCAGTGTCAAAAATAACCATTAAAGCTAGTATTACCACTCAAAAGCGGCTCAAGTAAGCTCACTAACAATGCCATGAACCTTAACAGTCTTTAAAAAGTAACTTGAAAACTTTAGAAAAACACCGATACAAACAGTATCATTAGAACAGCAGTACTGTCAGAGACACTTAGTACCACGGCAATGAGGCGTAACCTACGGCCCCCTTGAAAAAGCACTGCTACAGAAAAGTCCTTATGGTAAGGTTTTGATAAATTTTCAAAGGGCATATTGACTTATTTAAACCTTAATAACTGCCCCCTGCAGGGTACACAATGAAGTCCACTGCTCCGCTTTGAGGTGAGCGTTATTACTGCACAACTTGGTGTTATTTACAGAACACCATCAATCTGACAGGCCTTTGTTAGACCATAACCTCCCTGCTCTGCAGAGCTCCCAGTCTTCGCTAACATACAAACACAGCGGGGAAAGCTTGAGCCAGAAACAGCAGCAAGTGTTGTATAGTGTAGTAAACCTGTCAATGGATAGGTAGGAGAGCAGAACAGGAGGAGGAAAAAGTCACCGTTTTTAAATCTCTCAATTTGCTCAATTTTACAGGCTGCACAAAGTGTAAAAAAAAATCTAATTGTAATTAGCCCTAATTTAACTTAAGCCAACATCTGCATTGCTGTATCACAACTGGAAAGAAAGTGTTTATCAGGGTATTAAAAAATGAATTTAACTGTTTGCTGTAATAGTCTCACTTAAGAGAGAAAAATCAACACGGGTCTTTTAAAGTTGATAATTTTTATTTACAGTTTTGTTGGCAAAAGGCGGTGGGAAAGTTTAAAACATTTTAAACAAAGGGCACCGTATCGCTGTACTGTATGACATACCAGTTCACAATCTGTATCTTCAGCATCCAGCTGATCAAATAAAGCTAATCAGAACTTCAAGAAGCACAATCTGCATCAGCTCCAATAGTATACCGCCTAAAAATACTTCAGGCAGCTTCTAAATCAACACAATCACTATTAAAAATGCAGTTCTGGTAAAGTTCCCTTTGATTTCGTACTGTACCTGGTATCAACATGCCCACTTACACTTGCACACTGGCAAAGCAATTATGCTTTCTACTTTTAGTTGAAATATACCATCTCAGTTTCTGCAAATTCAGCTGTCAGGTAATTACGAACTACTCTGAATATTTTGCTGTGATCATAGTCAAGATTGGAGTAGATGAGATTGAAGGAAAATACTCCTGGTATATCACGTGCCCATCAGACTCAGCTGGGTAACCATAAACATCCTGTTTAAGAATTCTATTCAAAAAGGAGAAGAAAATGTAGTCAGTTTTCACTTTGTCACATAGATTTTAATCCGCACTTGAGCTTTTTAATTCATTCTTCTAAATCAAGAGTGTTTAGTTCTTCTTCTAGTTCATCCAAGTCCTCGCCAGTAAAAAGATTTTCATCAACTGGAACTGCATCAATTACTCCATTTTCCAACTCCCCATCTCCGTCATTATCTTCCTCTAAATCATTTTGCTCACTGATGTTTATCTCACCGCCAGAAGCTTCACTTAATTTATTATCTGAAAATAACAAAAAAGTTGATTTTACACGTCACTGTCAAAAATTTCTTAGTCACTAGTTCACAATCCTACCACAGAGGCTCTGAAATATTTGATATCATCACTTCTTAATATAGTTTCAATTTACTTATGTGAACTTCTATAGGCTGAATTGCACGTATCCAATTAATACTTGGATTATTAATTAGAACAGGTTAAGAAACCACAAACTCAAATACTACCTATTTTTGTAACTGGATCAAATAATGAGTTACTCCCAATTCAATGTCTGCACTTTGAAGGCTCAGGTTAACCTTAAAAATTGGGATATGCATTCCACAAGTGCAAAAAAATCAAGTCTTTACTTGAAGAAATTACAAATTAATCTAAGATTTATAGAAAAATATTAAGAGAAGTTTGGATTTTTTTGATATTATTCATTTGGTTGTTTACTAAATATGAAAAGGAGGGGGAATTGCCCAAATAAACAGGTGTTGCATGGATTTCCTTAAAGTGGCCAAACACACTACCTTTTATTTAAAGTTGAATTTCAGAAAAATGTGAAGCGTATAGCATTTGCTAGAAGCAGTACCTTTAGTAATGACAAATGCCACAATCATATTTTCATTAAATAAAATAACAAACGATGCTTTTTTGGAGAATCAAGAACTCATTTCTACCTGCGTTTTGAGAAGCATTTAACAATTCATTCCCTTAAAAGTGACACCTAAATAATGAACTTACCATCTTTTTCTATTGAAGCGTATGTGCTGAATCGCTCAGGACTAGCCACTGTAATACCAGTCTCATCGACAGCCTTCGGGACATACAGGCTCAAATCTACATCGTTTATGCACATGGAATCTTCCACCTGAAATGTACACCAAGATGCTCTCTATAAATGACTCTTCGACAGAAATTCTGATGTCAGCAGTTTTTCTACGTATTTTTTCATCTTCCTTTTGACACCAGAACTGAGAAAATACATTCTGTAGCAGTGTTCAATTATGAATCCAGCATATTAATCGCACTGTAAAGAGTTGCACTCTAAATTTAAGTTTTACTAAGCTCTCCAAAAAAAAACCTTACAGAACTTGCATGTAAATTGCAATATTGTAACTTCAAATATTATTTGAGTTACCAGTGTTCTTTACCTCATCATCTTCTCCTGTTCCTTGAGTATAGCGGGTATCATCTGCTTCTTCGTCGTCTGCATCAACCAATTCTGGTCGGAACTCAAATACTTCGCGTCCACTAATCTATTAACAGAAAGAGAAATTTAATTTATCACTTCACAGAATTCTAACTGCCATTAAGTAAAAGGAAAAACAAAAAATAACAACAACAAAAAAACAATTCCAAGGCAACTACCTTAATACAAAACTCATTTACTCTTCCTTCTTATATTAAGAATTGAAGTGTAGAACGTACCACCAATGCTTTGCCAGCTTTAAAGTCTGCTTTCCTCCTTTCCATATCTTGCTCAGCCTTATCAATTTTTTCTTGTCTTTTTCTTCTCTTCCATGCAATGAAACACTCTAAAGTGATTTTGGTAACATTTGGTCCTAAGGCAGCACGCTGTCAAGTGAAAAGACTGATTAATGGTAGAAACTGTTTCCAAAGGCTATATATCACATTAAAGATTTAATTACTCTTTTCCAGAATATAATTAAAAACATTTCTTGCTAACTCCTTCTGCACTCTTACTACTGTTAGACATGCCCCATCCACATAAAGTTTGACTCCACGCATGATTTTCCACTTAGTGAGATTAGTCGACATGAAAGTTAACATGAAAAGTGTAGGAGGAAAGAAACCAACAGCATTAGTTTAGGTTCTCCTCAAAATGCCACTGACAGGCAACGGTGCCAGAAGCAGAGCTGAAACATCTTTAGGAGGCCCTGTTCTTAGTGTTGCTTCCTCATGACTGAGTTACGTGACAACCAAGGAAGCAGTGAACTGGGGATGAGAAAGGCCCATAGAAGCAGTAGTAACAGATCAAGAGAGAAATAGAAGAAAGAAAGAGAAAGCCCCTAAAACAGGATTATAGATATCCACCCTAACAGTAAATATTCAGACCTAATTTAGGAAATGGCTTACTGAAATAAAAACCACGTCCCTCACCCTAGCCCATATAGCCTATAAAACCATTTTATACTTTTCAATTATTCATTAGGAAATTATTTACAATTTTATCTTCTTGTCAGTATAATGAAAACAAACACCACCAACAGGTACCTTGTTGACAACTTTACCTCTTTTTCTATTAGATCTTCTAAGGAAATTTCATCTTGCTTTTCCTCCTTCTTTTTGTCCTTTTTTAATACAAAACCTGGAGGGAGTGCATGGCGATACATACAGTTGTCTCCGCCACCCGGACAGACCCAAAACCATCCATATTTGTTGTTTTCAATAGCATCAAGAAAATATTTGCAGACCTGCATAAAACAAAGGTCGTTAGCACTGCATTCTCTTTGCATCCCCGTTTATACCAGTATAGCTAATACATAAGTACAGCAAATCAGCCATGTGTGCTCAAAACTGAAGACAAGGAAATGTGTGAAATGCACTGCTATTAAAAAGGGTAGACGAAAGAAGCACAGCTAATTATCTAAAACTATCAGGTATTCCAACTGCTTTTCTCCCTTATTATAAATCAATCTCAGAAAGACAAGATGACTCAGAAGACTGGCAACTGGGTACTTTGTAAACCAAGCAGCACACATGCAAACGCATGTTAACAATCTTTCTATTCCAGCCCACCAACACCAGTGTATTTTTAATCAAAATAAATGTAACCAACCTCAGATGTTACACGTTCATGATCCTGAGGTAAAGATACATCATTCTGGAACTTTTCACAAGCAATTCGTAACACAAACGCCACAATTTAATTTTTGCAAATTTAGGAAGTATCAATAGAATATGTAATTATTTGGTATTGAAAACAAGGTGAAGTAGTCCCAAAGAACAACAGAAAGGTATAATAGCATTTAGTGCACAAACTAAAGAATACTCTTCAAGTCAGAGATCAGGAACTACAAATGACTGAACTAGCTTCTCTATTCTGCTAAGTAACATATACTACAACTCAATGAAAAAAAAAGAGGAAAAAGACATACTATCTGAGTTTTTGGTTTTTTCTTTTCGGCTTCACCATGCTTCTTGTTCACCACCTCTTCTAGCTTCTTTTCATCCCAGTTATCCATTGTATCTAGAACAAGACAACAGGTCATTTCACAAACATGCCAAACACTAAACAGCACTGTCCTGTTGCTTTTCTCCTGAGTAACACTTTTAATAAGTAATTCTTACATTTTAGTTAATCTACAGAATGGGAAATAAATTCAAACTTCTGTAGTGAACTTGTAAGGCTTTCCTATGATGCTCACAAGACCTTTTCCTCAAACACCTTAGAAGCTTGTCTTTTGACATGCATAAAGTGTGTTTCAGTTAAAGACTAAGAAACACGTCATTCCATATGTACATTACCTGGAATGGAAAAGGGGAGAGAAGCACAAGATGACGGAATAAAAGAGAAGGCTGGACGCTAACGTCTATTCTTCTGGACAGCATAACTTAAGGATTTAAAGAGATCATACTAAATTTTCAGTGTTAAAAGGATGTGCCATTAAAAGAAGCAAAATTATTAATAGTAATAGTAGGATTGCATCTATAGGATACAATCACACTCATGTAGGATGACAGAAGCTAGAATTTACATAAGGTCAGAGACTTATTTCTGGTGGAAAACCAAAATAATTAATTATCATCTAAGATCCCTAACCCTTGCTAAGGGGAAGTAAGATCCAGAGTACTTTGCCAGCAAATAGTTTGGGAAAAGGAAATAAACTCAGAAAAAAATCCCAAGCATCTTCAATTCAAAAACCGCATACAACTGGCAAACACTAGAAACAGATCTGTAAGTCAGCTACGGTTGCTTCTTACGTTTGCTCCTTATGCACTCGCATTTTGGAGACCTTACACAAAATTAGCAACTACAATAAAGACCAAACACCATACAAACTGCTCCTTGTATAACATAACACTTCACATAGCAGAGTTTAAGATACACCATCCAAGACCATTATGTGATACTTCTTCAAAATATCTTCTAAAAAAACAAATACTTCTGAGACAGTTTTTAAAATCATGTTTCACTGTTGTGCTTCCTTTCAAACAGCAGTATGGGTTGCCTTGCTCTTCAGCCATGTTCTTCAGGATCATGTAACACAACACAACTCATTTAACCTTAAAAACCCAATTGCAAAATCAGAATAGCCATCTTTTATCTATCCATTTACAGAAGCATTACATACCTTTTTCAAGGTCTTCATCTCTTGCATCAATGTAGACACTTCTTTTTTCACACTTCCTTTCCAAAGACAAATCATGAGAAAACTTGCACTTGTCTCCTTTAGTGCACTGCCCTTGCTTGAAGAAAGCACAAACTACAGATTTGGGATCAGCACCTGAGTGAAGAAAATTGACGTATTTTAATAATTTTTATAGGCAAAACACTAATCTGGAGCAAAAGCTACTCTTAGAAGTTCTGAGACGCACTGTCTAGGATCCCTTCTTTAGGATCTGCACAGAATGAAAACACATTGTTAAACATGAAGGTTATTTCATGGGCAGTTCACCTCTCCTTCCTTCAAGGAGAGGAAAGTGTCATTATAGTTCATACAGTGGGATATTTGCACTGAATTTCAAAGCTGACATGTGACTATTTAAGTAACTACGATAGAAGTGTGTGCCTGAACAAACTATTAGCATAGTAGACATCGCTCTATGAAAATTCCCTATACAACAAACTGTTTTTGCCTCTAATATATGTCAAAGTGTCTTTTCAATATCAACTTTTCTGTGATGTAATCAGTAACATGCTAGAATAAATTATATTAACCTAACCCACACCCATTCAGATCATTTACTTTCTTTTATAAAGAAATCAGGTGGCTGGTCATAGCCTCCAAAATAAACATGCTGTTACAGTATGAACTATTCAACCACTAACTACAGTTTTGAAGTACATACCATCACACTGACATAATTATCTGATCATCAGGAAGTAAAGAATGAAAGGCAGTAGAGACATATCTACTGGACAAGTATTTGTAGCTGTCTTGTCGATATCAATATAGCTTTCAGTATTCTAAAGATCCAGTAACCCCACAAGAGTTCCTAATGAAATGCCAAGCAGTTACAGACAAAATACTCCGTACACTACATCAAGAAAGAAATGACCTATCTACTTGTCAGTGAGCCAGCCAGCAAACTGGCATTTTTAGCAGGTTATTTTACCCAACTTAGACATATGAAAAAAGAATGTAAAGGAAGTTTCAGTTACTCATACCTTTGCTAATTTTCTGTGCAGCAACCACAGGCTTGAAGAGTTCATTTAATTCCTGTAATTCTTTTTTCTTATCTTCTTTCTTTAATTTCTTTTCACTTTCTGTTTGAGCAGCCTACAATGACCCCAATTTGAAATTATTAATAGAAAATTAGAATGCCATTACTCACTTTATATGAATGGTAAATTAATATAGCACAGCAAATCATTCTCAATTAGCAAGGGAGGGGAGTGCCGACAGGGAGACTGAGATTTCTTCATTTCTCAGAACTCCTGCCCTTTTATGAACGGCGATCGCCATCTAGTGGCAGTGAGATTTCAAACAGAAGACTTTTCAAATAGAACCTGTCGAAGGTCTGAGCTGCTGGTACCACTGGATGGCATGCTGCTACCTCTGCTCCACCTTTACCAGCTAGTCAATCAAGTGTAAGATGGACACTGAGGAAAGGAAAAGTTAGCTGCTCTTTTGTGATACGTTAGCAGTGCAACTAATCTATCCAGGTACTTCAAGATACATGCAAAAAGCTTCTCTTTTGTATCCCATCTTGTCACACATACCAGTAGCATGTCTATGGTATTTGTCTGTAGAAGTAGCAAACAGCTTTTGGAGCAATGTGTGTTTAAATCTATATGAACTCAACAAATCAATGTTTCAACAATAATTTATAAACAAAAGCATCTTTTTATTTATTTAAGGTCTTAGAGGTACTAGGGGGGTAGGACTAAAAACCAAGTTCACCTAGGAAAGGAAAAGTTTGTGTAAAACATAAAAACATTGTTTCTGCCCTATCCTTTTTTTGGATAAGCCAGAAAAGGTTTGTATCTAGTAACAGACTGGTACAGCAGGATGAAGACAGATGAAAAAAGACATGGGAGAAACACAACACTATTGGATGATTTGATTCCCATCCTTGAGAGACGCTAGTGGGACTCTTAACACAACTAAACAAGTATTTGGGGTACATTATTGGTAAAACACAGTGTAATATTAAAAAGGAGCTTAGTTTTCATGATCAATTTGGTAACAAACTGCCAAACTGTTTTAAAATAGAATTGATTTATTTAGTCCACTTACAGACTACTGTTCTACTGCAAATTCCCAAATCCTGTTTTACACAGCATGAAGGCCCATACACATCAAGTACAAAAAAAAAAACAGATCTGATTTAAGAAAAAAAAAAGTAGTTTAAGAAAGCTTTTGTTTCACCCTAGGATTCCAGAAGCATAAAGATGAAGACAGTTGGTTTGGTTTTTAAATCTTGACAGATTTAAATACTGAGAAGTATTTTACAAGATAAGACGGGTATAAACCGTCCTGAAACTAGCTTCTAACATCCACCAGTTAATAGGTAATAATTTGCAAAACAGATTATTTTTGACTGATTGATTTACATATAGTAATGTTTTAAGTGCTACAAGATTCAGGGACTTCAGATAGAGATTTCATAAGGACTGCTTGAGTAACATCCGTGTTTTCAAAGTGACATCAAATAATCCTTACCACTTCAAGAAGTTTACATCTCACGACATGAGCATCAACTTTAAAATTGTATTTGACATTTATAAGATTATCCTAATGTTATGTAAGGAATTTAGCACCAGTTATGACATCATGAGGTTATCTGACGCAAACGTCATTATTCTTAGGCTTATTCATGTAACAGGAAGCTGCATGAATACCTAGCAGCTAACTTCTCTAGTACTGTAGCAGCAAGACCTGGCTTGCATCCATTAGAGTAATATTTCTGTGAAATCTTCGCTTTCTGGCTAAGCAGAACATCATAGCCACGTCCCATTTTACTTCATGATACAAAACAAGAGCAAAGCAGTAGTGGCAGTGGCTCCAAATTGTAGTTTCTCTGACCAGTTTATCAAGCAGACATGCAATGGTTAGATTTGTTTCCCCTTGAAATTATAGTAAATACTTCCATGGGTAGAACAACAAGCACATGAGAGTTTATAACTGTTTCAAACTTTACCCCAATGCCCAATTTAGTACTAATTATTTTTATTTTTCATGGTTTTCTGTTTCTTATTAGTTGAGAATCAACAAAAAAAGAGAAAGAGAATACATAACTGCACTTTTGCAGATTGTCAGTTTGCTACAATTACTTTCACGTATGTCTTAAACTCAAATGCACTAATATTGGAATACTATCTGTATAAATGCCCTTAACAGTTCAGTGTGTTGTTTTTTTTTTTTATTTCCATAAAGAAAAAACACCCATAGCCTGTATTAGCTGAGATGTGAGTAACTGTGTTAAGACAGACAAGCTTTGCAAAAAGACTAGTCAAAAGGTGGTGTTTTAAACGCGACTAGTTACATCTGTGCTTGTCACAGTACATTAGGTAACATTTCAACTTGTTTTCTACTCGAGTATTACATGACAATCAGTACGTACAGTAAAGACAACTTCACTACCCAGTAGGAAAAGCGTTGCAGATGAAAGGCTTACCTGGCGTGGATTTTGCTGACCAAATTTAACCTGGTGAGTCACAGCCTTGATAAATTTCTGTTGTTTTGCACCTTTTTTATTCTTTAAGCCAAAGGTTTTATCCTAAAAGTCAAAAGATGAGCACAAATTACTTAAGACTGACCAACAATTAGAACGAGTTCAAGTTGTTACCAAAAAAACACCCCAAAAAACCAAAACCCACCAACATAACGAAACCATTGCCACTCCTCTCAGGTTTTCAGTTAAACAGAAATATTTCATCTAGCAATATGACCAATCTGAGAAACAAGATGGACGGTATTCCCCATCCCTACAATCCTTAAAATTTGATTTTCCAAAGACAGTACTAAATGCTGCTACTTTGTGAGCTATTGCTTTTCTCCCCAGATGCACTAGTTTCCAAATATTACTACACATGTTTGCACGCAGTGTTTTAAGACTCCTCAAGATAAATAGGCAAGATCTTTTTGGTTACAACCCAAGCTACATCTGGAAAAAAAAAAAAAAGAAAACTGAATAGTCATAAACACTGTTTTTTCCTTCTGGTTGAAACCACTTACTATTTCCCTTGTATTCATACATAAATCTTTGATTGTCACGTCATAGAGGTCAGTGTTGCTGTATTGAACATTTTCCTCTTTTTCCCCAAGTCTTTTACAAGCATTTCATTTTCTAACAGTACTGATTTAGTTAAGCACTTTCCCCACATCAAGTCCAGACAGGTGTTTGGATGTTCTAAACTCCGCTGCAAAAAGTCGCTGTTTACACTGCCTGAGCCAATTCTTCTTCCAAATCTTCAGTTTTATGGCTAGAGACAAGTTTCTACACCAAACCTACTAAAGTCCTCATTAAAAGGATGGCTGTGTTTCACACTTGTATCTGAAACAGAAATTCTTCTTTGTAACTGAAATACCTACATTTAAAACCTATAAGTGCCTTTGATTTGATAGCTTTTTGTTTTTTTTTTCCCCTGTCTGGAACAAGTAACAGATGTTCATTCAGGGATAATAGCTTCGTTCAAACACAACTTCAGAAATCCTACCAATAAGGAAATGTATTGGAAAAAAAAATAGTTAAGAAACAGTTCTCCAGTGACCCTGTTTTCATTTACATTGTATCACCTACCAACAGCAACTGCAGCTAGGCCGCTGTTACTTTACACTAGTTTGAGTGCTCTATAATTTGCCAAATTCATTTAGGAGGAAAGCCAAAATTCACACATGTGATTTCTGTGGCAAACGTCACATGCAGTATCTGTATTCTGTTCATCAGAATCAGGCAGTGCAGTGATTATTAACAATGATGTGTTTTGCCTTTCAGCCAGTTTTTGTTTTTGTTTTTTAAAAAAAGTAAAATTATCCTACATAGTTGGACTCAGCAAGAACCTCAGAAACAACAATGCCCATGGTAACAGAGAGTCTAACCTTTAGATTCCAAATAAACAGCAGACAAACAATAATGCGCAGCACTAGGCTTAAAGCACTTGATTACACACACTAGCTGCCTCACTAGCTGCCTTGCCAACAGATGCAGGCAAACATCTAGTTTTGCATAACCGCTCTCCCTTTCTACTCTCAGCTTATTTTTTTGGATTATATTTGCATGACTACGCTAATAACACACACAAACAACCCTATTGCTTTTTTTTTTTTTTTTTTTTTTGAAGTCTGTTTTTACCTAGGAACCAAACAGCAGAAATTTAAAGAGCACGCGAGAGACTACTGGTTAATCTGCGGGTAATTCTGCGTTTAGCTTCTACGAAAGATTTCGCGAACGATGCCTTGGGCACACAGGTCGAGCTGTACGCAGAAAACCAGAGCTGCCTTTCGGATGGGGTGGGAAACGCCAAACAATCCCTGGAGAGCTGGGCTCGGGGAGCAAGCAGACGGGGCGGGACAGCGAGGCAAAGCGCTCCTGTCAGCGCTCCCTCGGTGCCCAGGCGGCCCCGGGCACAGCGCGCCCCGGCTGGGAACCGCAGGCGGTGCCGGGGGGCGACAGGCAGCGCCGTGACAGCCGCGGGCTGCGGGGCTCCGGGGCAGCCCTCCACAAACCTCCCCCAGATTCGGCTCTTTCTGGGCCCGGCGGCGGGCCCGGGCCGGCCTCACCTCGATGATCTTCTCCTTCTTCTTCTGCTCCGCCTTCTTGCTACCCCCCGCCGGCTGCTGCTTCTTGGGGGGCATGGCGGGCGGGGGGGGGGCGGCCCGGCTGCCGCTGCGGGCGGACAGGGAAGAAGGCGGCGGGGGAAGGAGGAGGAGGAGGAAAACGGGACGGGACGGGACGGGACGGGACGGGACGGGACGCGCGGCCCGGCCGGGACAGCGCCGCCGCCGCCGGAGAGGCCGCACCGGAAGGCGTCAGGGCCCCAGGGCAGGCTGGGAAGGCAGCGCCCGGTGCGTCCCGGCAGGCAGCGCGCCGCCGGGCGGGGAGGCGCCAACCGCCTCGGCCCGCTGAGGGGCGGCCGCCATCTTGGGCAGCGGGGAGAGCTTTGTGGCAGCCTCCCGCAGCCTGTGTGAGGGCAAAGCCAGGTTGTGCTGGCAGACAGGAGAGCTGGGGGAGCCTGCCCGTGCTCTGACCGCGGCTGGATGTGATCCAGCTAGTGCCTGCCGTGCTGCCCGTCCTCGTGGAGCAGCCAAGTGCTCAACTGCTGTGCGCTAGTGAAGAAGTGCGTCTTGTGGAGATGAAACATGATAGTGTGTTGGTGCATGTTGATACCTTCTGCTGCTCTCTGTCACATGAAGGAAAATAACTGCTCTGAGAGTGCTTTCCCACTTAGTAACAGCAGCGGTTTTCATACTATCACTATGTTAGACAACCTATGAGCTAGGCAACTACAAGTCAGGGATAAAAGTACTCTCCTCAGTCTACTTCAACTTTCAAGTAATACATAAACTTCAAGTTAGCCACTCTCCACAACTCCATGTTTTTCTCTGAAGATTGCCCCAAAAACTATGGTACTGAATTTCATGAATTTTCAATGCATTGAAGCCCAATTGCCAGGGATTCAAGGGAGAAAATGTGCTACTGCAAAGAGCATAGTTGGAGCATTAGCTACTCGGGAACTCTGCTAAATAAACCATCACATGTAAATAAGGAGTCTTCTCTGACTGCAGAAGGTAGGCTGTACCTCAGTGCAGTTGACTTGGGCCGGGTTTTAGCACGTGAAACAGTGGCAGCCTGCCTGAGAGAAGAGAAGCTTTCAGTTGATTTTCTTAAAAGTGCCAAGGCTGGATTTGGGTTCCTCCAACAATGACACATCTTTCTGTAAAAAGGGTGTAAGAAATATGAATCAACTCCAAATGTGCAAGTAGGCTTACCTTCTTGCACGTACATCCTATGGATTTCTGTATCCTTGATATGATTTCTCTCTCAGGCTGCGGCTTGCACACATTCCGTGATCTTGCCTCTAGCATTGTCTTTCATTTGGTTTCATGAGATGGGCTTTCATAGCTCTTTCCTTCACACACATGGAGTTCCTTGCATCAGCAAGAAAAAGTGCAAAGCTTTTGCACCATGGTGGCCATTTGCAAGTAACTTGTATCTTGAATGACTTCAGATGTTTTGAAAAAAACATCTGAACATGGAACATACAGGGGGCTTTTCAGAATTCATACGTATACTATCCTGAGTTACCAGTTTTTGATTTCTGAAAAGCATTGTGATACCAAAATACTAATTGTCGATATCAGATTATAAGTTCCACATGTTTTAGCCACTGTAGCTCAAATTTCATTTTGACCAAGATGCTTAAGTCTTACTACAATGTCGTTTCATTCTTTTCTCAGTGGGGTTTTTCTGTTTCTCACCAACTTTGGTAGTTTCTGATACAACTTACATCAAAAAATACTTTAACACCAAAGTATACTTAAAAAATGCAAATTCTCGTGGATCTGAGGTAAGACAACATGCAGTTTTACCAAGAGAGCTGTTCTTACCAGAATTTACACACCTGAAGATCTGCAGCATAAGCCATCCTATTAGTTCAAGAACAGATCCTGATTTTTCAGATTGCTGAGCTAAATAACTACCAGCTATAATACATGTCACTGCTTGCATGCTCAATGAAAATAAAAATAAAATTTTTTTGTCTCTTCTAATCACCAGGTTAGCTAGCATTCCAAATAAAGAATTACTGAAATTGCAAGCTGGGAGCACATTGCTGATGGTTGGGAATTTGAGACTAGTATTTCTATGCCTTACTGACTTGCAGCCTGTGTTTCCCTGACACACACTCCATCTGGAGTGCATTGCATACATCTTTTTGCAGTTTTGTGGCCTGCATGCAGACATTTGAAATACATCATACCACTTGAGGTGCAATCACTATAAACTACCGGAGGCAGCAAGATAATTCAGGGTCTTAGTTGTCTGTTTCCAGATGCACTTCTTTATGAAATGCATACTTAAAAGGGTTATCCATCTCAGCTTGAATAACAGCATTTTGTTTCAAGTTCCTGGAAATTTATGCAGCTTGGTTCTAGCTGACATTCTCCATTAAATTTAGAAATAGCTGATGCTCAAATTGTGAGCTAATGCAAATCAGTGCTACCTACAACATTTCATTTTAAAAGATCTTAACCTAACAATAGAGATACCAGTTGAGGTAATTCTAGTTTCTTGATATATTTTTTTTCTTTTTCTGTACCATGAAAATTAAGATCCTTACTGTAGTTCTTACTAACACCAATTGTTTTATGAATAATTGAATGAATAACAAATGAATAATTGAATTTAAAATGTTTATGTGTAGCTCAAGCACCTATTTTACTTTTCAAATTATTGTTTCACCATGTTATGTGTGCATTTTCCACAAATAGAAATATAAGCCAAATTTAATGCGTTGTACTTTTCTTTCCAATTAAATGAAAATGTTACCAAGTACTTATGCTAAATGAGAAAGTTAAGTGAGCATGACCTTATAAAAGCACAGTCAAAGAAATGCAGTTGGCATTTGGTTCTGAACAAGGAACAGTTTTCACTAGCATCATAAAATCTTGTTGCTTCTAATCTTTAGGTATTGCTTTTGTGTTTGAATAATTCGTCCCCAAGCAACAACAGTTATCACCCACTTGTTTTCACCCTTGTACTAAAATAATATTTTGGCCCTCTATACTTTTGCCTGATATTCTTGAACCCCAGTAACAGGTTCAAAGTTGCCATAAAGAGCTTGACAAAGACAACATGAATATTGCATATTCTTCCAAGCTATTCTCACTTTTAGTTCAAGCAGAAATAGCGAATTGTCATCAGCTCGGTTCAAGCTACCTTCCGTATCACAGAACGGTTAAGGTTGGAAGAGACCACTCGATGTCATCTAGTCCAGCCTCCTGTTCAACCAAGGACACCTAGAGCAAGTTGCGCAGAACCATGTCCAGAAAGCTTTGGAAGATCTCAAAAGAGAGACTCCACAATCGCTCCAGGCGACCTCTGTCAGTGCTCTTTCAGGGACATAGTAAATAAGTGCTTCCCAATAGGACAGAACCTCCCGTATTTCAGTTTGTGCCTATTATCTCTCTGTTGGTCACCACCAAAACAAGCCTGACTTCATTTTCTTTGCTCCCTTCCCACTATTTATAGACATTAATAAGAACTCCTCTGTGTTGAGCAGTGCTTCCTGTTTCAGGCTCACATTAAAGGAGTGATACTCGAGTCCCTTGATCATCTCAGTGACCTTCCAGTGGACTCTTTCCAGTATGTCCAGGTCTGTCTTATGCCATGCTGTGCTGTCCCAGCAGATACTGGGGCACTGCAAGTCACCTACGGGGACTAAGGCTTGTGCAGTGTGGCTGCACTTATGTGGCTATAGACGGCCTCATCTGCTGGGTTTTCTTGGTACGAGGGCCTGCAGCAGACTACCACTGTATCATCACCTATCTGTGCTCTCTCAAACCCTAACCCATAGGCTCTTAGTCAAGTCTTCATCCAACACCAGGCAAAGTCAGCACACTCCAACTCTTCACTGACAAAAAGGCCAACATTCCCTCTTTATCTTCTCAGCCTATCCTTCCTAAAAAGTCTAAATCCTAATATTCCAGTCATGTAAGAGATCCCCCATAACCCTACCATTCAAACAACAGTGTAAAGATACACCTCTAAAACAATACCCCCCCCCCCCCCCTTAACAGAACATATTTATAAGATCAAGTATAACTTAATATGTTACTTAAGTTACTTAATTTATTGGTTAATCAAGCTGGGGGTGTTATGACTAATGGTAAAAGCCACCTGGATAGCATTATTTATCAGTCTTACAGTGAGAGAAAAGTGATGTATGTAACTTTTTCTGAACAACTGATAAATGGCCTGTAATTCCTGTCAGGGTGGTATTGAAAAGCGAGTGCTTTTAGAGTTTTTTGCTTGTTTGTTGGCTTATTTATTGCATTTATATTTATATATATTTGGGGGGTTAGTGGTGGTGAAGTATGAGAAGGGCCTGGGCTAAATTTATGTAGGCTTAGGTTAAGAGAAGTTTTTTTTCTGTTGGTCTGGATTTGCGGGCCGCCTCGCAGGGTGGAAGCAAAAGCTAACATAAATGAAGCAACGTAAGTGCTGCTTAAAGAGAGTTGTTTACCTGTATTAGTGGGGTAAGAACATTTTAAACTTGATAAGGGTCAAGAAAGACCTGTCCTAAATGTTCTTGAGGTGACTAACTTATTACTTATTTGTGCTGTATCTTAATTACAGTCATTTTTCCTATAAGCCATTTTATCAATTATCTTTCAAGGCCTGTGGGCATGAGCAGCTCCTTCAGGCTTTAAATTATTTCTTAAGGAAAAAAAAAAATCTTTCTGAAAACATAGCATAAAAGGAAGGCAATTAACCTAATAAATCAGGGTTAAAAAAAAAATCAAAACTATTTTTAGAGTTGTGAAATCTTTACCTCTTTACTTTTGACATGTTAATTGAGAAATTGAAGAGACTTTGGCCTTTAAGATGAGTGATTTAAAATTTTAATATCTTGGAAATTCATCCAATATTATATACCCTTAAAGTTGTTATGCTTTATAATCCAATTGCAAGGATCTTTTCTGGAACAAAATAAAGGGAACTTAAAAACGTACTTTTTTGTCTCAAGAAAAAGTAGGAAAGGGAAGAAAGCAAACAGCTACCATTATAACCAAAAAATAAATGGAGGTATGATGAGCAGCCAAGCCACAGGCTAGCTACATGCATGGGGTGAATTGCAGACAAAACCAAGCCCTGTTCTGTCATCTATCTGAGGTATTAGGCTTGGCTGACGTGAAAAAAGTTTTGTTTAAGAATCAGCTTGTGCTCAGGGCAGCTGTTGGGCAGCCTGCCGTGTGACAGAGGGCCCAGCCAAGATGGACGCCATTGCTGCCGCGCTGTGAGGGGGAAGGCCAGCCACTTGCTGTGGGGCTGTTGCTTGGTTTGCCTGTGTGCAGTTTTCTAAAAAGAACATAGAAAAGCAAACTTTTGTTTCCTCTATGGCAGCATCAGTGGATGTTGAGGCCTAAATGTGTTTTCAAGCCTGCAGAGGACCTGTGAAAGCGATGAGTGAGCAGCCATTGTGAGAGAAGGCTCCTCTGCTGCCTGCCTTAGTGATACCTGGATTACTGTTAGATCAGTTGCTGTATTAATCTTACACAAACAAACAAAAAACAGCACACACAAAAAAACAACCCTGAGACTGATTCATGGAAGATCTCTACAATTCAAAGCAAGCGAGTTATAAAGTAGGCACGTGGTTTATTTCGGCGTCGGGTGTATGATGGATAGCTCCCAAAGGCATGCGCACCCTAATGCAGCAACTTGCTTTGGTTATATGCAGTAAAAAGTTGCATATGCATGAAGTTTCCCCATACGCCTATACATATTTATCACCTATCCCAGCTTTGTATTAAAATTAGCTCAAAGAAGTCATCTCCATAAACTCCTCCCATCTGCGCTTGTGCAGTGCCTTCTGGTGGTGGTCATTAGGGGCTGGGGGGATGAAGGTCGATAACTCTTCTTCATCACCACCAGTTGACCCCCTGCCTTTGTACAGACTCAGCTGCTCCTTGGCTCTTGTCTAAACCACAAGGTCCGTCTCAGCTGGTTTTTGAGACAGGTTCCCCATTTTGTCAGGAAACATCTTCTGTGAGGGGCCCTGAGACTCCTTGTTTAGGTTAATTGCACAGTAGTAAGCAAAGACACTCAGCAGTATCTATTTTAATGTGATTAAGTGAGCCCCCAGTCTTCTATTCCTGGCTTTAATAATTATGATTGTTTTATTTAGAAATCATTAATGCGATTAAGCAAGCCTCCATTCTTCTATCCCTGGTTTCAAGACAGAGTTACCAATAATCTGCTTTTTCAGGAGAAATAATTTAAATCCATGCTTAAATCTTGTAATATGTTAGATTAACACCTTTCCTTTATAATTACATAATTGATTAATTAGAGACAGGAATATACAAAGGAAGGTGAGGGAAATGGCCTAGTTACGGGCCTACAAGGTATCAGAGATCAACAGGAGCCTGTCGTTGCAGGTCTAGCCTTAAATCCTATTGTTCAACAGGATCGTGGTCGATTCCTCAGTGAAATTATTTAAGGATTGGAGTTATAACTCTTTTTTTTAAAAAAAAAAAAAAAAATCTTGCTTCTTTTTGGTATTAGTTAGAGGTGTTGGACTATTTAAGTGAGCTTCGTGTGTTAGAGTACCCTCTTTTCTTTGTCATTAGGCCATCATTATTTATATTGCAGTGGCAGATAACTAAAGAGTATATCTATCAAAAATAGTCCTAAATAGTTGTTGTAATAGTGCATTGCACTTAATAAATGATTTTTATTTTTTTTAATTTCTTTTGTTCTAGACATAAATTAAGTGGATGTATTCTCTCAATTGGAATTCAATCCTGTGAAAGCTTGGTGATGACGGACTTGACCTTGGGAAGGAGTGTGGTACTGGCTAGAATGTGCTGTAATTGATAACCTTGGTTATTTGTGCTTCATTTCTGAAATATGCAATATGTTCATTTCATTTCAAACAATGAATACACTCAAATTCAGTACTGTTAGTTAATGTTAGCTATCATCTAGTTTTGTCTCTCAACCCACACTTGAAATGGGAAGTTTGTCAATAGAGTTCCTTTAAATAGGCTTAAGCTATTTTTCATTATTTTCATTAAACTATTATGGTCATTGTACTTTCTTCACATCATATGAGCTCTCTTTTTTTTTTTTTTTTTTTTTCTCCTGTGGATTGGCACATTCCATAATCTTGTGATGTCTTGTCACAGGTTGAAACCCAGATCATTGTAGGAAGAAGTTATTCCTTAGTTCATCAGACAATGATTTTAGGGAGCAGTCATCTTATGTTGGCAGTATTAATTGCATTACTAAGCAAAATGCTGTTGGAAAGAACATGTCTAGCTACAGGAACAGAATACTTTGTCTACAAGCACATTTGTCTACCTCAGAATTGCTGGAAGTTATTCCTAACCTACCGTTAGGCTAATTTCTGCTGGTTGTCAACTCACAGCTAAGTTCATTTGCAGGGGTGGGAAATATATTTGCTGAGGTTAAATTTTTCAGACTGACAAAATAAACTGAGGTTTAATTTGTCAGTATGGGTTCTTACAAATCTGCATTGCATTCCATTTAAATGTCATCCCTGTATCCACCCCTCCTCTAAAATTGGGTAGCAGTAGCTTTCCCTCAGTTCTGTCTGCTGGGATGCCCCCTTACCTGCCCCCTCAACAGATGCTTTTTGAGTAAATCTGAGAACCCAAAACAGCTGCTTAAAATAACTATGCCTTGTGACATGTGGGGAAAAGAAAGGATTTGTAGAAATTGGCTCGTCCTTAGAATATCTTTAAAATTCTTAGTGGCTCTCTTCAATTGTTTACCTTGTTATATTCCACAGAGTAGGTAATTGCTTTTACAAATGATAGGCTTTTAATTCTTTGTCTCTGTGAAATGGGAGAAACGAGGATGATAGGGCATCCTGGAAAGCTGTGAGGTTAATATATTGGCCTTTCCCTTGAAAAATGCCATATGTATTAACAGGTGAAATGTAATTTGCGCTTATCTATATTGAAATCTCATTAAACCTTTTTGAAAGCAAAACTGAGTGCATGCCAGCTTCTAGGAAGAGCTGTGCATCTCCATGGCTGTGTCTTTTGACAACAGTGTGTGTTACACTAACCCTTTTTTCACTACTTTTCTTTTTTCTCAGGTAACTGTAGAAGTAATTGAGGCAAAAAAACTCAAGTTTTCAGAGGAGTTCTTACAGTTTTGATCAAGAGCAGAGTTCTGCACAAAAAAGCACTGTGAGGTGAGGCAAAACTTGATATGGAAAAGCAATGAGAAAAATCCAATGGAAATGAATATAGGTGGACACACACTTTTAATTTGGTGGTGAAAAAGGGATAAGTCACTATTTCAAGTCCTGTGGTCATGTGCTACCTCAATAGTAATTCCAAGCACTAGCGAGAAATGACTTGCACCTTGTGCAGAAGTTTAGTTAGCTTTCGTATGCCAGAGATGCACTTTCCATACTTGCTGACTTGATCTGGGCAGATGGTGGTAAGAATGGTTCTAAATAATATAGAGCACTATTAGGCATTGCTGCCAGTGGGCCTGGAGTATTAGGAATAGTTAATGAATGCAGCTATAAGTGAATAGGACACACAAAACAAGTTCAAGCTTAAAAAGAAGGACATGTCGTTTGAGCATCAGTGAGCTCTGTGACAAGTGTGTGAGAATGTTTAAATTAACTTACAGGAATCTGCATAGCATAGAAGTCATCTTTTGGCTTGTGCTAGTGCTGGGACTGTGCTTATTAAGGGTGAACTGTAGGTAATGCACAGGAACAGCCATAAGGTGTCAGAATTCCCCCATGTTCAAAGTTAATTGCCCAAAAAAGCTAGGTAGCATGTCCAGTCTCTTACGTTGTACTACCATTTATGTAATCATGAGGGTTAGCAAGATGCAAGTCAAGTTTCTGAAAAGTTACATCATTGATGTATGTAAACACAAATAATAAATATAAAGGAGTAATTCAAATTTTAGCTTCAAAGAGGGTCCATTTGGCTTCTTACATAGAGAATGAGGCAATGAAAACACAAAGAGAGAATTGAACAGAAGCATTTTAAGAGTGCAGATGAGGAGATGTCCCTGGCAGTGCCAGCACTGTTTGCTCAGGGGTAGCATCAACTCCATATCTGGAACAACCCTGCTGTAGCCTGGATTGTTCCACACATGGTTTTCATGATGATACTGCCCTTCCAAGTTCTGTGCTCTGGGTATTATGCTATGGCCTTTGTCTCACTTCTGTGTATTACCCTAGCAAGAGTGGTGTCCTAAATATTCTCTATGGATATTACATTTGGTTTTGGGTACTCAGAGCTTGCACTGACAATAGAGGAATTTTATAAAGTTATCTATATGAAATTGTATATGATAAACTTCAAATTCCATTACAGCATGCCTGAGAACATGAAAGAATAAATAATTGAGGTATTCTTAAGAGTTTTAAAAACATGAATTTTAAGAAAGACATAGGTTTTATTCTTATGTCAACTTTATAGATGATATTTGTCAACTGTGTACCGTAGCTATTTTGAGCACTAATTTAAGACTTAAAAAAATCCAATGCTTATATAATTATGGTGATCCATTGTTAGTGGTATGGGGTTTACCACCATACTAGGTTAATGAGTATTATAGTTACTAATGTCCTTTGATGTTGCAATGAAGGCATTTTAATGAACACCATTGACTTGGAGAACTGAATCTGGATTTTAAAGGTTTTGGGAAAAAAAAAAGGCAAGCTTTTGTAAGTTCTACCACATGGTTTCTTAGCTTACAAAGTTGAAACTACTGTCACTTTTACCCCCATATTAAATGCATTAAGAACTGGCGAAGGAGAGGTCACAAAAGTAGTTGTACATTTGGGAAGTATCTGTCAAAGCTAGCAGAGAATTTCTGCTGAACATTTCCATTGTTAAACTGAAAGTAATTGTAAAGCTTCACTCAAATATTCTGGAAGCACTAAAATACTTGTTTTAAAAACAAACTAAAGAAATGAGAATGGCAAATCTATTATGTGGAATAATTGCACAACTCAGTGATCTGTGCTAATAATAATAAAGAAAAGTTGACTTAGTCTGGTGTCGGGTTTATTTCTGGAAACAAAACCCTATGGAAAGGGACCTCTTGTGATCACAAGCTAATTTTTGGGCATAACTTACAATTCCATGTGAACACCTGGTGCGATGCTTTTGCAATGAGGGCCAAAGTGATGCTGAATGTATAAGCAGGGGAATACTATACTGTAACAGGGAGGAAGCTTGTCTGTATGGTGACATCCCTATTAGACACTCAACTAACTGTGAAAGCATTTTGAAAAAATGGGGAGATTATCATGGGAGTCAAGAGAGAACAGCCAGTCATTCAAGGAATGGAAGTGTGTCCCTGTGGGGCAGACATCTGCAACAGTGACAAACTTCAAGTCCGTTAATTTTGGGACATTTAGAAAAAAAAAAAAAAGTATTGAATGCATGATATATTTACTTTTGCTCAAGGTATAAAGATGGGGTGGAATTCCTAAGTAGAAATGTGACTTAGTACTTTGCATGGGATGGACATTGGAGCTAAAATACAGTCTGTATTTGTAGCATGAATTCACAGCTGGAGAAACTACTTAGAACTTACAGTAGAGATATAGTAAACTTAATACTTCTGTTTTCTAATTAGATTTGGATATGATTTGCAAATTTTTAAGTTGGTTGCATGCAAGTTATTTTGATTCAGGGTAGAAATAGGCTAATTATAAACTTAAATGCAAAGAAGGTTGTGCTAATTGGTTTACCTGTCAGAAGGTCAGAGAATCTATGTATATTTGAGAGACAGATTTTGTCCTAGAGATTGTTGGCCTCCTGCAATAAGCTTCCATACGAGAAGTGCAGACAGCAGCTCCTATCCCTAACTAGTATAGTTCTGTGGTCTCTTTATCACAATAATCTGTGTGCCTGGACTACTTTTTTATAGTCATCCCTGCCACTAATTGTTCATTCAGTGGAAAGAATTTGATTAAGTTGTACTTCTAGATTGGTGACAGATCACTTAGGCCAAGCGCGTTGATAAAGAATTGCTCAGGCAATTGTCTTCAGTTGCTATTCTTAAACAAAGTTTACTGGATTTCTTTTGATGAGGCATTAATCTGCTCTGGCACTGTTGATATTGGTGTTGGTGACTTCCGTATTAGACACCAAACTTCCTGTACAAGATTGCGGAAAAAGTATTAGATTATGAAAAGGTTTCAGAATTCTGCAGACTAATTTGTTGTTGTAATGCATAAAACATAACATATAATTATATCTATAATTAGCGTATACACACTAGCTGCCAGGATAAATTAATAATTGCCCACAGCAATTAGAATTCTACTTTCTCACATTGAGACCTGAGGGAGCTCCTGTGTTTGAGCTTATTAGCAGATATTAAAAATATAATAGGACAACCTTCTTCGATGTATTTTCTTAGTCATTTGCAGCTCTTCTTTAATTTCTTTAAAAAAGGATATGACAAATACTAAAACACTTTCAAGCAAGACACTGCTTGCAATTAAGTAGGAATTCTTCATTCTCCAATTTACTGCACCTTCTATGCTTCATATCCCTTTTATGGTATAAATGCTAAATGAGGAAAAAAGTGATTTAGCCTTGAATAATACTTTACTTAGACCTTGTATGGCATAAGTAGCTATTAGAAGTGCAAAGCAGTGAATAGTAAAGAACATTGGTTTCCTTTTTACTTCTCTCTAATGATTTGAAAGACTTCTGCTGCATTAAAATATATATTGTACATAGAAGTACTGGAAATACTTTTTTTTTTTTTTTTTAGCAGATCTATGGATTAAATTTCTGTCATGAAATTCTGCAAAGCTGGATGCTATTTTGTAAAAGTTAGAAGTTTTACCGGTTTTGGAAAAAAAATCTCAACTGTATTAGAGTTCAGGATGCCTTAAGATTTAATGGAGTCAATGTTCCTTTGGATTTCTGACATTCCTGTGTGTTGACTTGATTGTAAATAATATGGTGTCTGCAAAATTACTATAAAATGAAAAATGAAACAATATTCTGAGTTCAAGACTTTTTGGTGTAATTTGACAAAGTTTGAGCTTGTTTTAAATATCTAAATTCTTTAGCCCAGGTTTAATTATCAAGGAGACAAAAGGCATAGTTTGCTTCGTTTTAATTGTATCTTTCTTGGAGGACGCTTAATTCCCTGGATCTTAAGTAATACTATCTGTACTGTGAAGAACTGTGTGTTGTAGGCTGAGACTGGCGGGTGCTCCTGAAGGTGGCAGTAAAGGCCTTTTGTCGTAGAAGAAAATTCCTGCGAGGTGATGCTGCCCTGTCTCAGTAGAACGATTTCAGTAACTGTTGGAATAATGTAAACTGAGTTCGAAGATGGATGTATGGGCACGTTGTAAATACTTGTTGAAATGTTTGCCAAAATCTTTCACTATATATTTATAGTGATATGTATTTATGTAACGAAAGATAAAGGTATTTATCTCTTAAGGTGTTTTCTATTTATCTAGGTTAAGTTCCAGTTAAGTAGTTACAGGATGAGGACAGCTAAGAAATGGCAATAATAAAAATGTCAACATATGAGGATATGACAACGCTATTTCTTATGTGCAACCCATTTTTGAGAGAGATTAATTCATCTGCCAGTGCTTTACAACAGAAGGTAGTGGGGAGATGGTTATTCTATAAATAGCAACTTGGGGTACAGAAAGCTGAAGCAGCTGGTGCATTGTCATCCAGCAGGCTTATGGATGAGCCTACAACATTCGCCCCTTCCCCTCCAAAAAAAAAAGGCCCCATCTCAATCTAATATGTATTGACTGTGGCGACCCACTCTTAGCTTTAAAAGAACCCAGCTTAGTTGATTTGGGACATATGCTAAATGACTGTTCATGCGTTCTCCCTTATCTTTGTAAAAGGGAGCTCCGTATTTGCTGAAGAAACTGCAACTGCTGAGCTTAAAATGAGCTTGGAATGCTTTTTATGTGCTGTGTGATATATTTTTGAATCAGTTGTGAAGAGGGCTTTGAGAGGTCTATATAACTATGGGTTAGTCCTATTGTTAGAGCAGTAGCACAGTTGTGATCTAAAATTGTGCCAGGAATGACTTACGAGAATTTCAGTGTCATAAATGGCATCTGAAATAGATATCGGATATTAAGACCTTTCACTTTTGAACAAAGAAAAATATTGAACTGAATTATCTACAGGAAGGTCAAGATCAGTCTCAGTTCTTAAAGAAAAACAAGGTGAAGTGTTTGCTTGATCTTAGCAATATTGTAGTCATGCTTCAGTCTGTTTTAAGAACCTGAAAACAGTGTTTTCAGTGACACACTAGAGATGTACCTTCATATTAATATGTTGTGATCTCTTTACCGTTATACCTACATAAGATGAAACTACATGTATTTTGTAGCTGATAGAAAAAGATCAAATAAAGGAGGGTGTATAAATGTAATTTGGTTGGATATACTACTGAACCAAGTTACCCATCACCATTGCTGGCAGGCTATTTTAATAATACGACTTCAGAGATCTAAGATCAAAGCTTTACTTTTTTTGCTTTCTGCACGTGTTCTACAGGTTGAAGTGATCAACATTATTTTGTGTGTTGCGATTACATAAATCTGCTTGTGTGTGTTTATATGCACACTTACATTCTGAACAGTTGGAAAATAAAAGGGATTATGCATGCTTAGTGCTTTTATACTTAACGTTAGCAGAAGTTTTTCGCGTGTCTGTATTTAAACATTGGAATAAGCCACCAGTCTCATTTTTAAATGCATTTTACTTGAAAGTGTTTGTGAGGACTGGTGTATTTGAGAGTACAGTTTAGAGTAACAAGCTAGCCAGCAGCCACCTTACAGACCTAGTTACATTGTGTATTAGGTTCACTTAGCATGATGAAAACTTTAATTTTCAAACAGTAAGCTTTAACTGACTCTTCTTTATCTCAATATTTAAATAAAATAAATCAATAGGTCTAAAATTGGTCCTATTCAAGTGGTCCTAAAGTGCAACGGGCAGATCAATGTCTGACAGTAAATTATCATTCCAATAAGCCCACTTAGAGTAGTGTTACTGAAAATGAGTGAGGGTATATCTGTATTTCCCTTCTTTGGGTTTACATAGAATCAAGTAAAACAGATAACGGAGTGTGAGATGTTATGCTAAAATTAGCTCTGATGCTCATCTCCAAATTGATGAGAATCCATCCCTTTTTCCCTTAATAAAGAAAAAGAAAACAGTGTTGGTAGGGAAATGTCCAAAGAGTAATGAAGAGATTCACATGAAGTTGTCCGCACAAAGCAAAGGGTGGTTTTAGGTTTAGTTTTGATTTTTATTAGGTGGGACTTGGTTTAGTTGCAAGATGAACCGTGGTCAATTCGAAGTGACAGGGAGAGGGAGTTCAAAAGACTCTTGATGCAGGTGAATTAAAGGGCATTCTTGGGAAAACTTCCATCTTAAGAGATCTTAAAGGAGAGGATTTCCAGTAGTATGTCAATCTATAGCATTTGATGCTTTATCATTTGTAGAAAGAGTAATTGTCATCATAAATACTATTTTCAACCTAGACTAGTTCAGTGTGTTATCTGGAAAATTTACCATACCTTCCTGACTAAGTCAAGTGTAGACCAGGTGTCTCACCCTTCTAGTGGCATTTTTGGGAATACTTAAGAACTTCTGAGGAAGCTTAGGCAAAATTGCAATGTTGCTAGAAGATCTGAGCTGAAAGAATGTATACAGTTGAAATCTGCTCCTGGTGTGCCTGCCTTGAAGCACAAAGCCACAGACAGCATCCAAACTGGAGAACCCCAGGAAACCAATCTTGATTTTTTTTTTTCATGTTTGGATATTTTTACACCAATATATATGTTCTTTTAGGCAGCTTAGTCATGAAATGCCACCCAAAAATCTGACATGAGTATTACCCACTATAGCTAAATACTCGTTAGAAGAAAATTCAGTAGGTTTTCCTGTTTTACTGTGGAGTTGAGCAGGTGTAATTTGAGGCATTGCCGTTTGAAAGTGTTTATTTTTTTGCACTTTGAAACAGGGCAGCATAATACAAAAAAAAAAGTGTTACATATAATAAACCTAAATCTTTTCTCATTTGCCCAGTCAGTACTGTCAAATGTCCAGTTTTACACTGCAATAAGAAACTTCTGTAATTAAGTGCTTTCTGTGACTAGGAATTCTTTAATTACATTAGATTCAATTAATTCATGCAGTAATTCCAATGGAACTATATATATTGGGTCCTTTTGTAACCTGCATGTCATCAAAATCGCCTTGTTCTGTGGCACGATGGAATGGAAATAATACAGAGCAGCTGGCCGCTTTGATACTATTTCAAATTTGGTTGCTGGTCATCTTGGTGCTGCTGCCACCTGTTTATATGGGCAAGAATACAGTGCTGATTATTCTTTTCAAACAAATGTGGGTTGCTTGTTGTCTTAGTGGAAGTCAGAGGCATCTTGTGGACTTACGGATGTGTGCAAGTGTTACCTGTTATGTTTTTACCTAATAACACTGACATGTTCCTTGTAGCAGAATGAATCTGCAGTAGTGTATACACAGGGACTGTAACTTACTCATTGGGGTGGAAAACTCCTAGAACATGTGCTTATTGCTTCAGTAGCACTGACTTCGAACGCTTGTCCCTTGTCTAGGAATTGAACTTCACACAATTATTCAATCTGAAATTTTGGCTTCACTTTTATTTACTTCAAATATAAAATTGCATGTCTTTTCTCCTTCCATTGTGCCCATGTGTTGGAAAGGAACTTCAAAGGCTGATAGGGAAAGGCTAGCAGTTCATGCAAATGTTGCTTTCTAAACCGTTTTCTTTTTGCCTGTCATTTATGTGATGTGGAAAAAGACTATCTCATTTCATACCACTTCTCAGTTGGCTCATGAAAATTATACTTATGAAAGAAAAATAATGTAAATTACAGCTTGATCCAGTGTGGTGCTGGGCTAGAATTTCCTGATGTGTCTCCTGAAGTCAACTGCTAGGCGTAAGTATAGAAGTACATCACTATTTAGGAAAATACTTAAGCATGCCCATATCTTTTAAATGCAGTTTCTGAAACAAATTTAAAAGAATAGGATTTAAGTATGTGTTCTCAAGTTCTTCAGAATAAGCATGGGCTAATAAGCTTTGGCTCCTCAATCAGCCAAATATATACAGTCTGCATAAGCATGTCTGTAAGCATACGGATGCTGCTACTTAAATTAAGATGGCCATTCCGGTATTAAATGTCTTGATCACCTCAAACTCCAGCGTTTCTTAAAAGGAGGGTCATCAGCTGAGAACAACAACTTCTATAATTTTCTTAGGTTGGGGAGGGATGGGGACTTGTGTGCATTATGCAGCAGTGAGCATAGCACAATAGTTTATCATTTAAATCTCATATAGAAATCATTTTATTTCTAGATTAACTAGCAGGCATTGTGAGTAATATAACTTAAAATTGATTTCATTTATCAGTCTAACCAGAAAGTATTAACTGTCAGACTGATGTATAGCATCTAATCAAAGGAAGAACACCCAATTTGAGATTAATATCATTAACATTTCAGTGTTTCATATGACAATAAATCCTCAATGCATCCTAAATTCTTTGATATTCCAGTGCAACAATAATCCTCCAAGGGATTTATTATGATAATTTTTAATGTGCTTTTCTTCTCAAAGGTTGTTTGAAAAGCAAATTATAAGTATTATGAATGCTGGCATTACAACTTAAAAAAGTTCTAAACTATAACACCATTTTGATGTTATAAATTGTTTCACATTAAGATCAAAAGGAAAGAAAGCCGAAGCAGTATCAAGGGCTGGAGACTTGTTATTTTAATGAACAATTTGCAACCTCTGGGTTGTGGATATGCGCCTTTATTTTTTTATTTTTATTTTTTTATTTAGCATAGATTAACTCTTCTGTTGTTAGATATCTGTACTTGAAACCATTAACTTGGTGTGAAGTTTACTAGCTTTTGATGCTTGTCTTCTCTTAAAGGCACACTGCATCTCTGGTGTTGGGAGGTTTGCAGTTCCAATTTCAGCACCAAAGTCATTGATTTTGTGCAAAGTAGGTAATTCAGTAAGAACAGAGGACTAAGTAAAGATGTAGAAGGGCTACCTGTTCTTTTGCAAAAATGGAGGAATATCAAACATTTTCCCTGCTTAGCTCTAGTCATTCTTACTATGTTCTGAATTAGTCTAAAATCCTATGTGTACTATATAGGGGAAAAACACTCATATTAGAGATGCTCCTGATAACCTTATCTGCTTGAGTGCATGGTATAATGTCAGATTTGACATGAATTTGTAGGAACTTTCCACTTAAACTGGTGAAAGCCACAGTTCAAGTCTGTATAGCAGTTCTTTTCCTAGTAAAATTATTCCGCTGTGAATCTAGAGCAGAAAGAATTACACCTTTTGTTTTCATAGTAATTTAAAATATTCATATATCATTTTAATATTTAATTTTCCATTGAAATTTCTTTGAGTTCTGAGAACAGAAAGGTTGTCATACAGTTTTCCTACCCGAAGAAACAAATTTCAGTCAATCAAGAAACAAAACTGTGAGTGCACTTAGAGTTCAGGATAGAGTTCAGCTCTCAGAAAGGAGCTTCATCTTACGGCTCTACCATTGACGACTTGAGCAATCCATTTCTTCTAGGGTGAGTTTTGACAAAGGTGCTGTATTAAAAATGGGATTTGAAGTTGCTCAAAATCAGGATTTTTAAATCCTATGCACGAAATGTGATATTTTCCAGAACATCTTCTACACAGCAATCTTGAAATTATTTTACTTACAGTAAGTTCATCTTAAAGAATAAAACTAGAGAGGTGAAAAAAATGGTAATGAGTTTGGGCATTTGAATTGAGTTGATGGGTAGTAGCATCTGTACTGAGGCAAGACCATTCTAAATTATCTTACCTTCAAACTGTCTTGATCTCTTTTCATGTTTTGCTTTAGGTTAAGCAAGTGTTTCATGAAGCTACACTTAGTCTTTGTTTAGTTTAGCTATCATGAATCTGAAATAGCTGAAGGGAGAAACATTAAGCTTTGGCTGCTCGTGAGCAGCTGAAGGATGCCCAAGGGGTGTATTCAAGTTGGTGCTGATATAGTCAGCTACCACAGATCTACAAGTCCCTTGGCACAACACATTCATACTTCTTACACATATATCAATGTACAGATGGTCAAGTCATGGGGAGGTATTACAGAGGGAATAAAAGAAGGCTTTTATTAGCCCAATTTTTTCCCCATTAAATATATTAATGTACTGTGTCCTATGATCACTCAAACTTGTATAGAATAGTTCTCCCATGGTCTTCTGCTCTAATCTCTTAATGATTTTTACTACAGCAGAATAAAAAGCAGTACGTATGTCCTTCAGTGTGTCTTAGGTTTCCATAGCTCAGTGCACAGATGAAGCAGCTGGTAAAGCAGGATGTGACCCACGAAGGTCACTTTCAGCTCTGCAAGTTCTTCCCCACTACCTTTGGAACCATCTTGTTAGTCAAAATCAAACTGATGGTGTGAAATAGATATAAAGGGGACAGTGGAAGTCAGTGCATCTTTAAAATCAGTTCCTGTTGAGATACAGCATTTAAAGAAATAAGCCAAGTTAGTAATTCCCACTAATATGTATTATTAGCACCATGGCTTTTCTTTAGGGAAGGATGATAAAAAATGTGGTGAGGCATTATCAAAGAATGTCTTAGATGGGAAATGAGGCCTTTTGTCCTCTTATTGCTCCCCACTGCCTTCTTTCTGACTTCCTCGTTGGCATTTCTTTTTCTTGAATAGAAAGTTTTGGTGTCAGACTGCTCAAAAAAAATAGGCGTAGAGCAAAATATTGGGTGCTGTGCACTCAAAGAGATGCAAAGTTTTTTAATGAAATTCAGGCTGACTTCTGTGTCTGACAATGTCTTTCTCCTCATAGAGGATAGCTTAGGGTTAAGATTTTGAGCTATGCGTTTTTCAAGAATCCATTAGTCATCTTTTGTCACTGCAGTTCTCATTGCCGGGTTGACCTGGATAATGTCGAATTTGTGTTCTTTTGAGGGAAGTGGCAAAGAAAAAAAAAACCTTGATTTTTGAAGACAAAATCTGAAGGTACTGCAAAGATACAGAGGAGTTGAGAAAACGTGTACTCCCATTTTGATGGTGATGGTTGAAGAAGAAAGGCTGTCTTGTACTTTTTTAAACAAGTTTTCAGATAATTATTTTGTTAAAACTCACTCTTGATTTCTTGGTTTCCTAAGATATCTGGAATAATAGCTTTAAAGCAAATAAATATTAGAAGAGCAATGGAAGACAGTAAGAAGTTCAATAACTAGCAAATTAAATGTAAGAAAAATATTTATTTCATGACAAAGCAGTAATGACAACAGAAAGATCATAGCTAGAATTAAAAAAGCTTTTGTATTAAATCTATTGTTTTCATTGAGGACTTGATATTTTTCATTCACTGAATGCACGGTTTTCTCTTATGGGGGCTTCATATGGAGTGAAAGACTATATGCAGTGAGTGATGGAAATATAAACAAACAAAAAAAATGCAATCATAATCATTTAAAGGATAGTTTTTAACAGGCCTTGTTTGGCCAAGTGCTATTAACACATCTATTTTACAAGTTCTGAGTAATCACAACTAATTCATGGTGACTTTTCTTAATAAACCAAGCTGGTTTTCATTCATTGTTATGATTAGCTTTTGGTTTGCTCTCCTTTCCTCTAATATTACTCAGGGGGTTCATGTTTATTTTTTTGTTGTTCAGAAAACAGCAGTTGAAAATAAGAAGCAACAAAAATAATATTTATTAGCATTTTAAATGAGCATAGTGAAAAAAGCAAGTCCAACAATTAGATTTAGTAAGTAATGATAACATGTCCAGTATCCACCGGGATTGCAAAGAGTGTCTTGTGATTTGCGTAGCATGAGGTGACGTGGGCAAGAACAGAGTTGAAGAGCACAGTTGACTTAAGATACTATGGAAAGAAAAGCTGCCATCAGACCTGTCAGAATCTGTAGAGTCATTTAAAGATCCTATTCTGTCATGCTGAAGAGTGTTCAGCAAAGCTGGTAGAAATGAGAAGTCTTTCCTAGCTTGGGCAAAGTGCACAAGGAAATGTAATGTGATTTTATTAAAAAATAAAATGTACATTTCCTTTCAGTTTGGGCCTATGCTGCTGATACTTAGGAAACTAATGTTAACGAAAATAAGAGGTGCAGAATTCTAAATATTTAAGTCTAAGCATCTTTAGTATGTGGGGGATTGGACTAGGTGATCTTTCAAGGTCCCTTCCAATCCATAAAATTTTGTGATTTTGTGTTTGAGTTTTAACCAAGAAATATGCAATATGAATCATTTGAAATCTGCTTAGAGTCAGTCAGAAGAATTGATAGCCTTTACAGTAAACCTTAAATACTCACTGGGCCAAAACTAAAATGTCCTGAGAGCTGTCTTTTCTCTTTCTTAACTACTTTTTTAAAACAAACAAAAAACCTTTTAGGGATGACTTGAAAACTAAATAGTAATAGAATAGATGTGATATAGCAGAATCATTATTCATATTGAGTTAACTGTGCTCCATTATTTTAGAAAAGACTCTACCAATAACTTCATCACATTCTGTAGCAAAACCTTAAAATAGTAACATCAAAATACTCCACTGACTACACTCACTGCCATAGTTTGAGCCATAAATGCGAAATGACTTGAAACCTGAAAAAACTTGTGGTAGACTGTGTAGATAAGCTGGTCTGTAGAGGCTACTCCTCCTGCATCTTTTTTTTTTTTTTTTTTTTTCTGAAATCCTTTTGTTACACCATGGCTGCCAATAAAAGGGGAAGCTGGAGGGCTTGGCAATCTGTCAGCAATATTTCAGGCCTTCTGCGATGTGACAGAAGAAACAGCTGTGAAAAAGCTGTAATGGACTAGGGCTTGTCCAGAAGTGGATTTCATGGCACATCTGTCCTTCTTTGTGTTCTCTTGTGTATCTGTGTTCTTGGTAGAGCACTTACTGTGAAATGATGTTGGTTTCGTGACTGAGAATAACTTCTCCCTTACGTGTAATATTCGTCTTACTCACACAAGGGTCAGTGGCAAAACTCATGTTCAGTTCCATAGGAACAGAAAGAACTGTAAAAAGATGATTCAGTCAAGAAACTTCCATTGTATTTTTTACTTTTTTCTTGCACCTGACCGGACTCACAATAAGCACCACACTGAACTCAAATCTGCCTTAAAAAAATCTCTCCCTTACTAGAGTATTTTCTATTGAATGCTTTCCATAACAAAGCTAGCACTGCTACTGACACTCTACTGATGTGCTGATAAGTAAGGTCTGGTCCTGTAGAGATGGCAGGAAATTATAAGCAATACCTGACTTATTTTGTGACTAACAATGGCTATTCTTAACAGATTCAATGTCCTCACAATACCGAGCTGTACTGAAGTACACAGTAATTCTGAGTATGTATGGCCAACTCCATTCTTGTTTCATTTGTCAAATGGAATGAGCAAATCTTTCTGAGAAATAGCTTGGATGCCTCTTTTGTCAACACAGATGGTGGGATCTTTACAAACGACAGCAAAAAAGCTCACCGATTGTCATGATTTACATGACTAGGCTGAGTTATGTTAGAGATGGGTCAGGAACTGCCCGGTAAATATAATATGCAACACTTTAAAGGTTATGGGAAGGTGTCTGAGGCGTCTGGGCTTCCTAGAGCCATCTGAGATGCCTTGTGATAACCAAAATAACCTTGTGGGCTTGGCAGGTATGGCATAAATTACCCAGATGGCATTCCCTCCAGAGGGGTGAGTAAACATGAGACAGGACGTGGCTGCCACAGCACTAGATGTTTGTGTGCACTTGGACCCACTTGTGCTGTGTACAGACGCAGGCAAGTTGTTTTACTAATGGTCCCACTCCCTCATCAAGAGAACGAGCTAAGTGGCACAGAAATTTTCATCTTCCAACCCTGTGATAGCATCTTTTATGTTTCTGTGCATGTCCACTCCGTTTCATTCTGCTTAAAAACTTGAACAGACTCTACAACTACTTGATTGTCATCTTTTTACCAAATGATTTGAGCTAATCATTTTCAGTTAATAATAATAATAATAAAAAGGTATAAACAGTGGAAAACAAGAAGACTTCAACAGTATAGAATTGGATTGGGAAAAGTTTTGATTGTTTATCGCTCATAATTATCAATCAAGGAGATGCTCCACATTTCATAGTACTCTCATCTCTATGATTAAGAGATGGGGGGTTAATTATGGGAATTGCTTTCCTGATATTTTTATCCACTTAGGTGAAATGGCAATATGGTCAAAAAGATAGAGGTCATGCTCAGAAAAGTATAATGAGGAATTTTTACGTGTAAATGAAAATTGATTGAAAACAGACAGAAAAAAATGATCCAAATCTCCCAACTTAGTTTAGAATGTATCTTAGAATACATAGAAATTGAAATGCGTCTGTTTAGATGTCTCTTAACTAAAAGTGCACACAGCATTTTTAGAAATCAAAAGCAAAATGGCTATTTCAATAAGGGGCCAAATGCTCAGTTCTTCAAATACAGAAGGTAAGAGTAGGGAAATGTTGCACAAAATCCAATACAGTGGAGAGAGATCAGTTCAAAAGCTAAATACACAGAGGTGGAGAGGAGAGCTCAGCAACTTCTAAAGCAGACCTAGAATATAAAATCTGTTAACAAATTTTGATGTTGACTTGCTGGAAACAGTCAACACTTTCCATTGACTGCTGGGAAAGCTGCACAGCCTAACATGTTGCTTGGGGCTGGGACGTGCAGGTGTGTGTGTGTGTTCTTATTTTATCTGTTTGTTAAATATAAAGATGCTAAGCAGATTCTGATGTGAGTTCTACCAGTGAATAAAGTCAACTTCCTGTCCTTGACTTCAGTTGTACAAACAAACCAAAACTTGATTTTTTCATATTTAGCAGCAGGGTAGGCTCCATTTCTCCATTTATTTATTTATTTATTTATTTTGGGGGGGGTGGTAGGGGAGGAGTAATAAGGCATTCAGTCAATTGAGCAGGAAACTTTCTTGTTAAGTTCTCTGAACTTAAATACTTAAGATCAGGAGGCTATATGCTTTGCTGTGCACCGATTGTTAAGGCAATAATGTTAATCTACTTAGCTTCTTAAACCCTGTTTAGCACTCTTCTGGTGTCTAGTGCTAATATTAAGTGTATAATGGTGATATATTTCTTATGACTATTGCTGGGTAGAAAATAATTTGTGGACAGAAGCTTTACTCCAATATGATGATATAGTTCTGAAGCAAGAAATATTGATTGAAAATTACAGTTAATATCGTGCGGGTCACCTTAACGTCATAAACACCACAATCATAATATGACTTTACTGGCTTAAAATATTAACAGACTTACCGATTATTATTTTTCCACTTTAGTATAGATTGCTTTTAAACTTAAAAGTGGGTTCTTGCTTCAAAGCCACTCTACCTTCTAATTGGTTGCTATTTAAAACAGTTTATTGCTGGAATATGAGTAATAAGATACTCAAAATTTACATTTTAAGGGGTAAATGTTTTCATTTAGCTTTGAAAAATAGCAATCTATTGTACATGAATGCTGGTGAGAGTTTAATTGTTTAGAGGAAAAAGCCTCTATACAACTGAAAAGGGCCAGCAGCTGTGTATTCAAAACACATATGCCTGCAAAGGGCATATCAAATAATTCTCTTTCTGTTAAAAGGTGTGAGTATGCCTATGTGTGCGCAACATTTAACATGACAGAAAATGGGATGGTGTTTCTGCCTTGGTTGAGTTTCTGTGCAAATCTACTAAAATAATTTTTGAAAGTAGCAGAAAGTGTATAGCATATGCTTCAGATCATATATTTTTCCTTATCTGCCTATTTTGAAGAAGTTGTTTCGTGTGTCTAGATTGCTCATGTGCCAAAGTCACCCATTAAGAGGTTTTCAGCATAGCTTTAGGTTGTAAACCCGTGTCTTGAGATTCCAGAGAGAATAAAAATAAGAATATTATTGAATAATGCCTTTTGTAAAGCTGAGCTACCAAGTGGACATTATCTGCATTCAATTCTTAAAATAAATAATAGTAAAAACTCTGCCTTATGATAATATACAAAGGCCTAATATAAACTGTGCTGGCTGGATAGCAAACTTCTATAACTAACTTTTCTTCAAACTCTTTCAAGGCGCTTAGATGTAGACTCTTTTTAGATGCTTAGCCACCCATATGTTATGAAAATATCTCCATTATTTAAGCAGGTGTGATGCAGCTCCAGTTTACATCAATAGCTCAAGAATTATCTCAGCAATTTTGTTATTGACTTCTGTGAGTATCAAATCTGTTCTGTGCTGAATTACTTAAAAATAATGTATGACCTGGTATAGGTAGCGATTGCAGGCTGTTCTTTAAACTCTACATAATAACTTAAAATGATACTAGTAATAATATTTTGGATTACTTTTTACCTTTATATTACAACAACAACAAAAAGCATTTTGTGTTTGAGGATTGATACCTGAGTGGAATACTCCCATTTTGCTGGGAACATCTGTAATTTTAAAGTAGCCGGGGCAGAGATGGGGAGCATTTTACAAGACCTGTTTACAAAGTTGACAGTATCTTCAATGCATCAGTGATTTCTGCATTGCTGTTTCACAGCTTGTACATCTAGTGACAAGATGGTAGAGTTATTGATGCAAATAAGGGATTTTTCTCCCTTTGTCTTCAGGATACAGCAAATAAATTTTTGAAGATGATACTTACCATGTAACCTTTTACTTGAAAAAATGTTGTTTGGGATGAAAATATATTGAGCATCTTCATACTTAAATAATGATTAAAAAGCACTTTTTTTTTTTACTTCCCTGTAGACTCAACAACATATGACGGATGTTTACATGGATAAATTATAAAAGTTGTTGAGGCTTCAGGTTTGTTAAGTAATTTTATTGGATATATCATAGAATAGGGTTTTCACGGAGTATCAGGCTTCATTCTTGAGCAATAATCTTGCTAGGCAATCAAAATCCTCCTCTCCCACGTCCTTCTCTGCCAGGCAGTTTTCCAACCACTCATCTCCCAGCCTGTAGCTCTGCTTGGGGTTGTTGTGCCCCAGGTGCAGGACCCGGCACTTGGCCTTCTTGAACTTCATACAGTTGGCCTCAGCCCAAATCCTCACTTGGAATCCACTTGGAATCTCTCAAACCTTTCTACTACTCATCTGAGTGTTATTTTCAGTTTCCTCTGCTCCTGTACTGGGATCCATAGGTAGCAACCACTATAACTGGGATCATGCTGGGACTCCAGCAACGAGGTGAAATTCATGACAGTTTAACTGTACAGAAATATTTAGCAATTTTTTTTTTCTTTTCTTTGCTTAGGTAACACATCTGGACTGAGAATTGTAGTGAGGTTGGTGTAGAAGTGATAGGAGAATAAATGAGATTTTGTCTCTTACCCATAACATGTTTTAAGAAAAACTGGAATGAAGGTTTTCAATGAAGGAAAAATATCAGAGCTGACAAACACCAAGTATACAAAATAGTTGATCTAATATTTTGTTTTTGCAAAAATGTATGAAAGATTTGGGAGCTGATATACACTGGAAATGAGTGCTAGGTCTTTCTGTTATCCTTCTTTACTCATCCTCACCCTTTGCCCAATAAGGTGTGCTTTCTGAAACTCGGTGCAGTAAGATAAAGATATTGTCCTCTTTTTAGGAGCTGATAGCTTTCTACTTTTTGTTGGCAGCTGTCATTGTACTGTGTACCTGAGTGCAATAATGTGGTGCTTGTTCTCTCCTTTCTGCTAAGGTCAAGCTGGACACTACTGGTCATGTTAAAAACTACACAAAGTTTCTGAACATGCATAAAAATGGCATTACAAGTAATTTATGCTGTCAGTGAACAACTACTATTTCTTCATTTACTATTCGAGTTTTGGTTTCTGGAGAAGTCTGTTTTTAATCTTCTAAATTATTGACTGTAAATTTTGTTTTTAATGAATTGAAAGCCAGCTGAATAACGACAGCTACAGGCTTATTTTAATTCTTGTTTTGTTTTTAAGGTGAATTAAGATCAGTAAGCAGAGAAAAGTTAATGAGGAAGCATTCACAGAACGAAAAAAATACACCTAAAATAAAGTAAACAAGTGCAGACCATATTCTTTATCCATTTAGAAGGAACTGGAAGAAAAAAATGCTCAGCCTGACCTTTGATATACAGCTGTTAGGAACAAAACGATTTCTTCTGTCCCATATATGCCCCTTTAGTACCGACTTGTCTTACTCAAGGAGATAGCAGCTGAAGCAAACAGTATATTGCATGACATTATCTTTTCATGGAGGATTTAGGGATTAGAGTTGATTTCTAGTGATCTTGTGGAAAAACTTAGTGCCCAATAATGTAGAAAGGTAAGCAAAGAGCATGGATGTTGCGACAGACTATATCTAGTTTGTTAGCATCATGTAATGAGGGAACAGCAAAACAACTTAAAACTTGTGAATTCAAATGCCTAAGGAGTCTGTTCAGGCACATGATATGATTACTGCAGACAAGTTCCCTCATCTTGGATGAATACATCATCTGTTAGATGTGAGAGCTGTTCAGTGTCCTGAGGTGAATTGCACTGGAACTTCACAAGATGGACAGACCATCCGTCTGTCTATCCGGCATTTAAGGATAAGGACACTGGGCGGTTAGATTCTGCAGTTTGAACTTGTTATTGAAGCAAATTTGAGCCAAAAAAGATGTTGACTGAGAGATTTTTCCAGAAGGAGGTTACTCTGTGGCAATGTTCAGGTGTTCAGTGTTGTGATTGTTCTTGAAAACCAAGATTAATCAAAACAATAAATGAAAAACCTAGGTTTCTGGGTATGTAAAATGTGCAAGGTTCAGGATACAGTCCTTATTCAGATGGATCACAAAACATACTGCTTGTCATGAAAATTTCTTTTAGTTATCTCAACAGTTCCCTGGTCTGAAAATACGGAGATTCTTGTCAAAAACAGATGCTAGAAAGAGAAAATATTAAATGAGAACTGGGATTCATTAAATGCTTTGCACGTGTGTTATGAAACATACGTGGGTGAGCAAGGCACAGGCAAAAGGGATCCTGAGGGATCAGTTCAGAATACCTTTACAACCCATGTGGCAGTGTATACCTGAGCTTCAGGAAGCTCTATAACATAGAATATTAAAATCAATAATGATCCAAATATCTTGATAGAGGCAAGAGTGAGAGAATCATTTTCCAGTCCAACTGCTTGGATTTTAAGGCTGTCAGCTAGTTGCTTTTTAAAACAAAAGCACTTGGAGGAAAACCCTTTGACAGAAGGGGGGTGGAGTGGGGTGGATAAAATTCCATGGAAATTTTCTATTTTGAATCACTTCTACAATTGGAACTACTTAGTTGGTGAGAAAAGACAGTGAAATTTAAAACATTGTGACCTCCTGAGGAGTGCCACCTTGGTAAATTCCCTTTGTAAAATACGTAAGTAACAATTCTAATTTAGTACTGTGTAGTAACCCACTTCTTCAATAATTAGGGAACCCTTTATGGGACAATTCAATAAGGGTCAATGATTTGATGGTAGCTTAAACAAAAAAAAAAAAAAAGAAAAGAAAGGAAATAAATAATGTGGATGTATTGTATTTGTACACACCTGAAAAATGTTCTGTGATCATAAGATTGACAGGCAATTCAAATATCTGCTTTAAATTATACTTAGTCAACTAACACCAGTACTAATGTACTGATCTTTATCTTGAAAGCAGGATTCAGCTTTTGTTTATATTCAGTTCATGTCCATTTGCTTTGGTTGAACAACAAGAGATGCAAGCCTGAGGCTGTACAGTCTGGATCCACATTTGTACCGTCAGGTATACGGTGGCTGCTCCGTATAGAAAGCCAGGACATCTGGGAGGTAACAAGCTTCCTATGATAGGCACTGCTGCTGCACATGTTGATAATGCATCAGAAGGCATGGATGCACTCAGCCCACTTAATTTGATAATTTGCTTCTGAGAATCTTTTTTTTATTATTTTTTTAAGAAAATGTCTCTGCATATAGATATAGATGATTCTAAGGCTGTAGCTGCAAACATTGTTCAGTCTTAATACTTTATACAATTTATTGTCTGTTACTCCCTCTGACTTTGTGGGCCACAAGCAGACCCGACCATCTTAATAATGAGTTATTGCTAGGTAATTAATCAGCATCTCCTGGTTCAGACAAATGCCTCCTGGAACTTACCATAATTCACCTCCAGCAGCCCATACATATAGACTTTAATTGCCTCATGATATTGTCTAGAATACATCAGCTAATATTGAAAGGGCCTGATTGCATCTCTTTGAGCTAAGCAACATGTATTAGTGTTCTTCCCCTCTTCTCATTCTGCTCATTTATCTTACCAGTGTCATGAGCTGCACTGAGGGCACATCATCAGGGTGCAATCAGGAGCAGGTTTGTTAAAGCAAATAGTAATTCTGGGCTTGCAGTGTAGAAAGAAAAACTCCCTACAAGGCAAGTCACATAAACCACTGTGTACTGACAGCTGGCTCGCTGGAAATGCTCCTTTCAGTGGGATTATTTTTAAACATGGAGATGGAAAAATATTTATACTGCTTATAAGATGAAAATAAATAAATTTCCACGCATCTCACTGAGTGAAATTCACTTAGCTTCATTGTGGAGTACTGGAAACACTTTTGAATTTCTGAAGTATATCTGATTATTTACTCAATTTTTGAAGGAAATTGTTCAGTTCTGTTCAGTGTATATATTGTTTCTATTTTAGAACCAAGACACTTCCATACTATTTTCATTGGTGTTCTGAAGTTCACTGACACTGAAAAATGTTACCTTATTTCTTCAATTAATAATACCATAATTGCATTTTTATTAGTCTTCATTTAGATGTGTTCCTGTCCCTATGGACAACTGTTTTTGAAGATACAGTGAGGTGGAAAACTTCAAATAAAATGCCAGGCCAAATCTTCATTGAAATGTATAGACCTATTTCCATAGACTTCAAAGAATAAAGGAATATAACTATTGAACACAGCTGAGGGAAACTGAAAAAAACTAGAAGCCTTGATTTGACCATGCTTTGGATCAGAGCATAAAGAGATAAGAGCTGTGTCAGGTACAAATAGGAAAGAAGGAGTAGCAGTGTATTTCAGAGCAGATATCTGCTTTAACTGCAGTACTAGTTATCACATAAGTGTATTATGATAGGAAAATATGCTACAAAAGACAATATTTGGATGTTTATGTGGTTTGCCCTGGTGGGAGCTGGTTGAAGTGAAGGGAAGAGGTGAGCCATTAACACAATGAAGTTTCCCTGATTTAATCTAAATAAAGCAGACACTTTGCTCCTTCAGTGTAATGCCTGGCCTTGTACCTAACAAGAATCTCTACAGAAGAGACTGGAGTGTGGCCAGGCTGAATGAAGCCCATAAGAAGCATCTGAAAGCTGGGGTAGCTGGTGTCTGTACTGTCTCTTTCCTCACAGTATTTTGAGTTCCAGTTCCAGAGGTCTTTATTGGCAGGTGAGACACTATGTGAAGTGTCTAACTAGTTCATTGGGACTCCCTGTTTGTTGGCAAAAAAGTAAGAGCTGTTGTAAATGGTTGTGATCCATAAATCCATGATGTTTACCAAGCCGTCACCATCTGTCTATCGAGGAGGAAGGGCAAATCACACTTCTACCTCTTTCAAGGACAGTAACGTATTATATGTTCCCTTTAGATATTTATTACCTCTGCTGAGGAAGAATGAGCTTGTAGAGAAAATAGCTGTAAGGGTTTGGTGAATACTGATCAACAAAAAGTTTTGTTATATGTATAAATCAAGTGTTCCACACGAGTTTCATAGCATGTTACTTAGCATTATATTGTACCTGAGGTAGGATAAAGTCTACCAAAATTAATATAACATACTTGAAGCACCAATAGTGTTAAAAAAAAAAAAAAGGTAACATATACAGTTCTGGATCTCTATATTATTTATTTTCACAGCAAGATTTCCCGTCAAACTCCTTGAGATCTGTATCTCAAGGAAAAAGATGACTCTTTTTGTTGGATGTTACAAGGTTGGAATGAATGTGTAGTTGGAGAGTTGGATTACTTTCAAAGCAGTGCTATCTAAGTGTGAGAAGATAATATAATCATGTAAAACAGTGTTAACATTATAAAGGTATGACCTAGCCTGGACTAGTTTTAAGGTGAGGAAACAGGTGAGGACTCTTGTTGATGTGTGTAGAGGGGCCTGGTTTGCCCCAACCACCAGGGACTATTCTACACTTGAAAGATTTTTTTTTTTTTTCTGCTGGAAAGTTACTAGTATCAGATGACAAACCTTTATAAACATATTTTTAGGTATGGTTATTGAAGCAAATATTATTTAAAATATGCAAATAAATACACATTCATTTTCAGCAATCAGTTAAGGGCTAGAGACTAACTTTCATCTAGCAGCATCAACCTCATTATGGGACTTTCATCTTCATCTGTTCTAAATTTGCCATCACTGTCCCAAATTCTGCTGGTGAGAGGCTTCCACGAGTAACACCTGCAAAGTTTTCCCCAGGTGTCGGTGGCAGGTGCTGATCAGAGTGCAGTTGAGTAGTTGCACTTCTGCCTCTGGGTCACAGAAAGGTCTCTGCCACATACTTGGGTGTTGTAAGATTATTTTCACCTTGTGTTTCAGTAAGTGCTTACCTTTTTGGTTAGTCTTTGTAACTAACTTTGATAGTTCTTGGTAATAGAAAAGATATTTTTCTTATTCCTGTTTCATACTTAATTTTGTAGGGAACATACATGTAATGATACAAGTAATTTATATTTGATCACTATCTGATGCACATGCGATGCAAGGCTTCTCGAAACTTGTTTGGATTGTGTGATCTTTACTGTTGTGATGGAAACTTTTTCAGATTTCTGGTGGATCTTGAGTCTATTTTTCAGTCCTTGTTCAGACCATGCTTGCCCTTACTACTCAGTGTTTCTTTTTAACCCTAAAATTTGAAAAAAAAAAAGCTAAGTCACTACTCAAACAAGCAAAGGGGAAAAAAGAAAAACAGGTCACCTTGAAGCAGTCAAGGCACGGCCAGTAAGAACTCAAGCTTTCCTATGATAAAGAGGAAACACCTGCAACTGAAAATATAAATGGGTTTACAACAGCAAAAATCTTTATGTAGTTGAGCTTCAGGGGTGTCTTCTTAGAATGCTTTATAGTAAGTAAAATATGATTATTTTTTTTTTTTTTTAAAAAAAAAGAATTTTAGCTAATGATATGTGAGCCTTTTGCTTATGGGACTGAGTGAAATGTGTTAATCTTTTATTTTAGATTGCGTGTTATTTTGGCTGTTCTGCCAAAAACAGCAGGCTAGCAGCAGAGGACTGGAGAGCATATACTTATGTGTATACATGTTGTTTTTTAACAAAGAATGGCCTGTGAAAAGAGTTTCTCTTTTTTTTTTTTTCTTTCTTTTTAAATATATCTGGAAGCTCATAGCAGCATAATGCCTGGGCTACTCACTATTTTTTTTTAATATATTATTTCCTATGGTTATCTTATTTTGGCTGTTGCTTGAGATCTAAGCAACTAGCAAGTAGATGTACTAGAGACTTCTGTGTTGTATAAACTTGTTTAAAGTTGGCGTAAGTCTGTGATGTTGCTCGTATTATTGGACTAAAACAGATGTGCGATACAATTGCATATTTTGCTTCTTCAAGGGCTCTGTATTTCTGTTTGTTTTTACTTAGCCACTGCTTGGCTGAAGAACACTGTGGGTTTTGCTATAGTGGGAGGGAGAGTAAAAGCAATCAAGTGGTTAATACAAAACTCTAGGTATTGTCTTTCACTGATAATACCATAATTTTGTTAGCTTGTTTTTATTTTTAAAATAGCTTATGATTTTAATTACTCCTACTCTTAAGCTTAAGATACTTTTTATCTTTACATAAAATGATTTATGTTCTCTAAGTTTCAAGGAAGTGGCTTTTTTTTTTTTATAGCTTCAATATGTATGGAACCAAAATTAAAAACTTGATCAGTTTAAAATAACAAGGCTTGTGTGGATGCAGAAGGACTTACATGGGGGATTTCACAAGTCCTCTGATCAACAAGTTTTTTTGTCCTCCATTAAGAGATTACACAGAGGACTATATCTGTATTGATATCTTTTCATCTGAAATCTTAAGGAATTTTTGACAGTATGGAAAATTAATATCTACCACTGGCTTGTTTATAAATGAAACAGCTATCTCACAAAAGATACTTAGTATTTATTGGAGTCAAAGTTAGAAAGGTTTAAAGGTGTTGGAACTTGTGGGGCCTGGTTTGGGAAGAGTTCAGGTGTGCTCCCTAACAACATGTAGGTGGGAGAGGTGGTAAGCAGCTCCTTCCCTTAACTCTTTTATTTCTTTCTGGCCTGCTCTGAACTTCTTAAACATCTTTTCTGGGGCTGGAGAGATGAAAGGCTACATCTTGTTCATGCTTGGAATTGAGTGTTTGTCAACTCACCTTCAGGTTTTCTTACAGTATCTTGAGTTAAGGGACTGAAGAAGGCTTGCTTCTACCTGATGGTGAGCTGGAAATTTAGTTCAGTGGAGATGTTAATGTTTGTGTCCCTGTTGGGTGAGTGCTAGTTTCCATCTGGATGGAAAATACTGAAACCTTGTCCCTGTAAATGTATGTAGATAATTACATAAGCTGATTAGACATCTTAACGCAATACTAGTAAGAACCAAAGAGTTGACTCCCCGGTCAGATCCAAACCCTACAAAAAACAATATTCCATCTCTGATGGTGGCCTAAGTCAGCTACTTAAATGAATAAAACCAGGATGTTTGATACCTTCCAGGTACCCCTACAATATCCAACAAATGAGCTCAGGGACTCCCTGAGGTAGAGCTTATTTGTGCATGTGGAGTAAAACTCATTGTATTTCTTTTTTTTTAATCTTTGAAACACTCTAAGCTCACCTTGAACTTCAGTAGGCTTTTCACACTCACATAGTTTATTCAGAAACAAGAGGAGAATGTATATCATTTGGAGTTGAAGGACTGTCGATTACAAATGACACAATAAACTGAAATTTACTGGGGGACAGTGAAATTTTATTACAGCAACCTTGATCTTCGACACTGATCAATAGCTACTCCTGAAGCATCGGTTCAAGTTCAGGTACTTCGTGGCTATTGAGAACAAAGAAGGATCTGTTGTTTTGATGAAGAATAGCAAACAACAACAAAGGTAGTTCCAAGTTTTTACACTTTTAAATAGTGTTAGTCATGGAGATTTCTTCTAATTAAAGTGCTGGTCTTCCATTTATAAAGGATTTGAAAGAAATTTGGAATTTCTTTATACTGTCTTCTGTGAATAGGGTGAACTGTTCTGTTCAGGGTTGAAAATGAGATGCAATAACTACTTACGGACTGAGTATGTTTCTCCCCTGGTATTTCCCTGCAAAGGATTGATCACAAGGTAGTCTGTCTTTACTTTCAACCTTCTTTAGAAGTAAGTTGCTTTTTATTTTAGCTAAGCCTCAAGTAAGGTATGTGACTTAAAAATGTGACTGTAGAAATTTACCATCTAAAATGTTACTGTTTTTAAAGGGACATTGTAAAGCTATCAGTTGCATCAGAGTAAGAACAGTACGAATAGCAGTTTTAACCAGAAGAAGCCTCCAAAATGCAATAGTTCTCACTCTTCTTGGTGTTGATTTTGACTTGCCATCTTGCTTAGCAATAAGATAAACCTTGACTTTTTTGGATGTCAGCTTTGGTGTGCATAAGCAAAAGATGTGGCTTTCAGTGTCTTCAGTCTTATTGTGTTTCATCCCTTTCACTGACATGGAATTGCATTGAGTTGAAACATAAAAGCTAGAACATCATTTTCTCATTTTTTTTTCAAAAGGTCATAACTGATGTTATTCTTAAAACTGAATTTTTCATTCTACATTTGAAGTTATATTGGATTCTGTTTTTAATTTTTTTAGCTTGTGCGAAGTAGAGCTCATCCTGCAAGTATAAAACAAATGGAGTATTCCTGAAGGTCATATTGCAATAATATGAAAGTTACAGTGAACTAAGTTTACTTCAGGGAGATTTGTGGGTGCTTTGGCTGTTACTGAAGATAATGTGTACTACGTATGAATACTGAGAAGAGATCAGAAAATGGGTGACTGTCATCTTTTGAACCTCAGAGGACTAGAGAAAGGAAATGAGGGAACTTGGCTGCCACTTCTTGTTTGCAGACTGGTTGGACACCTTATTCCACAGTCCATGTGAATGTTTCTAAGTTGTTAGTCATTCATTTGCCTTATCTCACTTGGTGTTTGTATTCACAATGTTTCAAGTCTTCTGCTGGTCATTGGATTTTTTTTTTAGTGTTTGGCACCAGCACTGAGAGGATTTGTAAACTTCACATAGGAATGCTCAAGTTTGGTGTTGGGACAAGAAATAGTATGAGAAACTTGAAAATTTGTGTGCTCATGTGCTCAGAGGAAGATTTTTTTTTTTTTTTCCTTCCTTGCCCATTTGGACTGTTTTTGTTTTTTTTTTTAAGTACCTTTTCCTCATCTAATAGAATGCTAAAAAATGTTGAAAGAAGTCATAATATGATACTTGAATATAAACAATTTAATTGCTATCGTTTAATCCATCTGTTATTAGTAACTCTCCAGCACAGTGCTTACTGGGTTTGATATATTTACTTCCTTGGCATAGCTGTAGGGGTTTCATGTGGCAGCCTTAAATGAAACAATTTTAAAATTGGTTACGCTGCCAGTTAAATTCTTGATTGCATGGCAAGGGATTAAACTTGAATGTGTCCCTTGTTGTTACCCTTTCTGATGGCTTGGAACAACCTCCTTCCTCAGTCTATGGTTTTTTTACAGTAGGAAGGTTACAGACTTTGAGCATAGACTGCGCTATGTGTTGTAAATGCCATCAGAGATGTGAAAATAAGGTATCTTCACAGCCTAATCTCTGTTTAGACTGCTTTCCAATAGCCTGTGGCTATACAAAGCTGACAGACATTTCAAGTAGTTGCCAAAACGTAGTGCTACCTAATTTCTGCTAGAAATGTTTGCTTAGCTGTGGAGATGACAGCTAGGGAAATAAAACTAGTTTTGTGGCTTGGAAAGCGTCTTGTGTTTCAGTGTTGGCTTTGGTGATGAAGTTGCCAAGGAAAGATTGTTCCAAGAAATGGCTCCTTGTTGGCACAGGTGCTTGTATCAGAGCTCTGATTAAATAGTAGATGATTTGGGGATGGAGAGAGGAAAATAAAAACTGACCACTGCAGACTTCATGTAGGACTGGGGGATTCTGGATCACCAAGGAACAAAGGTTTGGGTTCTTTGTTGGTGCTGGAAATAGCTCTTCTAACTACCAGTCTCTTCTGTGGAAGTCTTAGTTTCTGTCTCAGGGATGCTTCAGATCCATTTCACTGGGCAGTCTTCCCTGTATGCTGTCTCTAAGCTAGGAGCAAGCTTGGAGTTACTTGAGCTGCTGTTTGGTGTGGGCCTTCTCATGGGTGTGCGGTTTGGGTGGGTTTTGCACTCCTGTGTAGCAAGTGGTTTGGAGGCTTGTGCTCCTCAGTGGTTGTTCTCATTGCCTTTCTCTTTCAAGATAAGGTGCACTTGAGCTGTTTTCTGAAAGCGTGTTCTAAACTGTCATATATGTTTGTACAAAAGCTATCATGTCACTTTTCCAGGACAACAAATGTAATTTAGTTCTAGAAATGAATTAATGCTCTATAAGTTAAACGCAGCACAGTGGCTTGACATTTTCAGTTGACAGGCAGAAATTTGGCACAAATGCAGCAATATGCTTGCTTAAAAATACTGGTGCACCAGCCTCTTCCTCACATTGCTTCCTGTACACCTCCCAAAAGAAGTCAGGTGTCGTGTCTCCCCACCAAGTGGCTTAACACAACTTCTTCCTATTGCTCTGACCAAGTAACTTTGGTACAGGGGGATCACTTCCCAAACAGAACCCAAGAATTGAAAAGATGATTGGTCATCTTAAAATAGAGAATATAGCTGCAGTTTACTTTGTGGCTAAGAACACAGGGACTCTTTAGAAGGTATACAATTTGTCAGAACACAAAGAGAATGCCTCTTGCTACTAAATGACTGTAAGCAGGAGTCAGTTGTTCAGCTGGCTATAAGGAAAATGCCAGTGTCTGAGAAGTAACTGATAGGGCTCCCATTTAAGATGGGGGGCAAAATGCAAAGAGAAAACAGATGTGGAAATTAGTAAGTCACCCCTCCCATTAGGTTTGGTTTAGGGGTGGGGAACATTTCTTTAACTTATTGTTTTTTAGAAACTTGGTTTGACTTTAGCATCGCTTTGCAGAAACTAGCTTTAAATCTTCTTTTGAGTTTTTCCTGTTGATTTTAATTATCATAATGTCAAAAGGTCAATATGACACCTTTGTGGCACAAGTAGAAATTCCCAAAGGTGCTTGTTTTTCTGTATTTTAAGTGCCACACTCAAGCAGGGAGAGAGGGAAGAAAAACGTGAATATTAGCTTGTCTGCTTAAAAGTTACTCTGATATCTTTGAGTGCTTTGATTTCTGAATTTGATCAGAATCCAAATGAACTTCAAACCTTCCCTCCAGTCATACATTTGGAGCTGGACATCTCACAATTACTGAGTATTGTTGACATAGCATTTTTCCAGGAAGCACTAGCAGTGCATCAGAATCCAGTTAATTATTTGAGAATAGCCAGGGCTTTATGGCATTGTGGCAAATGGCAAGTCATTACTGTGCCAACCTATTACAGTTGATATGTGGGCAAAATGAATCCATTAAGCCAAACAACGTCAGTGAATTTCTGCTGCAAATTCTGCAGCAGATGGTCAGATGCATTGATCAGCTTGAATGGCAACTGCACGTTTAATATAGTCATCCTCCTCTGGGACAGTCATGCCCAGGTAATGTCTTTGTGGTTATTAGCTCACAATAAAACCTGTTTAAGCTCTTCCCTGGCTTGTTTGAGCTCATATGAACCCATGTTTGGCATATTTCTGATTTTCACTTAGTCTATCCTTAATGTATGTGCCTCCCCATACTGCTGCTACACAAAGGTGTCATAAGACTCCTTCATTAAGTGCCTAGCATGTTTGTGGAAAATGGGGATTACAGCCATGGATGGATATAATTGCTATTTGAATTGCACAATTGTGTTTTGTGAATCATTTTCCCCGCTACTCACCTGGCTGTAGCACATGCGACTACTCAGCTGAACAGTTATTTACCCGCGGTATGTCTGATGTATGGAAACCCAGGAGAGGATAGATCTCCTGGCTGATTTTACTTCTGTATCATTTCATAAAATATTCATGTTGATCATCTTTGTGGCTTGGAGATGCTGAAAGATGAACCAAAAAAGAAAGGGAATAGTTCTTCTGAACTCTACTGAGGCACTCGGGAGTCATTCTGAATCATGTCTAGGGATTTCACAAGGATTTGATGTGCTTGATCTTTAGCTTGTAATTAATTGTCAGAGCTGCTACCAGCTTTAGAAATCGGTTTCTACTGACTGGCCAAAAATAGCAGTGTTGGTCTTTAAAATTGTTGCCTTTTATGTGTGAAATCAATTGCACCAAGAGCATGTTCTTCTCACAAGTAACAAAGAATTGTGTGCTCGAATGTCATCAGACTTGTTTGAAAATGTTAGCACTTAGTTCGTAATGCTTCCTGTGCTTATTAAGCGTGCACTGAACTTAGTCACATAAAATGCTGGGTTTAGGAAAGAAATAGGCACCTGGATACTTCTTGTAAAACTGCTAGGTAAGCAGGATTCTCTTTATTTTGAACTTAGTTTTAATACACTCTGTTATCTTAAGCCAGGAAGATGGGGAGCACTACTAGTGCGAGGAAGTGCTGTTTGAAAGGTTGGCATGTAGTCTCTCTTGCTGTTTGTGCACACCTGAGATTTAAATAAAAGCTTGAAACTGGCACAGTTTCAACATATTTTTCTCCTGTTTCTTCATTGCAGTAAAAAGAACAGGCTCACTTTGAGTTTTTCTCTCTGCATTTCTTCTTGAATGGAGATCAGTGTTTCTACAGTTCTTATACCCTAAGTTTTACCCAAGTGCTGCACAGCTAACCGCTGTAGCATGTCTGTAATTCAGCTGTTGCCCACCAGTGCTGTCCTGCATAAAAATTTAAATACAGGTCTTTGGGAGGGACCCCAGCCTCTAATAACTTGGGGTCGAGGGTATGCTTGTGTCTTTACAGGTCGTGGATCAAGATGGGTACCAGCAAGGGGGTAAGGCCATGGTTAGCCTCCTCCTCACAATCACCGCTGTCATCGGTTATTGCCAGACCTGGGTCTCCATCCAACCATGCTGCAACATCTGGGTCACTCTCGCCAACGTGACAGGACAAGAAGCAATGTGCCTGTCCCTGGCTAGTGCTAACGACCCATTTACGACATGTCTGGTGGCGCTCCCAGCAGATAACAAAGACTGGACTGTCTACTTGCTGTGAGTGCCCCTAGAGCCACAGGAATTAGATATCCTGGGAAGTGTCACAGCCACACCATGTGTAGGGTTCAATTACTTGGGCAAACACCAGGCCATGAGGCAGGTTGTTGGTGCTGTGCTTGCTCCTTTTCGCAGTGCATCTCTTGGGGGTAATTCCTTGTGCCAGGAGCCACTCTGCTCGGCTGTGGGATCGACTGTGGAATGGACGCCCCTAGGTGCACCCCGAGCATTTTCTTCGGAGGGGTCTCCACTCTCAGCTGCTCACCACAGGAGTAGACAAGGGCCTCCTGAAGCCATGGACAAATTATTTTAAGTGATACTTCCTTGTGGTATGAATGAAAAGTGCAAGAGGCCTCTTGGCATGATTATGCTGTGTGAGTGAGAAGCAGCATCGCTGCGAAGCACTATCCTATTTTTACCCTGTTGCTTATAGTGCCTTGCTTATTGCAATGTTTGCAGTGTTAAAGGTAGCAGACCAAGCCTGGGTTGCTCAAAAACAAAAAGGAGGAATTGTGGAGCTATGTCTAAATGAGAAGGGGCATGATTTAATTACAGTGAGCAACTCAGGCCTTGAAGGACTGTGAAGATAATGTAGGCCCAGGGCTGATAATCTTGAGTGATGTTATAGCTAACATATGCGGAACTATGTTCAGGAGGAGAGACGACACCGTTGTACCAATTATATTAGTGCTAGAGACGTGTGCATAGGGAAGCTAGACCAATTATAAATTGTTGTCTGTGCATGCTGTAGGGGTAGCATATATGCTAGAAAATCAATGCTAGAACATTCGTTAAAGGAGAATGATTATACTCGCATTGAGGTTGCATCATTACTCCGGGACCGTCTCCCACTCTGACATTGAGGCATAACATAATTTGTAAACTTAAGCACTCATCCTTTCAAAGCTTACTAATTGTCAAGGATTATTGGAGGTAGAAAAGCATTTTTTTTAATATGTTGTGTTCTTTTCAACAATGTATATTTTCAGACGTACCAGACTACATTTTTTTTTCTTTAGCAGTATGAAGTAGTACTGTCTCTCTCAAGAGAAAATGAAAAAGAAAGATGAGAGCTTGAAAGATTGATGCTTCTGTCATGGTTTTCAGTGACTGGTGATCCAGGTGAGGAACTCCACAAAACCTTAAAACCAAACAAAGCAGTTCCTGGCCCTGACACAAAATCCAGGAAATCCCCCAGATGTCCCCAGGCTTCTCCGTTTGGGAAGGAAGCTCAGGCTTTTCTGTTTAGTGGAAGCTCAGGAAGTTTGGAGTTGCACTGATTGTGTTATTTTGCAAGAAGGGAATTTATTTGGCCATCCTACTTGGCATAGTTACCTTTCAGCATAAGGAAATATAATGTTAATTTTCAAGAGATTAATGTAAATTTCTGTTTTATCTGATCTGTATGGTTTATTGACAGTGTGTTTTGGGGGACTTGATTTTATTCATTAATTTTCAGAAGGCTCCTGGAGCTATGTGATACTGCTTTAAAGAAAGAGTACCAGATCTTTTCTTATTTATGTTTGTGGATTAAAAAAAAAAAAAAAAAGTCTTACTGTAGCTTCCTATAGCAAGCTAAGTGTAAAATGTGAATAAAATAGTACTGCTTTGGACCTCTCCATTAGTTGTGCATGCAGGTCTCATTTTAATCATGTTGTGACTACAGCATTTTACTGTCAGGTATGTATGTATGACTTTTTTTGAAGATTATGGGTATGCCTTGATCTGTGTTATATTTCCTTCTAAAAATGGGTATCTGTTTTTATAAGAGGAGCTAACAACATACTAAAATGATCTCTGGGAAATATTATGTTCCAGAGAAAAATACCGGCTTCTATGCAGCACCTTTCTTCTGCATAGCGCTGCAACCCAGAATTAGCCAAATGTCATCTGACTCTGTTAAAATACATGGATAGAAATTTAATACATCTGTCGGTTTCTTTTAAATGTGTATAGACCTATAGCTGTAGATGTGCTTCTAAATGTAAATAGTATGAATGTACATAAGTGCACACTTCTACACAGGCATTTGTATATCTACTTCAAAAACGTATAGCAGCCAAATGACTTTCTAGCTGGTAAAATTAAAGGGATATCTCAATTCTTCATGAGGATATCTCAAAGGGATATCTCAATTCTTCATGAGGATATCTCAAAGGGATATCTCAATTCTTCATGAGAACAAGGAAAAGTGGAAGAATTTGTACTGATGCTTGAATTTGGGGTTTTAACTAGATGTGTTTATATAATCAAATTCTTAAGCAGCCTAATCTCAAAAGAGATCAGCTGCAGTGTGTCAGTAAAAATTAGCAGATTTGCTGCAAATTATTTTGATCAGGTGTGTAATTACATTGATCTAGAATGGTTAATCTTTTGTGCAATTTAGGAGCCATAAAGACAAGAATTTTTATTTTAAGAGATGCTTGCACTTGTTTGTTAAGGATTAGGGAAAAAACAAAACACAACCCTGTGGATGTGTCTTTCCCTTCAACATTTACTTATTTTTAATCTTCTAAAATTCTGAATAATATGTATGAAACTTGTCATTGAAAAGTAAGATGCATTGTTGCAAGTTCTGCCAGATTCTACTTTTAAATAGTTCACGTGGCTTCTGTTGCTTGCGCTGGGACTGCACAGACAAGTGCATGAGATGATCCCTTACTGTTAGCCAGGGCTTTTCCAGTTATTCCCTTTCTACTGTTTGTAGCCTATAATTAACTCTTGCTTCCCTATTGTCTTTGTAAAACAGAAGTTCTTCTGCAGGGTTGCTTTAAATCACCTAGCATAACAAACCCAGCCAGGTATAAATGCATGCAGTAAGGAACGTGGATTGTTCCTTACGGCCATCAAACCAACCGTTTCATGCTGGTTAGAAGTTGGAGACGGTATAGCTATGGCTCTCAAATCCTTCTTCTGCCCCGTGTCCCTGAGTACACAGCTCTTACAAGTCACTGTGAGTTACTGACCCGTTGGCACTTGATAAATATGAATCCTTTTCTCACAGGCTTTACTTTGATAAATACCTAGGAAAACATCCCCATTATTCTTCCTTCAAGAAATAAAATGTGACACCGGGCATTGTGGCTATTATCTTCCACCCACACTTCATTTGTCCTTTGAGAGAAACCTTGGTCACTTCATTCATTAAGCTGCTTAAAGCTTTACAAAAATGTTCAAGTTCTCTCAGTTGCTGTTAATCTTTGTTAGTTTTTCTTCTTTTAACATTTTAAAATGTTCTGTGAATTAGGCACTACTCCTAAAGAACGTTCAAATATTGAAATACTTCTTGATTGTCTTTTTTTTTTTTTTTTTCTCCAGACTAGTGTGTACTGTTCTTGAGTAGAAACATGGTGGGATGGTATGAATGAAGCAGAAGATAGCTGACACAAAAGAAGATGGATTGGGGAAATTGTATTGTAGTTAGGCACTCCTAAAAACCTCAGATAAATTGCTGCAATTCTACCCCCTCGTCAGCAAGGGTACAGACAGTAGAAATACCATTGGAAATGGTCCCTGTGCTCATCTACTTGGATCATGGGGCATGAGACTAAACCCAGGACTGTTTTGAGTAGCTGGGGAACTGGGAGCCAAGGCTTTTCAGAGGAGCAAGCTGCTGGTTTCCAGTGACTTGGGAACTTAGCTGGGTCTGTGTGAATCCTGCCTTGCATTGGAGCAGAAATCCATTGATCAGGTGGCCAGCAAGAGGTGACTGTTTGTTTGAATGAATAATTCCAGGTTAAGTCTCACCTAAAAAAAATAGTGAGACTGTCATTACCAAGTGAGATACTGCATGCTATTTCAAGATCTTGTTTTACTTTTAAGTCTGAGGTAACGTTTTCAGTTCTTCTTGAATTCTAACAACTTTCATCTAAGAACTTGCATTTTAGAACTGTTTTTATATATTTAGACAGGACACGTTACAGAACTGGTAGCAAAGTGATCAAGTTAGTGTTTTTTTTTTTTTTTAAATATAGAAGTCAGAATTGCTCCACCTCTTCCTCTTCCTGATCTCTCCTTGGAGTCTTACTGTCTTTTGTGAGACAAAGTACAACTTTCATGGGCTTTGTGGGGCTGGAGCTACCAATCTTTATTTATCTATATCCTGCTTACGTTAAATAACCAAATTTATCATTAGGGAGAACAATAGAAATCATGCTCAAATGCAAAAACAGTGCATGTTTCGCATTTCTGTTTTCTTAATTTTTTTGGAACTCTTCCTCCTGAAGATGTTGACTAGCATCTCTTGTGTCTTTAGAAGAGATGGGATTTGATAGTGGGTGGGAAAACAGAAAATTTTATCTTGATCTACAAAAGGGTAGAGTGGTGAATACCTTGAACTGCATAAACTAGCATTTACAAAACTTGCAGAGAGCACTTCAAGTTTCTCAGACTTCCTTCCATAATGTGTTTGTGATATGGTCTCTTCTCTTTGGTGCCTTTGCTGGGTAAGATGTAGTAAATTCCTGCATAAAATAAATCTCTATATAAAAATAGTAGTGTGAAAATTAAGGATCAAAAACTATCAGATTGAACTGTGACTGGCATTGTCACACTTTTAACAGCTAGTAACATACTGGATTAGTCACATTTAAATACCAAACCTTGTAAATACAGTATTGAAAATACCTAACAAAGTTTTGTGGAAGATTTAAGTAGATAACAATTGTTAGATGCTCCTGTTTGCTCGGTTTATAGTCTTTCCTAGCATCAGTGTTGCTTTAGTATGGCTTCTGGAATCAGTGGTTTTATTCCAGATCATCAGAATTTCATCAGCAATACAGAATAAAAAGCATTTGCCCTAACAAAAAGGATGGGTTTAATTGCAATGTTTGCCTTTTATTTCTAGAAGATGAGTGCTGTGGTGGGGGCGCAGTTCTCCACCAAAAGAAACGTTAGGTAACGTTACTCTTTATTTTCAGAATGTGTGTGGTGTCGTTGCTGCGTAATGGCCAGTAATTAAATGAAGAACTATGCAAAATGACACGGGCTTGTTGTAGCTCCATCAATTGTATAGCTGTTATTCTATAAAAGATTTCTAGTTGCGTTGCTTTAAAAGTTGTCAGAGACGAAGACTGAGCTGGGCCAGGCAATGCACATGCTCTAAGCGTGCTTCACTGCTTTATGATCTTGTGTGCTTAGAGAGTAACAATAGAAAGACAGTTTGGAATCAAGTTTCGCAAGGAGCTTTGTGGCCCAAACGTTTCCTGTTTTTCTTTACCAAAAACTATATGTAAATTGTAAACTGCATATGTAATAAAATATGTAATAAAATATGTAATATGTAAACTGCATGATTTGTACACCTGTAACATAGAAGTTTTAAGCTCCTGATGGCAAAAGGAGTTATTGGACATCCTGTTGGAAACAGTGCATATAAAAGCACACAATCCCGCAGCTCCTACAGCAGCTTTCTTATAGCATATTCACCTATACACATTTGCAAGAGGTCAAGTGAGCTGGTGCAGGTATAAATGATGTATGAATGTAGAAATGGACTCTAAAGAGTAGAGCTATTGCAATGAAACTGCACAAAGCAACGTGATACGCTAGAGAAGGCTCTTGGGCTGAGTGATACTCTTTCACTTGCCTCCTAGCAAAGGGTTTTGACTTGTCTTTTCATGGAGAATTTAATTAGGGTGTCTGAAGAGGTGGTTAATTCCAGCTTCTCACCTTCTTCAGGACTAGAACACGAGTTCTGACTCATACAGGCTTGTGTGATAAGCAGATGCTTGAAAGAAGGGTTCAGTTCATGTTGATACCGTATTTGATGAGGGAACATCTGAGCTGTGACTGGTGTTGGTACAAGCCATAGGTGTGGAGGGTATTGGAGGCTTGTTTGCTGCTTCACAGTTCGAGTCCCAGCCCTACCCTCTGCCAGTTTTTGTGAAAGGAAAAAAAAAAAAAAATGGAAACTTTTGGCTTAACAGATGTCACAAATATGAAAACTCCTCTTGTAAAGGAATAATTTTTAATCTAAATATGGAACCTGGAACTAGAAAGTGAACCAGTAGCAGAAGTGATGCATGGGACTGTGGGATTGTTTGGAACATGATGCCCTAGAATTAAGGGCAACAGACAGTGTCCCTGTGGGCTGTAAGAGGCAGTGAATTTAAGAACCTTCTGAGCAGACAGAGAAAGGCTGCTGTGGGATCCCACACACCTCTGTGTGTGTGTAGAAATGAGGTGGGTAGACATTGACCGTAATTCAAAATAATGGCCAGCAGCAGCAGGCTTCTAGCTTTCTGCTGATTAAGTTTGGGGCACCACGTTGCTTCAGTAATAGGGTTGTTTGTGGTTTTTGTCTCAACAGCTTTTTCTATGGCTGGAAACACCAATAATGGTGCTCAACAGTTTGTCAAGTTACTTTGTTCTATTAATTTCCTTTGACCTCTTAAAGCACGTAGAAGTGCTCTTTTCAAATGTTTGTTTGTGCAGTTCAGTCTTTTCCATTGTCTTCATCTTGCTTGATAAAACCTGATGAGTCCATTTAAGACGTCAGCGTGACCCTGGCATGTCACAAAGATTGGGCACTTCAGTCTTAGGTGGGATCAACCCAGATAAGTCTGAAGACCGCCTCTGCTTGACTTGAAGAGAAATATGGCAGCAGCTGTCATTGCTGGTTTTTTGTATCTGAGGATGGATTGTATTAAGTAGTTGCTGTGAGGTAGAAAAACCTCACAGCAGGTGAGGTTTTTAATGAGTCTAGACGATGTCTTTGGGTAGACTGAAGCATCACATAATCTCTTTGTGGTGACTGCCAATAAGAGTGACCATGAATTCTAAGTGCGTTTGTGATTTTGTAAAATGGACGCGTTATTGCTAGCAACTAGAATGAGATCATCAGCTTGTTTTCTTCGTCTTTCTCATAGTAACAACTAAAGGTCAATACTGAGCTGGATTATGTTTGAATCATTCATGATCTAATGCTTTGTATCCAATTAGCAATTTTCAGAGCAATCTTTCCATGCAATTCAGAATTATTCTGATTTTTGGAAACGCTGCAATTAAATGCTTATGTCACTTCCAAAAAAATGCAGTGGTAAAAAGATTATTTTTTATTCTCCATAGCAGGATTCTTACAGTCCTATTTAGAGTCCTGAAAGCCATGGCTCTAATCGAATTAATAATTGCTTTTAATTTTTCTAAGCGTCTGAAAAAATGGACTGTTTCCCCTACATGACCTCTGCTGCACGAACTCTTTGAAAGGGAAGTTGAAGGTCCTGGAAAGTAATAATAAATGCTTTAAGGTTCCTGAGTAAGTCAAGTGTGTGGCCCCTCCTCTTCCCCAAAAGAAAATAAACAAAGCTTTCAAACTGATGCCTGTATCTTATTTTTTTCCTGAAGTGTCAAAAGTTAATCCTCACGTAGTTGCTCTGTGGCTAGAAGTCTCTGAAAGGTGTGGGCAGTGATAATATAAAACAAAAATATTATATCAATGCAAAATTGAGAAGTTAAGGCAAGGAATGCTTTAGGGTAACTGTAAGGAAGTACTCCCTCATGTTGCTGTCTGTAGCAGATATTGAAACTGATGTGCGAGATCTTTGGGGTAGCGATAACTTCATTTGGAAACAGCAGTGAGTGATGTGGGGAATACTGTGGTGTTCAGGGAAACTCATCCATTTCCAAGCCCTTCTGATCCATCTGGACAGGATAAACCAGAGTAGGTGGTGGAGCAGATTCTTTTTGTGATCTTGGAGACCTTCTTACTGCTTTCCAAGGACATCTGCTTGTGCCTGACTTGCAGCTGCTGTTATGAGCTTTTCCCTAATAGAGCTGATTTGGAGGACTCATGTTTTGCTGGTGAAATGCTTTTTCAAAAAAAAAATAACATGAACTATTTGGATTAAATGTTGACGGTAACCTTCTGTAAAGAGGCTGAAAATATTGTGGATATTTTTAACCTCAGATAAGGATTTGAAACTCCTGGAAGTTAAACTGCATCAGAAGATGTAGCTGAACAAGTGAGAAATGAAACTTTCCTGTATCAGATGGGAAATATCCTCTAGTCTTGGTGGGGTTAGGGTACTATGCTGATTCATAAGAAGGCACAGCCATTAAGCCTGCAACTATTTTCTGCTTCTTGGTGCTGAATCGTGATGTGTCAAGACCGATCAGGAGATTGGACTCGATCTCCAGGGGTCCCTTCCCACTTTGAGCAGTCTGTGATTCTGTGCCTGCCAAATACAGAGACTGTCTGCTTGTCCTTATGTATGATTCTTTTTCAGAATTTAATAAGCAAATGAATGCATGTCTCAGATCCTAACCCTCAAATATAAATTTATCAGGCATACCTGTAGTCTGAGATATTTTGGTAGGAATAAGTCTTTCCTGTGTGTGTCATCTTGCCTACAAATTCTCCAGCGTTCCTTAGTCCTGCTTCACTAAATAAATTTACAGAGCAATTGTTTTAGGAGTCTCTTAAACCTAAGTGATTATTAAAAGGGGATGACCCTTCACAAGGGATCAACTTCATCACCTAGTGCTATGGGTCACTTTTAAACTGCTATAAATTGGTTGGACACCTTGTTCCAGCAGCTATTGCTGTTGTGTTGTCAGTAGGCTTCTATAATAATAAATGTCAGAAGTGCAATCCTGGTGCGTTGCTTTCTCTGGGGTAGCTTTGTTGTAGTCCAAAAACTCATCAGCAACATCCAAGGACTCGAACTGCATTTTGCCAGAAGATGTCAGCCTTGTTTATGTAATGGATGCATGAGATACCAAGGCAGTAACCTTCCCACAGGTGTGCTGTGTCTCTCCTAATCTCACTAAATTTCCTCTGGTGCTCTGTAAAAGAAAATGCTCCTGTGAAGCTTTGTTTTTGGGCTGACGTGCACTGGAAAATTACTACAGTCACTGGCCTAGATGTCACTCGCAGCGCTACCTCTTTGTTCTTCTTCGAACAGCAAGTGCAAGCGAGCTGACAGGCTACCTGGATAAGTGGCCTCATACAGTCCTAACAGGGAGCTAATAAGCAGAGGCAAAAATCTGTTTTATGTGTACCGATCATCTGTCTGTCACTAGGCACCTTTTAATAGCGGTAATTTAAGGGATATCAAGCTGTTCCTCCCAAGCACCTACAATTAGTAAATAATACCTCATAAAGCAAAGGCAGAAACATTGTTTTTTTATTTTTTTATTTTCCCCAGGAGTGAAATTAATGCCAACAGTCAAATTCCTCTTTAAGGAGGCTAAAAGTTCTCTGAATGCTTGTCAGATTGGGTAACAGGGAAGCTGGTATTCATATGAGAAAGATCTTAAGTAAATTTGCCTAGTGAGGGGTTAGTTGCTACGAGAATGTTGTTTCATGATCCAGTCTCTGAAAATGTTCACTTTTGATTGCCCAGTGAATGTGGGATTGCTTAATATAAACTTCTCATAGGAGGTAAAATAGCTTCTTCCCCCTGAAAACACCTCTGCCTGTGCACGCTCGTTTTCTTTTCATCTTGTTTGATCCTGTCTGTGATAGTAACCTGAAGGTCATTTGCCAGCAGCACAGTTCATCTCTTTGATCTTGGCATTTTCTTGTAATGACAGGTTCAGAGGGGTGGCTGTCAGTTCATGGCAGGCTGAACAAAATGGATATGTACCACGTGTTGTGGCAAAAACTTAGCTACAAAAGCATCTACTGACCTTGGAGTTGAGTAGTTGGGTATTTTATGACCTATGCAATCATTAGCTTTACAAATGCATTATGGTATGAAGAGGCACTTAAGCATACTAAGCACCAAGCCTGAGGTTCTTGTACGTTGTCCTGTTGTCCTGTAGCCCTCTGAATGTACGCGAGTGGTTCAGGAGAGCAGTAGCTGATGCATGCCTGCATTTGGAGAATGAGGAGATGGCATGCTGAGGGAAAACACAGCACATGAAAAACTTGCAGTGCACTTTTTTTTTCTTTTATTAAAAGCTGTCTGGTCATAAATACCTAAAGCTCAGATTTAGGTTTTGGTTATTTCTATAGCTTCCAGACTATAAATGTTTTGATGACTTCAGATGACTTGGAGGGAAGGGAGGGGGAAGAAAGTCAGAGCCTCTTGCTGCTATTTTTTTCTCCCAACTGATGTTACTGAGGGAGTGTGCAGAGGCCCGGGCAGCTGGTTAAAATGAATTAAAAAGCAGCCTAAGCTCCCTAGAGGGAAATGGGAGAGTGTTTTCTCGAACACACTAGTACATCAATCCACAAACAAGGAACTGCAATAAGGTGACAGTGAAGGCAGATCCTGTGGCAACTCTCCTCTGCACTTCAAGTCAGAAGCTCTTGGGTTTCATCTTAGGCACTCCAGAGGTGTGGGCACAGTACCATGAGCCGGGGAGAAGAGGAAAAGACATGACTTTGCTTGTTTACTTTTTTACCCCTTGCTTCTAAGTTTATGCCCTGTTGAATACAGGGCAGTAAGAGAAGCTTGCTGGTTGGGAAGTCTATGCTGAGCCTGCGTTAGGAAAGTTCTCATGTTTGTCTATATGACTAAAACCACCTTCGAGCATATTCACCATGGGGCTGGGATAACTTCATTTGTGCTAGGCACCCTGCTGCTCAAGTTACTGAAGAAAAAACAATACAACCACCACCAACAGAAAAGGCAGATATTAACAAAATGGATACATCTTTCAGGAGCCCTGTGGGGATTTTCAGTGTAATTATATTTTCACTCATATTTGTAACTTATTAACTGAAAGGGATTTTTTTGTTTTGTTTTTGGCACTTGCATCTCATTGGTAAACTTTTCCCATTCGTCTCGATTACATTCTCGATTGAATTTTTCTGGTAGAGGAAAAAGTTTATGGAGCCCCTGCAGCATAATTCTGATTGCTAAAGGTGTTGCTGGGATCTGTGAAGAGAACTTGCAGTTTGCTGTAGCTGAACCCCAGCAGGCAGCTCAGCACCACACGACAGCTCACTCACTCTCCTTGGCTCAGACAGGGGAGAGCATTGGAAAAGTAAGCGTGAGAACTTGTGAGATCAAGACAATTTACTGGGTAAAGCAAAAGCTGCAAGCAAAGCAAGGAATTAAGCTACTGGCAGGAAAGCAGGGCCCATCATGCATAACAGTGCACTGGGAAGACAAACACCATCACTTGGAACATTCCCCCCTCTTTCATCCGGCTGGTATCACTGAGCACAATGCCCTGTGGTATGGGACATCTTTGGGGCAGCTGGGGCCAGCTGTGCAGCTCCTGGTGCACCCCCAGCCTCCTCGCTGGCAGAGCAATGTGAGGAGCAGGAGAGTCCTGGGCTCTGTGCATGCACTGCTCTGGAATAATGAGAAGATGGGTTTTCAGCAGCAATCTAAAACAGCATCGTATGAGCGTCTATGGAGAAAACTTACCGTATCCCAGCCAAAAACATGATACAGTGCAGTTTTCAGAAATGGATCTCGGATGGGATTCGTTCATGCAGGGTAATCAGTCTTCTTGGAAAGATAATCTCTGTATGACATTAACACAGGTATCGTTGGGTTTGGCCCAGAAACATAAGCATTGTCTTGGAGTAAATAAAATTGCGGAGAAGTACCACTTTCACTAGACAGGGATTTGAGAAAGGACTGAGATTTAGTTGGGCTTTAGGTGGTTAGTGTAATTGAGCTATCAATTCAGATATTGCAGTCTTCCTCAGCAAACCTAAGTTGGCTGAACAGCAAGAAATTGCTTCAAAAATTACATTTTATTTAAAGCATTAGAAGGGAAGATAATGATTGAAAAAAGCTTGAAATAATGCTGTTAGCGCAGATGGTTCAACTATGCACATGTCCAGCAGCCGTCCAGGACATACCACTGAACGGATGGGAACTGGAAAGAAGTTGGGTTGCTGCCACGGAAGTAAATAATGATGCCAGTTTCCTTTTAGTCAGTTATAGCAATCCTGCTTCTTTCATTTCATTTCACTTTGTCCTTCACAGTTCTGTTGCTGTCATTGGGAATAAAAAGCTCAAGGAGAACAAATGCTCCATGGTTATACTTTTTTTTTTTTTTCATGGAGACTTAAGTTAGACTTGCAAAAAAGTTAAAGCTTGAACTTGTTAAGTTGCCTTTAGACTCTGTGGTTACTGTAGGTTGTTAGAATTTCTTAAATAGGAAATCTTAAATGATAAAACACCATGTCAAGTATGAAATTAAAAAAAAAAAAGTTAGTTGGAGTAGTGCCGTAATAGCTCTGAACTTGGAGGGAATAACATGAGCTGGGAAGCTGGCCCAAAGAATGTACAAAAAATGGAGTGCATTTTCTGTAGATGTATTTACAAAAGTAAAAATGTGTTTAAGTTGTTTTATACTGGTTAAATAACTGCTAATGAATAACTTAACTATTTTTTCTGTCTTGTTCAATGGTAGCTTTTATTTTTTTGTGTTTGAACCTTGAATGTGTTTTTTACTTTGAAACTGTTAACTAAGCTTCTGTGAATATCTTGTGACCTGGAGCTTATTGTGAGCAGTTAGCTCATGCTGTTCCTTATGCAACACTAAGGCTGTTTTGATGGAAAATGTCACATGGCATGTCTGTCTTTGCTTACGTAACTGTCACCTGAAACCTGATTCTGCAAATTGCTGTCTGCAGCACCAGTAGATTTCCACTAGCAGAAAGATGCTGTAATCAAGTTGATGACAATGCATCATATCAAACATGATTTGCTACAGTGCTAAGCACTTGCAGACCTTTGAATACTTAATACATAGTATTATATATTTAAAACAGTTTTTCCACTGGAGCTGGTAGGAACATGCCTGCTTCCTAGCTCGATGTGAAAAATACAGGTCTTTAACCAAGAGAAGTTTTAGCATTTAAATTCATAAATACTGCTTCAGTGCAATATCAGGCAGTAGCTCATGGCTTGATACTTGCTCCCCTGTAAGACTGGGTGCATACTTAGTAATGTATTGCAAAGCATCTGTCTGGGTGCATCCCTCACCCCACTATATTGTAAATCCCGTGTCCATCCCAAATTACTTAAGTTTCAGTGTCTTGCATAAACTTCAAGAGGGGAGTCATGTAAATTACCTGACTTAAAATTTACCAAGTTTAAGAGTACTCTCTACTTTGTCTGGGCTGTCCTTTTTCAGACAGTTTCACTTCAATGTGTTGACCAATAAAAAACCCCACACCCAAATAAATTTGGGAAGAGAAGGCAATGCTCAAGCTGGTCAATAAGCCTTAATCCTGTCCTGCTTTTTCCTTGATCATCAATGGTTGGTCTACTAACCACAGTCTTTTCTGCTACTAAGCAGACTTATGAGACCATCTTCAGAAGGAAAATCCTTTCGAGGTGAAAATCTTCCCAGGATGAATTATGTCGCAGCTAATGGAACAGACAGCTGTGAAGTCAGTAAATCTTCAGCAAAATGGCCTAGATTTACAGCTCTGAAATACACTGGAGGGACTCAAGCCATGCATACCCCCCCCCCAGGTGAAACAGAGCTGTAGCAATTAGTCTGAGAAGTTGTTTTGCTTTTCTTATCACTACTTCTGATGTCTTAAAAACTGAAATGAAAATGATTCAAGATGCAAAGGGAGGGCAGAATGGTTACTCTCAGCTATGTTAAAAGTTTGTTACTCTTACAGAAAAAACAGCCCATACAGCCTTACTTTAGCTTGCTCACTTCTAATGTATCCCCACTCCTTTTAATCCATTTTTTTTTGTCTTGTTTAACAACAGTCCTCAGTATTGCTTCCAAGAATTCTCTTCCCTCTGGAAGAGTGTTCTCAATAAAACGTTCAGTATCCATAGTTAGGTATACGCTTCCAGTTATTTCCTGTGGTGCCTGCACTCAGCTCCCAATGGAACGTGCTTTCTCCTTGCACTGGGGGGGCAGAAGTGTTTCAGGAAGACCTGTGCTTTATGGCAATGAGTTACCCAGTTGAGCTCAGTAGTTGCAGTAGAATGACCAAATGAAAAATGGGCAAAAATACTTGAGGTTGGGATGGTTATGTCATCAAATGAATAAAATATAACATTCCCATACGTATCTAATGTGTTGACAGCTTGTCAGCTTTTTTAATAGGGATCTAATGAAATCAGTAAGACACAGGTGGCTACAGCAGTAAGTTTAATGGCCAGATTCTGTCTGTCAAAATTACTGTGATTGTCACTACTTCTATGCGTTTACTTTTTACAATACAGATAAACTAAAGTGGCTGCTATCACTCTGAATGCTATAAAAAAGAAATGTGACTTGGCAGGTCCAAGCAGTTGTTGCTCTGAAATAGTGAAAATAGGTTTAACTCCTGTTACAAATTTAATTACTAGACAAATATTGGGCAAATGAAAACTTAGTTGTCATTTTTTTAAAAAAAAATCTGTTCCTGGTTTCCTTTAAGGAGAGTCTAATCAAGGAAGAATGAGCTTGCAGCTTATGCAGAGTTATGCAGGTGAAGACAGATCCTTTGTTATTAGAAAATGAATTCCTTTCTATTGTTGACTTGCTCATGTATTCTTGCAATGTTTTGGCTATGCATTATTTAGGCAGCTTTTTTTGGAATACATCCATTGTCACTGAAAGCTCCTCTTCCATGTCCTCTTCAGGCTGGTAAGTTCTGGTTATGACACACTAGCTTTTTGCCCTTATGCTGTTTTTGGTGTGACTAAGCCAGTCTCTAGCTGTGAAATTAACCTTCCTGATGAAGGTTATCTATCTCCAGTTCAGGAACATGGGTTATTGGGAACCAGATACTAGTAGTAAGCCCGATGGTTTACCTCATTTTGGTAAGGCCATCTTGCGAGCTCTGAGAAATAATCCATGTACTATTTAGTACTATGAAGACTGGAGCCTTTTTGTGGAAACATTTCAACCCTGTTCAAAATAAGATTAGTTAACCTCAGATAGTGAAGGTATTAGGGGCAGCTGGTGCTGTATATTGATGTAGGTTGCACCAAACCATGCACGCTGTATGTGGGGCGTTCATCCCATTGGGTGTGTGTTTTTAGCCAACTGGATTTCTGCATGAAGAAAGTAGCTTCCATGAAAACTGACCCAGCAGCTTGAGAATCTTTTACTTTCTTTTAGCTGCAGTGGGATATGTCAGAAGCCTTTATGAAGTGCTGAGGTATAAACTGGTCAGACTTTTATGTAGATAACCAGTGCATGTCAAATACAGAATTTGGGAGAACTAGTTTTGTCTGAGGAGAATTTGTCATTTTGTAGCAGCTGGCAGAAATATTGTGAGGGGGGTTGCATTAAAATGCAATGTATAGCCCTGTAAAGGAGAGATTCCTGTTAAATCTGAAGAATGGCTTCCCACATTTATGGAGAATAATTTAAGTTAGTGACTTGACAATAATTTATGCACGTTAAAGAGAAAGCAGAGGTTTATTAGGTAGCAGTAATATCATGTTATCTAGCAGCCAGCAGTAATGAGGTCAAAACTAATTTGTCATTATCATTTGCTCATTTCTTTTATTTTCTTGTAAATGAGCCTTCTGTAGCAAAAATAGGTTAAACCATTTCTGCTGGCATCAGGTACTTAAGGGTTATATAGTTTTATCCTTGGTTTGTTGGGTTATTGTTTTCTACCTGCCTCTGGCAACTTCTATTGTAGGGAAGCACTTTGTTAATTTTGAAACATAGGATGAGTACACAAATATTGGGAATAGAGAGTCTTATTTCTCACCCTTCAGAATTACAGTAAAAGTAATATTAAGTCTTAAAAAACTAAATCTTTTTTTCTAATACTTTTTTTTTTTTTGGTAAACACATTATTTAATTGAAAAGTCTTAGTATGTAAGTGCTTTTCCTAGTCCATGGACTGTTACTCTTGAGCCAGGCAGGGGATGAATATACACCTTAGTTGTTTACATATCAGTATATTAATGAACGTAAATTCTGTTTGTCACTGGTGCAACAACTGTCATCATGGAAATGCTCACCAGAAATAGCCAGCATTGAGCAGCTGGTCTCAAGCAGGGTCAAATGCTGCTGCTCAGAAGTGGGCTATGCTTAAAAAACTTCTGAAGACATTGTCTCTCCTGTCCATTTCTCTCCTTTATCGAGTTCTTTGGCTGTTTCAGGTGCTTATTTAAATTGGTGATTTTAAACTGTGTGGCAAGTGATGGATTTAAATCCCCTGCAAACTAAAGCTAAGTGCTAACTCCTCAGATAATGAAAGGAAGAAAGTATATGTCAAGGCAGGTGAAAGGTAGGGACTGCTTTGTCAAATTGCTGGTGTCCACCAACAGAACTAACGAGGGACAAAGCATTCACAATTTAAAATATTGAATTAGTTCTTAAAGCTTAAGGGGAAAATGTTTTCAGAAAGGTAAAGCGAGCCCCCGAGAAATGACAGTCATCAGGATGCATCACAGAGCCTGCATTTAAAAGCGTTTTCTATTATAACAGTGCCACTCAGAAGAAACAGATTTCTGCCCTTTCTGGCAATATACCAATTACAGAGGAACAAGAAAATTAGAAGCAGAGAAAAATTAAAAGTTAATCACCTTACCAAAGACAAAATATTCTACATCCATGCAGAGTTGCTAATGCCTCTATTTAAAATCCTTAAGGGGCTCTACTGCTGATGATCCTTTACCTAAGGAGGATGGAGATACCAAGCAACACGGGCACATAAAATGCATATCAGTTAAGTCACATCTCATACAGACAAGTTGTCCTGGTTTCAGTTAGGACAGAGTTATTTTTCCTCCTAGTAGCTGGTAGGGTGCTATGTTTTGGATTAGGATGAGAAGAGTGCTGATAACATGCTGATGTTTTAATTGCTGCAGAGCAGTGCTTACACTAAGCCAAGGACTTTTTCAGCTCCTCTCTCTGTCCTGCCAGCGGGCAGGCTGGGGGGGCAGCAAGAGCTGGGAGGGGACAGCCCCAGGACAGCTGACCCAAACTGGCCAAAGGGGTATTCCATACCATCTGGGGTCATGCTGAACAATATATAGGGGTGGCTAGCCGGGGTGGGGGGCCGGCTCTCGGGGTTGGGCTGGGCATGGGTCAGCGGGTGGTGAGCAATTGCATTGTGCATCACTTGTTTGTACTTTATTATTATTATTACTTTCTATCTTACTAAACTGTCTTTATCTCAACCCACAGGCTTCACTTTCCTGTTTCTCTCCCCCATCCCAGAGAGGGAGGGGGGAGGGTGAGCGAACGGCTGTGTGGTATTTAGCTGCTGGCCGGGTTAAACCACAACACAAGTCTGTGTGTTGGTTGCCTTGTGTGGTGGGCCAATGACTGGTACCCTTCAGTGCCAACAGAGTTTTTGTGCTGTGGAGTTGTGGATGTGCAGTTATACTTACCTAGGCTTTTCTGAAATGCCTTGGATTTTATAGGCTGTGACCTACTTTTTTTTTTTTTTTTTTTTTTACTAAAATAGCATGTATTTTTTAATGCTGAGGCATATTTGATTTTAAATTGCACCTGGTATCCTGAATAATATTCACTTACATGGGATAAGCATTAATGTTTTGAGGAGGAATCTATGTAGAGTATACTGAAAATCCATTATTAACATGCAAATATTCAATTGTTATGTCAAATTCTATACATATTTATATACTTAAATACAGGTGGTAGAGCACCAGATTATCGATGCTGCTTTTCTGTGGAATGCCAAATTCTACAATAATATATATATTAATTCTTGATTGTTGTAAATAATACTTTTAATGGTTAAGCTGCTTTGATGCTGGCTGGCTAACCTGTGCATGTAAAATGGATGGAGCCCACTTTTGGATGGCAACAGAGAGAGAATCTCAGAATTAGAAATTGATGGTATTGTTTTTTCCTCTAAACTCGGGAAGTAATTGACAGGAATTCTGAGGTAAGTACAAGTCGAAGCTTTGACAATAAAATTCTGTCGCATTCTGAATAGTTGTCAGGAAGCAGGAAAGTTTGGGATACCTTGGCAGGTTTTGGGGTGTGTAATAAGAAATGACATGAAATGCTTGTAAGATGTATCTTAAAATAAAGGGAACTAATGGTTCAATTGGACTACTAAATGTTCCCACTTCCTTGAAAAGAACTGAAGCTTTTCCTATATTCAAAGCAGACATAAACAATAGAGAGGTGTTTGAAGAGCATGGTTTCTCATCCTGTTTGTAATCAGATTATTCATTTAGGGTTTATTATCGTGTGATTGTTTTATTTATTGTTACCTGATATCAGGGAGCAGAAACTGAGCTTTTGAAGCCTGCTGTATAAAGAACACCTTTTGAAAAACTCAGACGCTCAGTCTGAGGTACCATATAAAGTGTGTGTTCACCATATCCTCAGCAAATGTCTTCTACAAACATCAAAGCATTGTAAAAACAAAATAGTGCTTTGTTTATGGGATGGCTTAGGCCAGATGATCTCATATTGCGGTATTGTTGTAAGTTGAGAATCCAAAACATAATTTATCTTTCACATGTAAGAATAAGGACTGCTGGCTCTTAAGGCAGGGGAATGGTTTAGATGGAGTTGCAAGTAGTGAAGTGAAAGGTAAGTGCTGCAGAGCAGTAAATCAGTCTACCGTCTGCAGAAGAGGGCAGTTGGCTTTGTCACTAGTTGTAGTTGATCATTAGTACCTGAGAACAGCGTCATCCTGAAGTTGCAACTCTGACACCACTTGGAAAGTGTTTGTGTGAAGTAGAAGAGAGGCAGGATGGACTTGATGAATTAGAAATGGCTTGCTAGAGGTGAGCTGATTTTACCGTGGCATGCAAGTCTAACATTACATACAGTGCTTAATTCTGGGACAATAATGGAATAATAAATAACCTGATTACAAGTAATTGCAAGTTGCTTTAGTAGAGTTCTGTAGAAGTCTTCTTTAGAAGCCATGCAAGGTAATAGTAGTCTAGCTCAGACCCTCATTTGTCTGTTTCATGGGTGTCCTGTTAGATCAAACCTCATGATCTTACATCTGGATGAGTGAATCTTCTCATTGCTTATCTTCTTGTTTGCCTTCCTTGCAGGTGTTGAGATGTTCCTAACCTACTTAATTTGATCTCCTTGACATGCTGAACAGGCAGGAGCTGGCCCAGTCACTTGGAATCTCAGTGTGCTGGGACAGAGCAACTTGAAAAATGATAATTCAGCCTCAGCTTGCATTTTCTTACTGCTGTTTGATCCTGAAATTCAAATAAGAGCATACCCTTAGGTTTATTTTCCTGGTCATATGGCTTGATTAGCAAGAGATCAGATTTCCCTGTGTTTTATTTCATAGTTGCACAGAAGTAAATTGGCCTTATAGATGAACAATGCAGAAGAGGCAGTGACTTGCATCACTGCCTGCAAGGGTTTATCTGAGAATGTCCTACTGGGACTGCTCCAACGAAGACACAGTTGTTATTCTTTCTAAGCCAATGTTTTCTTTTTGAGGAATTTGTTTAATTACTCTTTCATAATAGATTCAGTATCCTATTACAGTAACTGATAGGTGACTTTCAGTGTCATTCTCTCATACTGAGGGTTAGTGAGTAAACAGGCCAAGGGTATTAGAAAAAAGATTTATGTTTGAATATAAAAATGTCATCAAGAGCACTCTTTCTTGAATATCACTTGAAAAAATCTGTAGGACTAGCACTGTTTAAAAGCAAACCAACAAATAAAAGCCACAAAAAAATCCTGGAATTAAGTTACAGGTAGATGTATTTATAGATGTGAAGGAAATGAATATTTGGGAAAAGCAATGAATGTAACACAAGGAATATGACCACCTATTAGGTAGGCTGTGTGGGTGTGAGAAACATCAGTGCCATTGTTCATGAGTGGCTGAGGAAATTTAAGAAATAAGTGTCATCCCAGCCATACAGACAATGGCTTACAGGGTCAACTTTAATTTCTCTTGTGTCTGGAATTAGCGTCATGTTTGGTAATACATATATATATATATATATATATATATATATATATATATATATATATATAGCAGTGTACCAAACTCTGTTTATCATCTCCTCAGCTACCTTCTTTCTTTTCCTGTTTAGGGATCAGGAACCTACAGTTGTGGACAAGTCTGTGAAGCAACGTTTGAAGTTCTTCCAGCTACGCTCCCAGAAGGTTTTAAACTTTTCCAGCTACTCTCCCAGAAGGTAGGAAATACAGACCTTACTGTTTGACTTTGGCCTAGGCAAGTAAAGGTCAGAAATGTGAACTCCAGGATATAATATATAAGTGGTATATGCACTATTTTTTTAAAACTCAGTGCCTAATCAGTAAGTTAGGCGTGACCCAGAAGGTTCTTAGAAATATAACATATATACTTACATAGATATGTATATATATGCACATATATATATATATATATATATATATAGGTATTACAGTTATCCTTTATGGAGCTGCTGAAAGGTAAGTATTGGTAGTGAGGTATAGTTTTATTATTGAGATCTATTTTTTATACTGCCAGAAAGCATGCACTGTGGTTCAGAAATGTAAGTTACTGCATTTCTTTGCTGTCCAAGGGAAAATGTCTCTGCAAGAATTCCCCATACACAATAAATACTGCTGGTTCTGTTACTGATGAGCTATGTTATTTTTCATGTGATATCATCTCTTAGAAAACAGACACTACAGTAATTCAAAATGTACTACGTTTTTGTATATTCACAGTAAAGAAGAAGGTATGTGCTAGGAATGATTTGTTTAATTTGCAAGGAAAACTTGTTAAAGGAGAATTTCTGGGTGAAATAGTGATTTAAAATGACTAGTCAGAAGAAAACTAGAGAAGAACTCGTTGGAGCAAGTCTTACTTGCATTAAGTCTGTTCTATTTATGTATTTTTATGTGTTTTCTGCAAATATTTCATAGAATCATAGAATCATAGAATATCCTGAGTTGGAAGGGACCCTTAAGGATCATCAAGTCCAACTGTTGACACCGCACAGGTCTACCCAGAAGTTCAGACCATGTGACTAAGTGCACAGTCCAATCGCTTCTTAAACGCAGTCAGGCTCGGTGCAGTGACCACTTCCCTGGGGAGTCTGTTCCAGTGTGCAACCACTCTCTCAGTGAAGAACCCCCTCCTGATGTCAAGCCTAAACTTCCCCTGCCTCAGCTTAACCCCGTTCCCGCGGGTCCTGTCGCTGGTGTTAATGGAGAAAAGGTCTCCTGCCTCTCGAGAAAAGGTCTCCTGCCTCTCTTCACCTGTTTGGGTGAAGTCAAAACAGTTAACCTGCCTTGTCAGAGAGTTGGAAGGAAGGATTGAGGTGATTTTTTTTCCATTAAATGTAGATGTGATAAAGAACAGTGGGTACTTCTTTGTGTATTTGTTTTTTTGATTGCTCAGGATATTTGTTGGTAAAAAGTAGACTAGAGAGCTCAGATGAAATGTGGGAAATGCCTGCCCAAAAGAGAGCATATGGCAACTAAATGTACTTTGTTTCTGTCTGTGATGGTGGCCTATAAATACATGAGCACAATGGGAGGAAGAAAGACTAGTAAAACATTTGAAAGATTATTTGATTATGTAACTTGCCCCGTGTTGTTTAGCTTTAGCAGGGAATGCACTTAAGCTGCATTTTGAGGAAGGATTCCAAAATCATAGCAGTTTTGGAATAGCTTTATTGGCATGTTTTTTTTCATGTTCTGCTGGGTTCTGAATCTTGGATTCAGTAATAAATATTTGAGTTCTGCATGGTATTTCCCTTATAGGAAATATTTCAAAAAATATTATAGGAAATATTTCAAAACCTTTTTCATTGTACAATGAACATCAATTTCTAGCTATAAATTGATGTTGACTTCTGTGAGGACAGTACTTAGAGGCATCTGTATGTTACTTAGTTCAGCTAACAAGGGAGTTTTGCTTTAGACTCAATTGCACTGATGACCATTTGTCACGATCTGTTGAACATGTCACAAAACAATGCTCTATTCTTGTTCTGTTGCCAATGGAAAACTTGCACTGTAGTTAAGCAATTGACCCAGCTGCTCCATTAATTTTTGTGGGCAGTCCTCTCTTAGCACTCTTCCGTGTTGCAATGAAGCTATGAAAGAAGCAGCTATATACCCATCTTCAAAACCACCACCAACAAAAAGCAACAACAACAAAAATAACATAAGCACAGTGGATGGTGTTTCTAATCAGCTGAGGTCAAAGTGACATAGTTCGTATTATGTCATACCTGTTCGTCAGTGATAGCTTGGTACCTAGTACCCATAAACTGACTTTGAGTTACTTTTCCACTAAAATGCCTAGTCCCATTTTAAAAGTGATTAAGCACCCAGGAGCCCAAGTCAAAACTGAAGAAAGACCAAGTTCCTTTGAGAATTAACTTCTTATAAATGGTGCTGAATTAAACATTTATATGCTTAGAAATATTCCCTTTTGATTTACTTGCGCCCTAAAAGCTGTTTGCATTAAGCCACAGTTATTTGCGGCTTCTGCTCCCACGTGGGAGTGGAGAGTTTGCTCACATTGGTTTAGTTGTTTTGCATTTGATGAGAAAGTAGCTGGTGTTCATTTCAAGAACAATATGTGTAAAATATTTGAAAAGTCTTGCTAAAATTGTTTTTATTTATGTGCTGGGGAACCTTATAGTCTTGGTAACTGCATTTTCAAACTTTTTATTCCAAAGATTGATTCAAATGCCACAGCAATGAGTAGTTATCATAGAATTTAATCTAACTCATTTCCTGCTTGCTTTTCTATGTTTTGTTTTCCTGCTAGTGGCGGTGTTGTTGACACTGGAGGCAAATGGTTTACAGATAAAATAGAGGCTGCTGCACAAAGTGCTGCAGTGGGGAGATTCCAGGACAGATTTAGTTTGGAGACAACAGTTCTACTGTTAACAAGCCCAAATAAAGTGTGTGACTCCTGCAATACAGCTGGAGATTGGTCTCTAATTATGTAGCTATTTTCCCAACAGTGATAACACTGGCAGTAGGGCTGCAGCACATTTTTGGTGTTCATTTCCTACCGGGGCATGTTTATGTTGGAGGCTGTGCACAGACTGCTGTGTGGACATCAAATTGTTCTATTGGTTTGAGGATTAATGAGGTTAAATTAGCTCGGTCATTTGCTACACATTTTATTGAGGTTCAAGCTGTTCAGACAGTTGCAGTTAATCTAAGTAGCCCAGAGTGTTGCCAGTTAAATGCAAGTTACTCATCAGGGATCCAGAGTTCATTATGGGAAGGAACAGGACAACTTTACTTGGTGATAAAGTTGAACTTGATGGGAATACTCTCTTCCCTGTGTAATTTTAGAGGCAAAACTGGGGAAAGATTCATTGAACAATAGCACAGTGTGAAGACGTGATAATGGATTTAAGGGGATGTACTGCTCTTTCTATACCTGCTCTGTAAATGGAAATGTAGGTGATTAAAAGATGCCTGCAGGCCTTTGATTTGCATAATAATTGTCTCTCATTCATTAATGGAAAAAAAAGTTTAAATGTAAAGGGGAAAGTGGAGAGCTAAAAGGAGTATCTCTGCTTAAATACTAACCCTGCTGCGGTAGAGGAGTGCTGGGAAGGATGCCTGTTATGTCCGTTCCCTCAGCCCATGGGCTGTTGCATGCAGGTCTGTAATACAGGGGTTTTCCTTGAGCAGCTCCGCATTATGTCACTTATAAAATAAAGGTCTCTGCAGGTGCTACATACATTAAGAAATGGCCAAAAAGTCCCAAAACACTGAGACAGATACAATTAAGGAGGTGCTAGGGAAGAAAATCATGATGGTAATTTTACATGTGGAACAAACGAGGTTTTTCTTTTGGGTTGCAAAAGCTCAGTCTAACTTGTGGGGTTTTTCATACCTGGCCTTATAAATAGGTAAGGCTGCTGGTACTGTGGTAGACCTGGCATAACACCAAAAGTAAGCACCGTTCATGTCACAACTGCAGGCTTAGCTCACAGTTTTCATGATCTGGAGGGAGTCTGTTTTTCTTTCCCTCTGGTTCTCACAGTGCTGTCTAGCTGGAAAGCATATTACACTGTCACTGGGGGAGGAAATGCAAGTTTTCTGTGCTGCAAAATCTTGTCATCGTTCAGCTGTAGTAAATGCATAGCTGTTGAGAACCAAGGGGAAAAATCATGTCTAACATGATTCAAGATACATAAGGAGTTACTAAACATTGGCCTAAAACAAGTGCCTGCCTCTAATCTCAGAACAAAAGTATTTGATTAAGACCAATTAAAAGCATTTAATCACAAAGCAATCTCTTTAAAAAAATGTTTTGCTTGATGTACTCTCCTGGAAAAGTGCTCTCTCTGTAAAGACATAGGATGAAAATAAACCTTGAATTACTTGTATTTTAGCGTGTATTCATCTTATTGAGTGAAGCTATAGGGAATTTCCATTTAAGAGCTAACCTGATCTAGTGTGTTGCAGCAAATAACCCAGGTAGCATACTGAGAGTCCTTGCAAGGAAGGCAAATAAAGCACTTAAAGATTTGTGCAAGTTAGTTAGTCGGTGCTTAGACAGCAAGATACAGGGAAGCTCAGAGATATTCTTCCCTGTGCCAATGACCAATACATCATTTAGGTGCTTTGAGGTCATCTAAAGAGGTGGGGTTGATGGAGACTAGTTCTGTCCTGGTTCTCCAAGAAGCACCCAATTTCATCTTAAGTTAACTAAATTTGTATCTGGGAACCAGGATTTGAAGGAAACTGCATGGCTGTGAGTAATATACAGATATCTGCATTTTTTTTTTTTTCTTTTTAACCGTGTAAAACAGTGCAGTGTGGAAGGATATGTCATATTGACTCTTTTGACTCTTTTAAGTGTCCATTCAAACTGGAGCTGGTTTTCTGTGCCCTGTTTCAGTGACACACACTTCAGACAGGGACACCTCATGTCCCTCCCAGTTCCAAACTCTCAAACATAGAATGAGGAATGAAGGGGAGAGAACTTGGACCATGGAATGAGAAAAAAGCTCTACTGGAAGCTCAGAAGCATTTCTGAAGCTTTCTTACAAGTTTGCAAAGTGGGTTAACAGCTGCATATTAATTTATCATGTCTCTAAATGATTACTTTAATGCTTCTGAAGAAAAGCTAGCAGTACTTCTTGTTTTGCGCAATGACCGTGTTGGGGATTTTTTTTCCCTCAATTTTTTGGTTTCTGTTCTAACTTTAGGGAGATGGCTGTTTGTGTATATGAGCGGAGTATGTTGAAAGAGCTCAATTTCATTACAGTCTTGTGCTAAAGGTCATAATATGCAATTCCCTGAAACATTTGGACATGGGGAGCAGAGCTACTGTCACCCCAGTGTTTGAAGCCTGACAGAATTTTTCTGCACACATTCCAAGCCAAGCAGATGTCCTTAATATACAGTTAATTAGTGCAATGTCAAGCCCAAGCTGACATCTTAGCTCCCAAGCTCAGAAGTCAGTTCTGCACTCTGTATGTTCGTGTGAGTTCTGACTGGCTCTGAGCACAGGAAATAGTTAGCTAATAGGATGTCGTTCTGTCAATTTGACTAAAATTCTTGACCTCAGCAAGACTGGTATGGGGGTTTTAACTAATAGAAAGCAATACTTATAAGGTTTCAGAGGCTTGTTGGAATTCAGAGCAGAGGAAAGAACACCAGGAAGTCCAAGTGCCAGTCAGGTCTCAGTCTCCTTGTTTGCCTGTTGGTGTTAAAATTGAGCTTGCTTTAGAGAGTACCCACCCCTAATTGTGGAGTAGCCGTTAGTCTGGAATGTCTGGCTGAGTGATTACATCCATAGCTTGGGTAGACTTCACAACTGACTGCAGATACTTGGCAGTTCAGTTATGATGCCTGTTTCTTTTAAAGTTTCTGTAGTGGATTTCAAGGCAGAACAAACCAGGTCTAAGCAAGATAAAATTTGAAAAAGTCTTTTTTTCCCTAATAGAGAAAAGTAATGAGTTGTGATTTCATTACTGTCAGTTTTAACACAGAAACCAGCCAACTTCACTGCATGGAAACGTTTGACTACTGGACAAGGCCATGTCAGAACTGGATTCAAATAGCACATTGTTTTTACAATCGGTGGCCTGTGGATAGTGTATCTCATGTGGCAGGTTTGTGTGTCACAAGGCTCTCCCAGAATCTGCCTACAAATGTAAGGCTGTTGCATGATAAGTTCTCGGTGTTTGTCTGTGCATTGACTGATTTTGAATGAAATAACCCAGTGAAATGATTGATTGAATGTGGTAGTGCCTATAGTTGTCTCACTCTGTTCAGAACAAAGAAGGTGTTTCAGTCCTTGATCACCAGAGATTACACTTTGGAGAAGGACCAAGTGGAAAATAAACTAGTAATATGCCATTAAATAGAGTTTTAGAAATCATAATTCACTTTTTTTTTTTTTTTTTTGGTCAGAATAAGTTAGCTAGTCATCACCTAATGGGTTTTCTGGAGTTGCTGAAATGTGAGAAAGTTTGAGTTAATCTTAGGTATCTTAGGTATAGGGGTGTTAGTGGATGCTAAAGATGTGGCAGAAAAAGCATCAAAGATACAGATAGTAGGAGCCTGATAACGTGCTAGCAAAAGGATTGGGTAGAATAAGTAACGTGAAACAAATAAAGGATTATCAGTGAAGGGTGAGTGGGAGAAAATGGTGAAAAATGGACAGAAATGAAAACAGAAAGTGGTGGATGCCTGCAAAGATGCAGGACATTGTGGTGTTGGAAGGTGAAGGTCAAAAGGCCTTGAAGGAAACCTTAAGTGTGGGATGAAGGACAAAGGGCTGTATTTATGATGCTTTCTTTTGAAGGGATGTGTTGTACAAACTTGTGAACTAGCAAGCCCTGATCCTGTTTTTTTAAGCCTAATTGAGATGTTTTATGACATGAAACATACTTCATGGGGTACAAAAAATTATAGCCAGGAAGGCAAATGAGGATGTTGTCACATAGCAATCAAGCAGAACCTCTAAAAAAGAGCTTGTCACTGTACATAAGAAGACATGAAGAATCTCTTTGGGTTAAAAGTTAACTTTTTTTCTTGAGGTTCATGTGATTTTTCCTGTCAAGTAAATTTGTCTACTTTCAGGAAACTATTCTTTTTCCTTCGCATTTTATTTTTCCATTAGGTAAAAAAGTAATTTGGGGGAAAAGGTCATTGTAGCAACTTTTTTTTTCCTCAATATCTTTTTTTTTTTTTTTTTTTTTAGTGTTAAAACATTTCTGTTATCATATCTTGACCTTATAAATGGGAACAAGGTAGGTTGTACCTTAAGTAGTGTTCTTTGTATTATAGCATAATTTAAAATATTGATGGGTTTGGGAAGGAGAGAGTGGAGAATGCAGATTTTGGGGCAACACATCTGCTTTATCTTTGCGTTAAAAAAAAAAATGCAGCTGGTAAATCAGATAAAAACTTTCTTCAACTGATTTTCTGTAGCACTAGACTACAGAACTCTGTACCTTAAGCAAGGTGTCCATTTTTCATTGTGTTCACATGAATTTCTCTTCAGTGCTGTGCTTTGCATTTGCTGACATCTTAGTTCAATACGTCTGCATATGTCTACCCCATGTAGGCATGGATCTTAAAATAATCCCTTTAGGTAGTGAAGGATGGCTACAAAAGAGTTCTCTTCATGCCACGCAACTATGACTTGTCTTGCAAGTATAAAAATTAAGTAAACTCTTTCCACAAAATAATGGAAAGCTGAAGCCACCTGAAGAGTATTTCAGTTGCAGTTCCAATTTTCTCCTTTCTCCACCTGTATGTTGATCTCCATTGAAACACAGTCTTAATCCTTCAGATACACTGTAACAGCATATTTTAATGCCCTCTGGATTAGACACTTGCGCTTTGACATTGATCTCTGTTGTTTAAATAATTGTTAAAGATGCAATCTAATATATTAAGCTAAGTCTGATGCTAGGTAACCCCCTCTGCTTTGAGGATTGATGAATTGCCTTTGATATCACTAGGAAATTAAGAAAGGTGACGAGTGGCAATGAACCCTCTAAAATGTTTTCCTAGTGGAAAAATTATGAAAATACTAATGTATTTTCAATATATATAAATATACCTTTTTTTTTTTTTAAGGTTCCTTGCCTTACTATTTTGGTTATTCAGGAAACAAGTCAAACATAGTCATATAGCTAAAAATCTGGATGTACCAGAAGAAATCTAATTGGGACTAAATGAAATGATTTTTAACACTTATTACTCCCAATTCTAACTGTTTCTAGTCTTAGAATTCGTTGACCCCTGTTAATGTGCAGATGTGTGTAAAGTGGGTTTTCCATCTTTGCAATGCAGTTAAAAATGGTCGAAGGCTTGTTGATTTTACTTATAATCCCTAGAGATTCAAAACCTTTCTGTTAAGACTGTTTAAAGAACAGTTGAACAATATATACTTTAATGTTTTTTTTTCAGAGCACTGCTTAAGCAGAAAGGCATGAAACAGACACTGAACAACTGAAAAGAAAACTAGAGTTGTCAACAGCTTTCAGTGCACACAGCTATGAAAAAGCATGAGAAAAATCATGCTACAGACATGCAAAAGTTATTCAGAAAAACAGGAAAAAATAAAGATTATTTGGCTTACCTCATAATTAGTTTGAAAGGTTTAAGGTTGTCAAGTTGTTTAAAAGGGAAACACTGTGTGTCAGTGTTAATTTTCTAACCTAGTTACGGCTGCTGTGGAAAGAAAATTAACGGAAAACAGTCACCAAAAATTTAGGAAGGATGAACAGGATAAAACCTGTAATAGCAGTTGGAATCCTTAAGAGAGGATTTGCAGCTGTTGGCAGGAAGGATTGCAGAACAGAAGCAAATAAACTTTTATGATGAGTTTCATCTCGGGGTGGCATAGAATAAAATCACCCCAGAAGAAACTCTGAAGATAGCCATCTCCATAGCCATGAATTGAACACTTAAGGTTACAAGGAACATCTCAAGGTGTAGTCCAACCTCCTGCTCAAAGCAGGTCTGGTCTCATCAGGTTGTTCAGGGCCTTGTCCAGCTGTCTTTAACACTTCGCACACACCCCTCCTGGCAATCTGTAGTTAATCATTCTCATGGTGCTTAAAAAATAAGAAATTTCCTAATACATAGTCAAAATGATGTGTCTTTTGCCACTTCTTCTGTAACTGTGTATATGCAGCAAGTCATAGTCATCTTGTCCTTTTCTTTCCTGCAAGGCTGCTTCCTAGGTAGCTGTATACAGATAGATGTAGCTATACCTATATCTGTATTTGACTAGATCGTATTAACCTGGGGCAGTCTGGCTGTATGAGTTGGGGATCAAAGAAAGCAAGCTAGAAGGACAGACTGAAAATGTGCGTGGACAGATGCAATAGAGTATTTGAATATTCACTCAAAAAGAAAAAGTTATTTGTGATCCATAACATGCACACAGGAAAGTGGAACCACCTGAAATAAAGAAACAAAGGAGCTGAACCTCAAGTAGTGAGATAAATATCCCCAGGTCATGGTTGTGATGCATTGTTTTGTCAGCTTTATTTTTCGTTTTTTTTTCAACCTTTGTGTGCACTGACAGGAACAGAAATTGTTCCAAGATGTGATACCTGCTCTAAAGCTAGCTGGAAAACACCCCCTGGATACTGCGATTTCTGTTCTGACCTTGCAGTGCAGGTTTAATGGGTGTTAGCATGTCCTCCCTGCTTAAAATCAAGTCTGATGCTAGTTTTATATTGTTTCCTGACACTAAACATTCTAGCTGTCTCTTTGGCTCCCTTTGTCTGCTATGGAAACAAAGAAGGCAATGTAGCAAAACTTCAGAAATGCTGAGAAAATTGAACTGCATAAGCATCTCCCTACTGTTCAGTCTCCTGCTTTCAGTCAGTTCAGAACTCCCTTTGTGACTTTTTGTTTCTTTTTGTCTTTGAGTTTAGTAGCAAATAATTAAGGGTTGTGATAATCTTGTGAGAATAATAAATTAGATGTATTTTCTCTGACAATGAAAATGTTTCAAACAACTGAACAGACTTTTGTAAAAGTGGTCAAATCTTTCAACACCACAATCCACACTTGCACTTAGTGCCACGGGATGCATGCTGGAGACGGGTAATGGGATTGCACTCCAGATGTATAGCATAGGTTGTTTAAGTGACATGCTCAAGGAAAGAAGGATATTTCTCTAGCCATGAGTTCAGACAACTGTCATTTCATTCTACTAATAGAAAAACAAAGTTTTTTCTTTTTTTTTTTTTTTTCTTGCAAGTGGCCATGTTAGGACTGCCAGAAGCTGCCTAAAATGCAGGGTGTTTTAGTTTCTTACCTGGTGTGTGCAGACGTGTGTGTATGGGGTGTCTGCATGGGAGTAAAGAGTGAAGTAGAAAGAAGGAAAGGAGTATGTGAGTGTTCATGCACATTTGAGGTGTTACTTGAAATAAATACATTTTTTAAAAAGAGCTGAAACTAAATGTGTGATCTGCCTAAAACAGGGAATTAAAATACATTTGTGAAAAATATTTACATCTACTGCTGCTCTTGACTGGTGAACCAGTCCTTTAGAGACTATAATCTATTGGCAAACACTGGCTACATTTTAAGAGGAGAAAATTGTATTGGGGGGGAAAAACAAGCAAGACAGGCTGATCTCAAGAGGATGAATCAACGTATTCCCAGCATATTTGGAAGGAAGAGGTATTGACAGATTTGGTAGCAAATGGCAAAAAGAAAGGTTGTTTTACCAAAGTATTTGGGGCCAGATATATCTTGTCCCTTTATCTGATAATTTTTTTTTAAATTATACGAAATCAGGTTCTGAACTTCATAAACAGTTTTGTATAAAACTGTGTAGAAAACTGTTGAATAAGATCTGAAAATGAAGGTAGAAATGGCTAAGGAAATACTTAAAATGGAGAGTGGGAAGCCGTACTTGTAAGGGAAGCATCAGTCTTAATGTGGGTCCTGAAGGTCTGTCTTAAGAGTGTTCTTTATTATGAAATAAATGATAGCAAATTAGGAGGCAGGTGGTAGCATGGAGGACTAGGTGATTGTAATTTGAAGAACTGAGTGGCCTTGATGAGTGGCCTGAAGGTCACAGGATGTGACAAAATCCAGTAGTTCTATGAAGCTCATGTGCTAATGAGAATTGTAATAAGCTTATCTCTTTTTTTTCTTTGTAAGATAAGTCTTAAACTGACCCCCAACAAGCTAGCCAGAAGCAACAAATACGATGAGGCTGTAGAAAAAGCTTGGGTTTGCTGCAAAGGAACACACAGATGGTTATGAGATAGGGATGCAGCAGTATTGCAGTCTGTAATGCCCATGTGGGCTTGGAGTTAACTGCTAGGCTTGTAGATGTTCCTTGGTGTGCTGTTGCTGGTTTTCCTAAGGTATATTTTGCCCAGGTTTATAGCATCTAAAGGGTTTGGGAGAAAAAAAATCCGATACTGGAAAGAGCTTAGGTTTCTACAGACATCCACACTTAATTTACTACCTTAAATCACTGCAAGCAATTAAAAAAGGCAAAACTAACTGCTGTTTCACTTCAGGATTTGAATAGTCTAAACTGAATAAGAATAAAGTTTAAGCTAGAGGTTTTGGAAAGCGCACAGAAAAAACATGCTTGTTCTTCAGCTGAAAAAAATAAAAATGACAAGACTGGAATTTTAAAAGCTTGAAATTGGTAAAGGATTACTACTGAAAGGATTATTACTATTCTGGAGTGCCTGTTACTGGAATAACGTGAGAAATACCTTAGTTATTTAAAAATAAAATAAAAATCAATGCTGTCCTGTGTATCATCTGTCTTGGGCAGGGGAGTGGGAAAAGAGCAAAACGAATGCACAATAGCCTTGAGTATTGTAGAGGCATGAGATGCAGTATCAGGTAGAAGATAAGAAATTCCTGGTCTCCTTCTCTGGAGATGAGTTACTGCATTGTGGTTGAGAAGTCTCAATGGGGAAAAACTGAAACCAACAGCATGATCAAGTGAGAGGTAAGTTTGCTTTGGGTCTAAGATGGAAAATATGAGAAAAGAAAAGTTTTTTTTTTTATCTCCAAGATGTGCCTTGTTTTTTCCTGCACGGTCAGATTGAAATGTGATAGGTTTTCTAGATAAGTCCCAGATAACCTAATATTAGATTATTGATAAAAAAATCCCCAAACCAAACAGTAAGCAAAAACTCTAAAGCCCATACTCTCATTATGTGTGTGCACAAAGGAGTATTATGAACTCTTTACTCCTTGCTTTTCATAATGCTTTTAATATTTGTGTGTTTGCTCTAATAGAGCAAAATGGTGTATTCCTTAAAAAAAAAAAGTTTGGGTATCAGCAAAATGTGTCAGGCTCAACATTTCACATGAAAATAGTAACGTGTTAAAAAGCGTGGGTACTCAAAAGAAACCTGACTATCTTTCATGTAAAATAGAATTCTGAAGAAGTTTGTTCTTTTGTGCTTTGATTGAAATCTCATGCATCTGTTTCTCAGAAAAAAAATGAAATAAAATGAGATCACTGAGGCAATTCAGTAATCAAGTTCTTGGGTTCTATAGCCATTGTCATTTTCTAACCCTGGAGAAGAGAAAGAAGCAAGGCATAAGGTTATAAAGCAGATCAAGCTCATCCTTGTTTAGGCTTTCTTGAAACATGAAAACCAAATGAAAAGAAAGCTAGGTTTTAGGTTGCTATATTTTTCACTAATTTGTATCATTTTCCATGATTCAGTGCAATTTGATCATATTAGCCTAAATCACTCTGCATGTAATACATAATGCTTTATAATTATAATAAAATGCACAGTGGGGTTGTTCCCAAAGGGACTATGTGCACTAGGTGAGCTTTCAATACTTGGCATAGATCTGGTTGTCAAAATGATGTCTAGCAGAGATGCTGGGGTTTCTCGGGTTCTTGTACCGAGCTACATGATAATACCTCTGTTTCCATTCCCTGCCTTTTCATGCATACTTGCTTTGACAGGCATCAGGGGAATCACAAAGGCAGCAGATGGTCTCTGCACAGTTCCCTCAAGCATAAAACAACATTTCTGTACTTGTTGTCAGGACCTCAAATTGCACCCTGTTCTATTTGATTATTTTCAAACTTTGGATTGGCCGTAGGGTCTCAGATGAGAAATATTTGCATACAACAAAGTGGGAGCAAGGGCTGAATTAAACTGGCAAGCAACTGGATTGAAACTAAACTCTAAGTAGAAGTTCTATGTGCTCATTTTTAACCAGGTTTGATTTTATTAACTTCAATGAAAGCAATGACCTCTACAAAAATTTAACAAGATCAAGGTTTGTATGCAGTATGTGTATGTAGGTTTTTCACTGTTTCTCTCTCACTTATCAAATATACTGAATTTATATTATTATTATGCATGATAAATAGCACTGGGGCGAGAGAGACAACCTGTACCAAGTAGATTTAAAATAAATATTCAGATATAGGATAAAGAATATAAATTGCAAATGCATTTCTTATCATTAATGATATTCTGTGGCAGTTCAAGTAACTGTAATGTATTGTTGAATGCAACTTAAAAAAAAATCAGTTTGCTGTGCAGAAATTTTCCCCAAACACATTAGATAATGTCAAGTTTAAATCTCTATGTGAGTCTACAGAGATGTGCATGCAGATGGAGCTATGGAAAGCCAAAGGAAAGATTTTCATGCGCCCGCTGGGCTCAAACAAATTTGTTTAATCTCTTTTCCTGCTAGCTTCATTTCTCAAGAACTCTAACTGCTTGCACATTCAAAGTTGCTTTGGAAGTGTTCAACATATAGAAAATGGAAATGCAGCCCGAACAAAGGGACTGTTGTATCAAGGGAGGAAGAAAGGCATGAAGAAAATGGTTTGCAAATGATAGGAACAATTATGTCATAAGGCTGTGCAGAAGCCAAGGTACAACTTCATTATCACATGAATTTAGTCTGAAAGATTTTTCTCAAAGCATGAATCCTTACTCAGTCAGAGCTTCCTCTTCAAGCCATCCTCCCCTTTCTGCATGGGGAAGTTACAGCATGATCTTATTCTTCATTGGAATGAGTACATTAGAGCAACTTGAATCCCTTGTTTTTTATTATTTTCTTAGCAGAGGAGATGGTGAAGACTTGGATTTCAGATTGCTACCCTGAATTGTATAAGTCATAGCTGTATTATTGGTCACTGAATATTAACTGGTGTTAAAGGAACTTTCTTACATTTTGGTAATTTTCTCTAGATTGCAATATCTGGGGGTATTGACAAAATGCTGAAACTGAGATTGACCAGGGTCTTTTCAAGGGCTTTCTGAACTGCCATTCCCACTTTTACATGTTTACATGGAATTCATCAATATATACAGCTAGGATGTGCAATGCTTCAGTAGGTGCATATAGACAACATGCTAGTGTGTCCAAGCACTGATGAGAATTGATGAGTTTATACTCAGACAGTGGTAAACAATTTCTTCTTTTTTTGTTGTTTTAAGGGTGTTTTTTTTTTTTTTAAAAAAAAAAAAAAGTAATTAAAAGCAAATAAAAAACACACTGATCTCTTAGAAGGGGACTAGGAAAGTGCTAAATACAAAACATGTAGTTATGTCGGTCACTTTTAATATGATTTTTACAAGTCATCCTGAATATTATTTCATTGGATTCTTCCTTATGTATTCAGCATATCAGCATAGCAGGCTGTAAATATGAGCATACTCCAAATAAGTGATGCAGTAAGTTTTGCAAATAAATGAATAAATTTGCTCAGCAGAGCTGCATCCCACTTGTGTTTACAATGTGTGAATGTTAGAGTGAATATGAACGAGTAGGAATACTTGCAGCAACAACAAAATCTAAGCAAACATTGAGATGGAATTTAAAAACACATTTAGAATGAAAATTATTCTGTGGTGTTTGTACAGCCAGGACATATGGTATGTTACTGTTTTTTCTCTAATGCTCACTTAGAATAAACGACATGACTCAATTTGAACAGCAGATCTCTTAAGTACTGGAGAATTCATGATAAACCTCTATCTTCCTGAAGATGGAAACACTGCTTTACACAAGGGTTTGTATCTTGTGAAGCTCAAATACAATTTTTAGTTTAATACTGAAAGACCACAATACTTGAACCTGGTTGTTTCGAAAGAATAGTTAGTTTTGTCTGTTTGCTCAGCTGTAACTCATAGCAAGCTCTTAGTAAGGACTCTGTAGGCTAAGGTCTATTTCTCTAATAAAAGGGCATTTGAACTCGTATCACAAGAGAATGTGATAAACAGAGGTGAAATTCACCAAATTAGTTACTATGAATCTTCATGTAAATCTTCATTAAATGGTTTGTAGATGTAATTTTGAAAATCCTTATAATATGGTCTGAAGTCCCACTGCTAATCTATACAAGGTGTGGATATGTGACCAAGTACCTGCCTTCATTATGAATTTGGGTGTAATTTTCAACACTGAGGAAAAGGCATTCCTCCTCCCCCCAGTTCTCTTCCCCATCTTTTAAGTTCCCTCTTGATCTAGTCATCAAAGAACAAGGAAACTGTGGTAAACCCCAAACACTGTGGTTATGCTGCAGCTACGCTTACTAATTTGTGTGCGTTGTGTTCCACTAGATTTCCTGTAAAATCAACCCCAGGTGCTAATAGGGTGGACTGAATGTGAATATGTGCACATGTAGTTGCTTTTATTCAACAAGTCTGAATCCAAGTTCAGCAACTGGAATGAGGGGCCTTTAGAGCAGCTTTCTGTGGATGATTGCTGGAAAAGCTTGGGAATGTTGCGTTTAGTGTTTGGTTTTGAGAGTTTGGTTTTTAGGCTGTACTGATAATCTCCATCCAAGATGCATCTGGATACGTGAAGCTGCTCCAGAGTGAGCTGGGCTTGGGCTGGGGCTCACATCTTCAGCGTGCTTTGTAATAGTCTGACAGATGTAAGGCTGTTGAGCTTTCAGGACTCTCCTGATCTGCAGATGAACTTGGAGTATAAAACAATGGAAGCAGGACATTTTGCACGTGTGCTAGTACGCTTCCATGCTTCTCTACTTCACTGCAGTGCTGTAACACAAAGCTGATAATTAAAAATAGTTTTGCTATTACAGACCATATTAGGTCATGAGCTGTTCATTGATTGATATTGGTAGGTGATATTTTTGTTACAACAATCAATGTTCTAACATTCTTAATTACAGATAAAACAAACAGGCTTCCAAAGAGGTCAATTTTTTCACTAGCTGCTAGATTTAGAATGCTTAAAGTAAAAGCAAACAAAACCAAAAAATTACTGTAACTCAACTGAAGGACCTTATTTGTTTAAAAGTTTGGCAACGTAGCTGTAAGATACAAGGGCAGTGTGAACGTGACCATTTCTTGTGTTGTTTTTTTAGACCAGCTCGGTGTCGGTCCTATGGATGGGCCGTTTGTAGCTGGAGTGTACAGGGATGTTCCTGAGTCTTATTTTTTCTGTTTCATCTAAAAGAAAGCTGATGAATTCAAAGTAAATGCAGTTTAAAATATTAATGTAAAGTGCCTCATGAAATCAGAAACAGGTCATTTGTGTATAGAGTAAGCTTGAACTGGTCTTTGTCTTATCTCTTATGTTATCTTTCATGTTAGAAGTTTCCAAGTATATTGTGCATGTGTTTATTCAGATTTTGGCTGGTAGAACTTGAGCTTTCTATATGTTTTTTTGTAATGGAGATGACTTTTTAAAAAATCTTTACATTATACTCTGAGTATGTATCTTGATACAGTTCTTATTGTGATTTTTTTTTTTAATATAGTGCTGCTGCTTTAAAGCTGTTGGAAATGTAAGTAATTTTCATGTAAGTCTTTAAGTGTTCATTCTTGCCAGGTGCACGTATTAAAAATTAAAAGAAAACAAACACAGAAACCACAGCCAACACCAGAAAGTTATCAGAAATACTGACCTTCTATTTCACTGCATCATCAGTCATATTTTCAAGATTTATAGTTTTTGCTGTGCTTTGCTACTTGAACTTTTTTTTTCTTCTTGGTTGTTTTGATGTATTTGATACAAAAGTGTGATGCTAAGGTGAATGCCTGTTGGAAAGGCATGGGAACATAGACAGTTGTTGTCAATTGCAAAGGACTGGGAACCCATGTAAACGTTGAGAAGAACAAAACTATTTTTCCTCCTTGGAATGCAAATTTTCCTTGCTTGCTTAAAGGGATACTCATGTTACCTAGCCTCTTCAGTATAGCACTACCAAATATTACCCAGTAGTGAGCAAGAAGCTCTTAAGTAAATGTTCTGAAATATGACTGAAAACATAATATTAGCTAGTAGTAATTCTCTAATTGGATCAGCATTCTCTTCTTTTGGCATCTGCTTTATCATAGTCAGATCTGGAGGGAAAAAAAAGGCAGTTATTTTATACAAGTAGTGGGATATTTGTGGCCTGTTAATATAGCAACAGATTGAGCATTAAAATGAGCTGTGTTCCTTACATGACTAAATTTAGGTAAGGTTTGATTTCTTTAATAGAGTAAATGGAGAGTGGGGAGGGAGACTGGCTAATGTCAGATTGAAATGTCTATGTGAACATCACATAGGGCCTATATGAGAATTATTTTCTTTCTCCCTGTCAAAAGGATCAGTATGTACCACAGACCTGCATGCTATGCACTCATGATGTACAAAAGTCCAGACAAGTGCAAACAAGGTTTTACACAGCAATTTACACCACAAGGTAACACACGAAGATGAACTACAGGTGAATTACATCTCCAGCACTCGGCGACTAAGACTGCTGAATGTGCTACTGGAGAAATAATTTTTATTCCTGTTGTGATATAACCCAGCTGGCATCTAAGCACTACACAGATGTTTGCTCCCCCCCTACAGTGGGATGGGGAAGAGAATGGGGGGGGGGGGGGGGGGGGGGGGCACGACTAAAAGCTTGTGGGTTGAGATAGAGACAGTTTATTAGGGCAGGAAAGAACTGCTAATATTGCTAGTGCTGGCTTACTTGGTCCTAAGTTAGCTATCTCATGGGGAAGAGCTGTATGTGAATTGCAGTGGGAGTCGTGGGAAAGTTGTAGGGTGTTAAATGTTTTTTTACAGTAATGATTTCTTCAACATTTGTAGGATCTGCGAGGCTTATGTTGTCAGGCCCATTAAACTGATAGCCCTCTCTGGTTGGAACCATTAGACTCTGAGAGTCCCAGATGATGAATGAGAGAGGACACTGTACTGACTGAGTACTAATAATGTTACCTGCTTCAGGCTTGTAGGGGAGAATTGCAGGAACCAGAAAGTTAAAGCATGCTAGTATTCCTATTGCTGTCCATTGCAGATGTTTTTGCAGACTTGATAGCCTCTTAAAAAGCCCAGAAAGCTGATTTGTTCCCATCTCCCTCAGCAACCTGGTAAGTGTATGTGGTTGTGTTTTATTATAAAATAAGATTCCATTATTTGCCTTACTAATTATTTAGCCAGGAAAAGAACCCTCCTTAATACATGAATTTTATTGCTAATATAATTGTTCTTCTAAAGGAATTTGCCTGCTAAATTATCGTTGTGACTTTCATCTAATAAAGATGTAATGATGAAATTGAATGTGGTAGTCTGAGATGAGGAAGATGATTTGCTTAATGTGGTCTTCTTAAAATGATTCTTGGACTTGTTGGCAATGGCATTTTGAGTATTTCCTGAGTAAATGTGTGGTAGTAGGGTGATAGTGTGGCATAGTATGTAGCAGTGTTACAAACAAAAAACATTTTTAAATTGAAGGAGAGATGGGAAATAATCAAAACATGATGAAATATCGAAGTTCGTCACTTATCTGACTGCTATGGAGAAAAGCACCTAACATCCCATAATAGTGTTGTTAGTGGCAGCTCTATATTGGGTTTCTGCAGGGAAAGTTACCTGTAATATTCAATATTGGACTAAAACTTTGTCACCTAAATCAGTTAGAAGTTTGCTTTGTCTGTCTCTGTGGTAGCAGGAGTTTGCTGTAGCTGTTCCCCTGCAAACAAAACTGGTACTGGTGAAAATTTGGTGAAACAAAGTAAAAAATAAATAAATAAAAGAGTGTGGTGTTCTGGTTCGAGAGAAGAAGGTGCGGGGAGATGAAATAAACTTCATGCAGCCCTTTTGAAAGAGGTCTTTTCTACTGGCAGTGCAAATGCTTTTACCTTGAGGTGTGACCGTTGCCATGAGCAGTTTTCTGAAACATTTCTTATGTGAGGTGCCTAGTATCACTGGCAGTGGAAATAAAATGTGCTTTTAAATATTATTAAAATAAAGATTGCTGGAATCATTCCTTGATAACATCTTTCTCCATCTACCATAATTTTCTAGTTTTACCAGCCAGATGTATTATATTCCCTTATGTTCTTAGTCTTTTTATTAATGCTGAAAAAGCATCTGAAAGCTTTCTGTATTGTTCAATAAATTTTAGTATTCCTCAAATGTCACAGTCTGTGCAAGAAGCAAGGAAAGGAATGCCTTAACTGTAGATAACTGGTCTAATACGTGGCACCATATTTCTCTCATTCTGTGTGTCCTTCACATACTTTGCTCATTTTTGTTCATCTTATGCTGCTAAGTTGTGAAGCTTCTGCAAGCGATGGTGTCCAGCTACCGTGGTCATGCTCCCTTTTTTCCTTTATTTTTTTAAATTATTATTATTTTTTATTTAAAGCAACCTGGTTGCAATTTTATCCTAGTATTTGGGACTTCTTTTTAAAATATGTCAGTTGTACGTGCTAAGTTGTATGTCAGCCACAGGAAAATGAGTGACTTTGCAAGTGAGTGTTAAGTGAGTGTTAAATTGTGTTTGTGTGGAGGAGAATTTCTGCTCTTTCTATTCAGAAACCCTTTTTTTTTGGGGGGGGGGGGGGGGTTCTTTCTGACCAGTATTCTGATTTTTTTTTCCTAAACTTGTTTTCTAAATTTAGATTTAAAATGAAGTTGACTCTTCTAAAATTAAATGAGATTTAATGCCATAATAGAGATAATGAGTACAGTGGAACAATGGAAGCTGCTTTTCCTGATGAGTTGACTGTTTGTTTTCATAAAAACATATCATTCATAAAGAAATGAGGTAATATCTAACATTATGTAGCTGTCTGTTCCCAGAGCTCTGAGTACATAGTCTCTAAATGGCAGCAAAATCAATCAATACTACTTAAGAGTATGCTGAAAAAAACCCACAAAACTAAACAAAACAAAAAAAACCACCTGCTGCTAGGAAGTGTAAAAATAACTGCAATAAAACTATCTGCAACTCGCACATAATGCACACAAATTGTTTAGGACCTCAGATATTTGTTCTGGAGATGGACAGCTGGTGTCTGGGTTAGACGGATGCTGCAAAAGTCTTTGGTGGTCTTGAGGATATCTCCAGCATGCCCTGTAAGTGGGTATGGAACACATTTGAACTCTGGTTTCCTGATCGATAAGCAGCTTGATACTTTACAGGTTAGTTTGTGGCTGAGATTCGCAGTAAGCTGTGCCTGCATGTGTTTGTATGTGTATCCTGCCATGAAAATGTGTTACTCTAAGCTATATCATTGTACTGCTACCAGCAGGAAGACTGGTTAATGTTGCTGGCCATCAATTTTCTAGATATGGTCTCTTCATCCTACCTTCGAGTTCTGCTCCAAAAGGCCTTGTCTGAGGGGAGTTTCTGCACTGAGTTTTTGCTAATTTGTGACTTAACTTCTCATTAGGTTTCATCTCAGTTTTTTTTTTTTTTTTTTTGTCTTGACCTACAAGGCTGTATGGATTTTGATATTTATAGATATAAAATGTATATGTATACATTGTGTATATATACACATTTCTCTTGCAAATCATATTGCAGTCAATTTGGTTGCATTAAACATATGGATTAAGGTTTCCAGGTGTCTTTGTTTCATCTTTTGTTGCATGAAGATAATTCTCAGAAAATTGCTCTCTCTGGGCCACATCAAAGAAAAAGCTTTATACTTAAAAAGAGAGATAGGGACTAATTACCAAAGATACAGCCTGAAATCTATCACCTAAGCTTCTTTGTAATGAATTTTCACAGTGCTTCTATGCCAGTGTTAAAGTTAATGGCTTAATTATCTACTATCAAATAAATACGAGTATTTTAAGTGGCTGCTAAAGTGTTTTGTCTTACAATTTAAAAAATGTTAATAACACTTGGGTGTCAAATAATGTTACTGAGTATATGCTTGCTACCTTGATATAGCTGTTGGAGAAAGTAATTCACCAGTATAGAAGATAACAATGATTATGATGATCTAATATGGAGAAATTACCAGTGAAAAGCTAGTAAAGGCAGAGCTGCTTTCATTTTCTTACAATTACCTTTTTAGGACACAACTTTCTGTTCATCCTTATGGTAACAAAAATAGGTTATATTAAAAACTGTTCATAGTACTATGTCTAAAGATGTAAAAATATTAAATGATAACCTCTGTAGTCTCACAGTTGCCAATTTTTCTCTTTCTAATTATTTCAGGTTCTCTTTCCTTCCATCAGCCTATGTAGAGGCTCTTTGACAAGGTGGTCATTTTGTCACAGCACTGAAATACCTGTACAAATCTACCTTAACCGGATGTATTTGTATATTTTTGGCTTTCTAAAAGCCAGTCAATAGAGCTCCAGAATTTGTGTTGGCATGTTTTGACTCAGCCTTTGAAAGTACAGCAAACTTAGTGACAAATGATGGAAAGGGCAGTGGTATCCTGAGCCCTGCTGTGCAACACTTATGCCAGGCTAGTTTGCTGGAATATTTTAGTCATAAAAATGTATTGTGATTATTTTTAACACAAACGTTTTGTCAGATAAAGACAGATTTAAGATGCCTAAATTTAGGTTAAAAATCCTGCAGTTCATTAATCTCAATTCTGATATTTAACTTAAAGCATTTGAGACCTTTCATTGGGTAGGATGCTAAACGCTCTGACTCAGTAAAATGAACATCTGACGGTAATAAAAACAAAATGGAATTTAGATCATCTCCATTTGAGAGTGGTGTAGCTGAATATCTCTTCTGGATGTTAGTGTGACTTTGAAAAATGATAGTCTGGTGGGAATTTCTGGTCTGTGGCTTGTGGACTGTTAACAGGACAATCAGTGGCCATCACAATTCACTATCTGTATTAAATTATCACTGAATGATGTGACAAATGTTATTTTGTTAGCCTGAACATTAGTTGTGAAGATGCCCTATTTTTATCCAATAGAAGAAATTGAAGTCTGAGCCAAGTCCTGAAGGCTGCAAAAAGATAACGATTTGGTTTTCAAGTAGAAAAGTTTTCTTGTTACCAGCAGTGAGGCTGCTATACGAACAAAGCTTGCAGCAGGACAGTCATATGTAGTGAAAGAGGGAAATGTAGAATTTGCTACAGAACTCATGTTTTTTGATGCTTTTTCCCGCTATTTTAAGGATTTATTTATTTATTTATTTTGGTAGGCGTGTTACAGAGCCTATTGTTAAGTAAAACAATTGCAGATGGATCTCTTAGCTCTTTAGAATTGCAACCTAAGGAAAATTTCAGCAATCAATTGCTACACCCATCAAAAGAGGTTAAAAGACAAGAGAATCAATGGCTGGGTACAATTACTGTCCGTGTTTTAGAATAAAACATGCTGCTGTTTGGCTATGTCTCCATTTATTTTAAATGGACAATGTTGTTTGTCTGGTGTATAGATTCATCGCAGATTATACTAAACTGTGATTTTAAATGGACATTTTTCTGCATCTAAGGCATTTATTAGACTATTCAGAAACCTCTGCAAGTCTTTGAAGCAGTGAGGTGTGGCTGCAGTGTGAGCTCTGGGTTCTGGTGGCATCACTGCTGGGTGGCTTGGGTCTGGTTTTAAGGTGTGCAGGAGTGATGGACTTGAGTACCTGTTTTTTCCCTATCTGTATCTGAGGGCTGGGATGGTAACTTCTGTTGTAAACAATTTACTTTGTTCAATGTAACTAAATCACTGAGCATCAAAGAGAATTGACCAAAGAAAAAATACTTAATGAACGAGAATTAACATTTAATTCATTTTAAATACACCTGTACGTGACTTAGCTCAGATGATACAGTGGTTTGAGAGGTCAGATGATTTCTCAGAATAGACAAACCAGTCACATTAGCCTCATGTGTCATCCTTATTCCAATATGCCAGCCTTTTTTTTACATAGTACTTATAATTAGACCATTCAGTCCCTTCTACAGCATGCTTTAGTGTAATCAAATCTTAGTTAACTAAACAACTTACAGGAAGGGGAAAAAAAAAGTGTGTAAGTCTGGAACAAATTATCTTACCTATAATGAGAGAGGTCAAATAAAGTACTTTGTGTGTTAAAGATAAATAGTGACCATAGATAATCTGTTACTCTAGTTTGGTGGGGAAGATTTGTGAGATTGATATCACTTCCAAATACATTTATTGTACGTGGGGAGACTAAATGTGTACGTCAGTGGAGTAGCAGTACCTGATTCTTTGTGGGGTCATTGTCCACGTGGAAAAACATGAATTGGAAACTTAAAAACTCAAACTATTTCAGCATATGTAACACTATATTTATATATATATATGTAACTGGACATGTCTTGGATATTTTAGTCATGCTGACAGTACGAGGCATGAACTCCATAATGAAGATGTCTAGTAATTCAGAGGTTCTTAAACACATTAAACTGTTTGTGCATCACATTTCTGCTGATAGCAAATCGATGCCATCAGAGAACTTGAGGTTTTAAATTAACAAATATAATTGCAGCCTCCCTGTTCAAGTAGAATGGTGTTTAAGGCAGTTACAATTTATATAAGAAATGCAGTAAGTGAGTTATATTGGTTAGCATGTTATAACAATGGACAGTAGGCTGTAGTAGGGGGTTTAATACAATAGGATGCATTGTTATGTTAGGTATCTCATTTATTCTGATGGCATTAATTTCATTTGTGCTGCTCAAATTTAATTTGTATTCTCTACTCATAAAATTAAAAAAAAAAAAAACAAATACTTTAATAGGTGTGAAGAAAATAGAATATATTTTTTGAACTCAGTGAGAAATACTTTGGTTATTATCCCTATAACAGTTACATCAGAAAACTTACTTTAAATATGTCCATGTATTGTATTTTGAAGCAGGTACCCGAGATCTTTCTAAGCACAACAGTTCTGGAATTGCAGGTTCCAAAGACTTGAGGCTAATTGGTATTAATGAATTAGTATTTATTAGTAGTGAGAATGTATTGAAGAGCATTTCAACATATGTGTAGATTGCTGGTGTTTAAAAACCAAAAACAAACTGAAACCAAAAACTGAAGATTGTCACTGGCTATCAAATATTATATTAGCTCTAACACTGAATTTGTCAAATGTAGTGAATTAACAGGAAATAGAAGTGAAATAACAGGAAAATATATTTTTTATGGGTTAAAGCAGCAAAAATAGCAATGTGAACTATTAAGAGAATGTGATATGCCTCACGCTAGCGCAAGCTCTTGCTAGCAACTCTAGAGGAAAGAATTTGCTGCTCTTTTCTGAAAAGACCATAAGATAAATAAAACAAACATCATTTCACTTGAATCGCTCACTACAGGAACAAGCTTTGAATGTTGTCTAATCTAAGTAGCCAGGTATGTTTTAGTTGTTTTTTCATCTGCCAGGAAAGAGAAACCATGTTCTCATTATTTATATGTTAACTCATTTTTTTATGCTTAGACTGCTGTTAAACTGGCCACCTAGTTTCTGCTGCAGCACTTACTGATGCTCTTTTAATGAAATATTATGAGAATGCTCCATGCAGTCTTCCTTTCAGATGGGTTGCAGAACCGTGTCGGTCCTAGGAGATGCCCTCAGGTTGGTGTTCTGGAGAAGAAAGCCAAATGAAGGGCAACAATTAAGCGTGGGCTGTGTGAATGATGCATGTTATGTTCATAGGTGTGGTCACATACTTCACGTAAGTTGCTCTTGTCCTTAGGTTGTGTATGCAGCAGTAAAATGAGATTTGTTGTTATAAATTGCAACGACACATGTCTGATAGGAAGTCCTTAATGCAGATTTTACAGGAAACCAAATTCATATGTTAAAGAAAATGCTTTTTTATTTCACTGTACTCTTTGGAGTTGTTTACCAAATAAAATTGCTAGATGAAATCCAAGGAACTGGCAATAGAGCCATGCCTATTTCTTATGTAAATTCATATGTAACAGTCCAGCGGTGCAGATGAATTTCTGGCTTCCCTTTTCTTTTACTGTACTTCTGTTCTCCCTTCTGTCTTCCTAGAGGTAAAGTTCATTTTGACGATAAATGGAATGTATTTATGATATACTCTCAAAATCAACACAGATTTTCTACATACACTGAGCCTCTTTACTACTGAAGCCTTTTGACAACATCAGAAGTACAAATAACACCAGTAAAAGGTGTCATAAGGCATATGTTCAGATGTGTTCTTTGTCTTGGAAAATGTTAAGCACAGGTTGAGGTAGAAGAGATGGAGAGGTTTCACTTAATTAAACTGACTGTGAATATGGACCAGTTTGTGTCCCCTCCCCATTTTTTCCTCATATCTATTGCAAAGCAAACTGAGCATCTAAGAACGGAATGCTCAGCCTTATTTTCTTCATATTCTTTTAGCCTGTTCTCATAAAAGCGAAGGGCTGATAACTTAGATAAAGCTACTGTAGAGCTACTTTGAATGCTTTACATAAGCTATAGCCATGTTTTGGCTTATACTTACAAATATTGTCTGTAAAAGTTATCCAAATCCTGATTATCATTAAAACTTAGCAAGTTAAACACAGTGATATTAATCCTTGTTTGTGGTTGCAAAATTTAATTTGCAGTGGTTTTCTGGTGTTATTGAGACAGATATTTCCAAACTATGAAATCATTTACAATATGAAAATAAGCCAAAACAAAACAACAAAGAAAAAAGCAGCCCACGGCTACAGTTCTCTGCTTGAAACTCACAGAATAGTTCTCCTGACTCCTTGTTCAAGTGCTTAGTTCAAGGTGAATGTTTGTGCCCATGTGTTTATGAATGGCTTAGCAAAACTTGACTGATGTGCAGGCTTGAACAAGGTAAGTATGTATATACAGCAGGACCTTGGTGATAGCCTTAATTTGCTGTAATGGTTTCAGTACCCGAGGGTTCCGTGCTCTTGACAGAATAGCTCTGGCTGCAACAGTGTGAATGCATCTAAAACTTGTACGTGCCACTAAGGCCACAGCAGAAGCACAAAAGCAGGTAGCATAACATACATCATGGGGGAGTAGCACAGTGTCCCCAATTCTAGAAGGCAAGGAGAAAGGGGAAGGCATGAAATAAGGCAGAAGAAGGGACTGATATATACTGGTCATGAGTGGGAAAGGCTGGGAGCATGAGAGCAGGCCTTCTGCTTCAGGGAGGTGGTGTGTGTGCTTGCAAGGTGTAGGCGTTAATGTCAGATGCCTGCATTCTCCAAGATCTGTTGTGGTACTGCTGTTTTTGGTGCTGACAACTTCACTGGCATCTGAGCAAATCTGATGCCAAGAAAGCCAATAAAAACTTCTAAACTTCTAATTGAACAATGAGTTAGTTTAAAATGATTTATCTTATATTTCTTAAGATCCTGTTAAAAGTAAAAAAAAAAATAATAATAAAAAAAAAATACAGTATGTAGTTCCTCAGAAAAGATTTAAAAAGATGCTTTTCAAAATTTTTTTTTTTTTTTGTGAACTGAGGACACCAAAACTGAAAATCATTGTGCTGAAATTCTAAAGGCATCTGTCTCTGCATAATTAGTCAATCTCACTAGGAAAGCCATCTAGAAGTTGTGTATTCTTCCCTCTTCCACCTTTTTCATTTTTAAAAAATGTACTAACATAGTTACACCTTTGTTTTCAGAATTCATACCAAGTATCTTAATGGAGAAGCAATTATAAACAGAAGCAAGTGACACAAGAGAATCTTCAGCTATTGCAGCACCAAAACTAGCTAGTCAATAGACCTGAAGACAGTGTGGGTGTTGTCAGGACTGACATCCAGTAGTTCGGTTTAAATGCAATGTAATTAAAGCAAGCCTTCATCCCACCTAAAAAGACTAAAGGAATTAATGTTTAGTGGTGGTGTGCTTTTCTAGATCCAAATTTTAGTGTTTCCAGCACTGTTAACCCATGTTCAGTTAAGTAATTAAAGGAAAAGAACACTGCAGTGGATAGCCCCTGAAAGATGGTTTTCTTTTAGTATATGTTTTGCATTTCCCAAGAGACAGATTACAGATGATGATACTAGGAATAGTTGTGTACATTACATGGTATCAGTTGTAACAACTTTTTCAGATTCCATGGTGTTGTCGGGAATGGTAATCCCAGAGTTTTGACCTTTTCTACTGATGTTGCATTGGTAAAATTTAATAGAAATTTAGATTCCAGCAGAGTTGATGATATGAATTTTGTACTTCAATGTATTGTCTGACTAAACTAATATATAACCTGGTCAGAGAACTCTCAGAAGCCCTGGTCTTTAAGTGGTATATTAGGTTTTGCCTTAGGTATTGTCAGCCTGCTACTTGAATAGCTGACAGTTCTTAAAATTATTATCCATAATAATACAAAAGTGATCTGTAGCACAGATAAGATCCTCTGATATTATGTGGTAAAGGACAATACTACTTTACTGTGTTCAAGATCATTTGATATGAGAATAAGAGAGCTCTCTCACCTCTCTAATGCTAATTTATAGTCATCCGTGATAAAATAGAAAGTCATCACAGACGTTAAGTGTAGCATATGGTTCACTATAATAAAATTCACGTTGTGCCCTACCCTTTAGCCTCCACCATATGGTTTTGATGTAATTTGTAGCTATTTGTTATACAAGATGAGTTTTTTTTAAAAAAAACTTATAGTAATTTACTACTGAAAGTCCACAAAAACTACTGTGCTTCCTCCCACACTGTCATTGATCAACTCGTAAATCAAGCTTGTTGATCAGTTTTATTTCACTCAGTCTACAGAACATCTTTAATAGTTTTTTGGATTTACATGGTAGATATTAAAGGGTTCAGTTAAGTGTTCTGTTTTAACTGTAAGAACAACTTTATTCCTTCCAAAGATATGCTCCTTGACTTCAAAATCCCTATGTATCATAGTTACTTACGGAGAAATTTATATCCTGGAGTAATGTGGATAGACTATCAAAAAGCAATACTAGGGCAAATAGTCATATACTTGAACTAGTAGGTGTGAATGTGATGTAGGAAACCTTGGGTATGATGATTGTGAGAGATTAAAGGATAACTTTAATGTATAGTGTTTCCTACTACTTAATATTTTATAGATGAACGATATGGATGTTGTGTGTAAATATGTATGTGTCTCTTCTCAGAGTTGAAGCATCAGAGATGACTCTCTAAGTCTTTGAATGTAGTTCATATAATATTTATACATTTTACCTGATCTTTATTTGAAAGCATGGTTCAAGTGAATCATTCAGTTCTGCAAGGTAAGAGGTGGTATTGAATATTGTTTTGTTTAGGACTTGCCTTATGTAGGCAAAAATACGGGATTTGATTGGTCCAACCAAACCTATATTTACAAAATATAGCAATTGAAGTTTATTTTTTTCCTCTCGGCAAGGGGTGCTGTTACTGACACCTTTTTCACTCTTTAGAGAACGTGCATATTCATGAATGCACTGTTTTTCTGGATTTAAATTCATTTCCCTTTTGTCTTGGTGAAAGATTAAAGTGGGAATGTATCCTGGTGTATTGTGTTTTACTTGGAGAGAACTTGTGGAAGAGGTGACACTGGAAAAAATGCTTTTTATGAGTATGTAAAAATTAGGATGTTTACTTAAAGCGTATGTGAAGATATGAATGGTTTGACTTGGTCAAGATACTTTTGAAAACATCACATGGTTGTGATTTCTGAGGTTCTTTTTCTCACTCCTGCTGCACCAGAGATGCCGTGAGAGTTGGTTTCCTTATAGCACTTATGCGGAAAACAAAAAGTGAATAAGCTTGAGGGGAAAACCGAACCCTTATAGAATAAGCAAAGCAATGACACATGAGTCCTGACAGTTGTATCTTAAATCACCTCGCTCCTTCAAGCTGATAGAATACTGAGCTGCAGATGCACTGCTGGCTGCCACACTAGGTCTTTGTAATTTGCAGGCATGGATTTTTCACAAGGCTTGAAGAAATCCCTGTCCCTAAAACCTCTGTTTGTGACCAAACTTTGGATTTGACCAGCAAGTTCAACATGTAGTGGGGAGACAGATGGACAGATAGCACAAGTGTTTCTTTAGGAAAAGGGGTTGAACAGTAAGCAGCTGGTAACTGTTGCTAAACAAACCCTGGAAATTGGAGGAAGCCTAGCTGCTGCAAATGGCTGCACATTTTCAGGGAGACTCTTGAGTCTTTGCCTTGGTTAAGTCATGGGACAATTCAGCGATGTTATAAAATATCTGTACTGCTGATTGTCTCCTATATGCATTGCTCTTGCAGAGCCTGATGAGATTATACAGTACGTGGTGCATGGTGATATTGGCAATTACTTAATTTCAAGATGGCTGTACATCAATATTTATTAGATTTTCATCAGTTTGCAAGATGTACAATTAGTTCAATATACTCTTCTATAAAGACTCAGTATGACTAATGACCTAAAATGCAGACCTTTTGCAAAAAGACTTACTGAATCCAAAGTTTTATCCTCTTATTAGGTAATTGGATTGTTGCTGGGCCTTCTAAATGTCTGTAATTTCTAGCAGTAGTGCAAGATGGTGAAGTAATTCTTCTTTTCACTGTAAAGCAAATGGGTCAAAAGTATGTATATATTGAACTCGAAGTGGAAATCTCAAATACATGCATTCCAGTTTTGCTATAACTTTAAAGGATTTTAATAACCACAAAGCTGCCTTATGAACTAGAAAGATTTGCTGTCCTGTTGATAACTGTAAGTGCATTCTGAAAGTGTTTATATGGCTTGATACATCTTGTTACTTCAGGTATCTTGTATTCAGGGTATTTTATTTTGTGTAAATGTGTATGGGGATGCTTTTAGATGAATAAATTTATATAAACAAAAAGAGAAAAATCTTGATCTGGTGAAAATATATTTGTGTTGCTAGCTGCTTTTACTGAGCTGCACAACTACTTAGAGCATACTGCTGGCCTCATCTTCCACGTATGCCAGGGAGATGACACATAATTACATTATCTCAGGTCCACCTTGTTTCACAGGCTTAGTTTGTTACGGTTTTGGTCGTCTTGTTTTAGCATTTCTGTAAACAATGGGAGTTGACTTTACTTTTAAAACAAGAGTGTTAATGGCCACTTCTAACTGCATGGCTGTTGTAGATTTGGAGCTCAGTGCAGTGCTTTGAGCAGATGGCCAGAGCACTGAGCATTGAAGGTTGTGGTCCTAAGGCCAGCAATGATCTCTGGGTGCCTGCAGCCAAATGACATCTTTATACTTTGTATATGGGCTTATAAAATGTGATTGAGCAGTGTGTTGCTATATTTAATGCACTTGACGGATGATTTGTTGAGTACATCTGGATATACTATATCATTTTGGGAAATTTAAAATAGATCTCCTGGTGGGATTTCAGCAATAAGCATAATAGATGGAGGGGAAAAGTGCTTTCTCTGAAGAAACTCAAAGCCACTCTGGAGGTTCTTGAGTTTGATAGAAAAGTGACACTAGTCAGCAAAACAATCCTACTAGTCTCACAGCCCATATGTTTATATCAAACCACCAGTTGTGTGGTGGCAGGGGTCTTGGAATTAAATGAACTTTAAAGTCTCTTCCAACCCCAAACATTGTATCACTATTGCTATGCAGCAAGTAGAATATTGGGAATATTCTGGAAAGAAATTTGTGGCAAAAGTCTTAAAATAGTTTAATAGTCATTCTCCACATGCAACGAATGACTCTGAAAATATTTGTCTATTAAATGTTGGGCAGGTATTTGGGTGAATACAAAATTCAAGGCAACTAGATGGTTTGAAACAGGTGGTACTAACAAAGAATAGCTGACTTAAAGGATTTAAAAGTCCTGCAACAGTATAAGCATCCACAATGTGGGAGCTCCAATGGGTAAGCACTTGGTGTAAGTAGAAATAGTGAAAACTTTATTTAGAACCTTTTGATGAAACTTTGAAGATGGTATTAATTTGTTGTTGTTGTTGTTTTGGCTATATGTGTAGATGAATGTGTCTAAAAATGCGAAGAGGTGAATAAAATTAGGTGGTGGAGGGGGATTGTGTGGTGGGTGGGTGCTGTGTTTTTGTGGGGGAGAAAGGGGAAATAATACACAAATACCACAGTTACTCCTGCATTTGAATAAGCATGGTATTTAGGCATGGTTTTCCTTCATTAACTTGACCATTAAAATGGCAGGAGTAGCGTAATGCAATGCTCCAGCCCTAACTAAACTCTTTTGCTGTTTTGTCGTTGCAATGATATTTTCATCCTCAACATTGCAACAACTAAAAAATATAGAGGCAAAGAAAGGTCTTCAAAATTAATAATCGAAGGCTTCCTTTATGTAAAGTGTATGTTTTCATGTTGCACAGTTTTACTTTATTTTTGTACTGCTCTTTTCCATTGATACTGCAATTGTCCTGTAACATTATAACATTATATGATACTGAAGTATTACATGTAAGACTATTTGCAATGACAATCAAAAAACTCTGTGGTGACCAAAATAAAGGTCTTGGTATATATTTTAGCAATTTTATTTTGCGGAGTTTAATTTTTGGTGTCTTTTTTTTTTCTTGAGCTTTGGGTTAGAGGCAAAAATATCTGGATTTATTTCTAAGACTTGATCAATAACTTCAAAATATGCATCTACTTTATTAGCACTACCTATGGAAAAATTGCCCAATCTCTTTGTGCATCAGTTGAACGTGGGGTGTAGTAAACCACAGAAATGTAACAAGTTTTTTTTTTTTTTTTAATTAATTTTATTGCTTTGGAATAAAAGGGGGAAATAGAAAAGGTTACATTTTCTTTGTTAATCAATAAGAATTAAATTAATCTCTGTAAACCCCAGTTTTTGGCTCTGGTCCTTTCTTTTGCAATAACTGCAGTCATTTAAAGTAATTTGTCTATCAAAGCACTCTTCTGGCTTTTGACAAATCGCATCAAATGATTCCTCCAGGGAAATAGAGCCTTGAGTGGTGGTGTAAAGTTCATTTTTTCTGTCAGACATATAAGCTGCCTGAATTGAAAGACTTTGGTGCTTTCATTGCAGCAGAAATAAGCTGAGAGAAGCTGTATGGTCTAGCCAAATCAAACTGAAGGCATTACAAGCAAGTAGTCTGTGTGTTACGGCAAGAAATTGCTTTTTCAGTCATGTAATTTTAAAGCATTTCTAGTTTTGTAACAACTTGAATAACTGTTAAAAACAATGCAAATACTCTAAGATGACTCTACCTTATTTTGGCATCTCTCACCTTTGGGAAACACTGTCTATTTTGAATTTAAAGGACTTTAAAAAGAAGCAATATTAGAAATAGAAATGAAACAACTTATACAGGGATAGGATGGAGACAGTCTAAGCTTACAGTTATCCAAACAAAATCACTGCTGACTTTAAAGCTCTGCCTTTTGGTAGCAGATACCATAGACAACATGAAAAATATTATGTTATTAAAGCTGTTATTTCACTGTAAAGTTGGCATAGCACAAGTTTCAGTTGCAACCTTAATCAGTGCATGACATTTACTCAGAATGAGTGATTATTCTAACAACTTCACTGCCAAATCTGATTAGGCCGTTTCGTGTAGCTTATACGTGCATTTAATGGATTAGAGGTCTGTGCTTTTCTGCAGTATGTTTTCAAGGGAATCTACACCAGTTCAGTCACTGCTTTTCCCACAACTTCCTTTTATGGGTAATTGCAGCATGGCATCCCGGCTTTTAAGAACAGTTAAAATGATTATAAATTGTATAAGCTTTGGTACATAGGCAATATAGAAGAGGTCATTTGTGATTAGTCCTGTAGAATCTACTGTGGAACCAGAGGTGAAATATGAGGAAACAAATAGGGAGAAAGGTATGACACAGGTGGTTTATGCTGAGAATAGTGTGTCAGATGCAACAAGTCAGAAAGAGAAAAATTCCAGAGTATGATAGAGAACAGGATCATATCTATATCCTGGCAGTTGTCAGTCATCGTGATTAGATGTGGCTTGGCAGCCATGTAAAGGAATACAGGTTGTTTTGGGAAAGGTACTCTTCTTTGGACTTTTTTTTATGACATAAGGAAGAATTTTGCTCTTCCCATTTGCAGACAGCAGTTTGTATGTAGATGACATATTGGAACAACGTGATCAATCTGTGTGACCCTGGCAGGAACCAACGATGCAGACAGAGCTTGACAGAATGATACACTTGAGTGCTTTATTTGCTGTGTTCTTACAGAATATACTTTGTCTTGAAACAGTGGTTAGACTGTAGAATGCTTTCATATTTATGTTCTCTGTAATGCATGCAGAAGAGAAAAAGCCTTACAGGTGTGTATGAGACTTATTAAAAGAAGTGTTTGATTAGGTTGCTAAGCTGTAAGGTCTGTTTAGCAGACAATGTAACAACTTTTTAGTCTGATTCTCATCAAATGTGAATGAAAGACATAACTTTCATGCTTTATACCTGTTGGGACTATAAAAAGAGAATGAACTCTTGCCCCCAGCTTGTCCACAGAGTGGCTGAGGTTGGACAGGACCTTTGGAGACTGTCCGGTCAAACCAAATCTTCTCAAAGCAGGTTACTTAAGGCCATGTCTGGTTAGACATCCTTGGAAATATTTAAAACCTATCTGGGCATCCTGCTTTTATGTTTTACTATTTTCAGCTTTAAAAGAAAAGTTTAAATGCAATTTCTGGTATTACAATTTGTTCTCTTGCCTTTCACTCATTGCCACCGGGGAAGGGAAAGTATGCTTCCATGTTGTGCCTCCATCAACCACACGTGTAAAGTGTACTTCTCTCTTCTATGCTGAACATAGAGATCTCAGGCCCTTTGCATCTCATACACTCCGGTCCCTTAACCATCTTTGTGGCTGTTCACTGACCTTACTGGTATGTCCTTGCCTCTCTCATAGTGGAGGGCTCAGACCTGGACACAGGCTTCTGCTACCAGGACTGACAGGGGAATCACCACCTCTTTAGACCTGGTGGTGATACTTCTTGGAATGAAGCCCTAGATAGTTTTTTGCATTCTTTGTTACAATGGCCCATTGCTGACTTGATGTCCACCAGGACCCCAGGGTCTTTTATGCAAACCTGCCTTCCAGCCAGCAGCTCCAGCAGGTGGTAGTGTATGGGGTTGTTCTTTGTCCAGCAAAAGGCTTTGTCTTTACCATTGTGGAACTGGATGAGTTTCCTGTCTGCCCCCTTCTCCAGCTCGCTGAGGTTGTTCTTCAGGACAGCACAACCACTGGAGCTACCAATTGGCTGGGTTACACACTCACTGTTTAAGTCTTTAATGAGGATGAGCAATATTGTCCCCTGTATTGATCCCTAGGATACTCCACTAATGACTGGCCCCGATTAGGCTTGATGTCTCTGATCACAGCCCTTTGAATCTGGCAGTTCAGCTAGTTTTCTGTCCAGCTCAGGTAGTTTAAACTTCATCAGATTGTCTGTGATGATCTTTACATGTTTTGCCTTCATTTTGCCTTCATTATGCTAGCAATACAGACTTTGTTAACTAAACGTACTGCCAGCTTCAAATTATAGAGGTTGAAATTCATCTTTAACTTTTAGCAAGTAGGGATACGTGACACTGTGTAACACTGTTTCTTCAGGCCCTCTGGAAACAAATTTTAATGCTTTATGTGACATCTGGGGAGTGTGAACTTTGTCAACTTCTTGAACGTTTTCAAGTAATTTAAACACATCCATGCTGACTTGTATTTTCAAAAATCACACTTCAAATGTACTAAGAGAAGCAAAAGTTGGGGATCAATAGCAGTGAAATAATTCTAATAGACTGCAGTATTTATGTAGCAGTAAAGCTAGGGGCTGAGTAGAAATGTTAATGTGTAGTGAAAAACCTCAGTTCTTAAATTACTAGAAAATGTTGAGAAGTTGACTGTCCTGAGATGTCTTTCTTGAATGCAGAAGACAGACCTCTAATAGGCTTCAATTTATGTAGAGGATGCAGTATTTAAATTAAGCTGGAAATGACCTGCTAAGCATTAACATTCTCATTCAAAAATAAAACGTACCTCATAACGATTTCAAAATGCAACTGAAAAACAAAGTAATTGTACTGGGAAGGTGGGCAGCTGGCAAATAGAGCCACGATTTTTTGAATCCTTGAGTTCTTTAATTTTTTATGCTGTTTTATTTAATCACTTTAAGTATTGATCAGTATCCCTGTGGTCATTCTACAGGCTGCAGTGCAGTGTCTTCCCATTTACACAGTGGTGGGATTGTCTAGGGAGAGGAAATTGTTAGAGAAAGCTGAAGTTCTCTGAGAATGTGGCGAGCTTGGGTAGTTGAAAGCTACATGAGGACTATGAATGCTATTAAAAAGTACTTGTTGTTCATGTCTAAGGTTGGAACTGGAAATGGATTGAGGAAGGCATGAAGATGCAGTGCGTAGTAACTCTTTCATGAAAGAATCAAAGTAGGAAAGACTAAAATCAGGAAGATTGTATGGAGTAAGGAAGGAGATAAACTAAGGCAAATAGCTATATTTGTATTGGTGTTGTAGCTCTTTGCCATGCTGAGGGAGTTGCTAGCAAAGTAAGTGGATTTTTGAGTTCTTGTGCTTAGGATGTTTGCAAGTCATTTAGGTTGTGATTTAGTAATAGAGCTGATAAGATGAACCTGCTCTTTTCCTTGGAAGAAGCCCTGCTCTTAAGTGAACGTTGTCATCTGTCCATCATATTGGCCTTTTGCAACTGTCTTTTATCTACAGAGACTGTATTAGAAACTTTTTCAACTCTTTTAGATCTTTTTCCTAGTAGAAAAAAGTAAAAGAAGAAAAGAGAAGGAAGATGATTTATTTTCAAGACATTAAAATATTCCGGCTAAAGCACATAACCATGAATTTGCTGTCTCAGTCTTTTTACTTTGAATCATTGCTTTTGATTTTTGTTCCTCGCTCCCCCTTTGATACAACTAAAAAAGACAAACAGTTGATCTTTGCTAATAAACAATTTTCCATGTCTTTGTAAGCTTACATGCTAAATGATCTTGCACATACAGGGCTGTTTTTTTTCTTTTTTTTTTTCTGCTTACAAGTTAAAATTCTTGTAGGAATATTCTTTGCCTTAGAGGTTTTGGAGTCAAGGATCTTTGCAAAGCTCTTCTTTTGAAAGTGTAAAACTAAGCATATTATTTTCTGTGCGTCCCATGGTATCATGGTAACCCTTACGTGCATGATTGGCATCAAAATTGCTTTACAGGTCAGGATTTGTGCCTTCAGAGTCCATAAATCTAGCCATTATACCTAGGTACTAAAAGACTATTTTTCCTTGAAGACTACCTTAATTAACTTTTACTGTTAGATGATTTCCAAGTTTAAGAGTAGAAGAAAAACTTAAAGCTTTCCATAAGAAGCTGTTTGTCATGAATCTACATTTCAAAACAAATTCAAGTAAATATGAAGCTTTGTTGTTAATCTCATATGACAACAATGAAACAAATGAAAGACCCTCTTTCTCATACTCATGAATACATGGTTACATTGATGTGAATTCAAATCATAGTATTTGAGCAAAGGAAGACGCATCATAGTCAACAACTGGAAAATTAGAGAAAGCAGATACAGTATATTCATCGTTTCTCAAACTAGTGCTACGCTCTGTTATATCAATTCTTGAGTATCTATTTTTTTCTATTTTTTTTCCCCATTTTTAAGTGTTATCAATGCCGTGCTTATTTAGATTTGCCATCTAACTCTGTTAGCATGAATGATTTGTATGAAAATGAAGGTTCCCTAAGTCACAGAATGGTTAAGGTTAGAAGGGACCTCTGGAGGTCATCTGGACCGACCTCTCTGCTGAAGCTGGGCCACTTACAGCTACATGTCCAGGACCATGTCCAGGGAGGGATAGTCTGCAACATCTTCCAGCGAAACAGATCTGACCAAAGAGAAGACTAGTAATTCTGTTTATAATACCATTATCTAATAATGATCTGAACTTCAGTAAACTAAGATCAAAAGACTACTCTGTTACACCTTATTTACTTAAACAGATCTTTGCCTCCTTTTGTGCATGGCATTATGGCAAAGGAATATTCAGGATAAAGCCATTGAATCTGTAATGACTCCACAATGTTTTGATTTGCTGAACATAATTGCATGTTTACTGTTCATGAAATGTAAGGTCAAGGCATAAACGAATATCTGAAGTGTCAGAGTTTTGTGCAGTAATTAGTGGCATTTAGTGAAGTTCCGCTGCCATTCTTCTGAAAACTCTATACTGTACCAACAGGCCATTTATTTGATGGTATCTTAACACAAGGTAAAACAAATAAATGAAATTGTTGCAGTAAATAAGAATTATTCATTAGAAGTAATAAAATGGAGAAAAACCCTGCTATTAATATACCTAAGACGAGATGCTGTAGAGATTCAGCTTCACAATTAGGTCATTTCCTTTCACGTAGCATGAATGTAGCTGACAAAGACAGAATGACAATCTGCACATTTTTTTAACCTATTTGTAATAAAGATAAATTGTGTATTTCAGTAAAACATCAAATTTTAAACACTTTGAGACTTGGTTCAACATTATTTTTTTTAGCTGATTTATAGTGGGGAGGCATTGTAAAATCATAATGTACAATTTCATAAATGTCCTTCAAAATTTAGAAAAAAACTATATTTGTTATACGTAGTTACTTGCAAACTATGCAGAGTGTACACCCCCCCACGTCTTTTTTTTTTTTTTTGTGACAAAAGAATGCTAAGTTTAGGTTTATTGACATATTCTATGACAGGATCAAGAAAAATATAATTAATTATATTAATATAAGTAATTAGTACCAAGCTCAAGGATAACATTCAGGAAGACCTGTTCCTTTTTGACAATGTATTGAGTAGGCACCATTCTAGAGGTGTTGTTCTTCTTTTCAGTTTTATAGTTGCCTAAACATTCAGTGATTTAAAACATATGGAAGAGTTTTGGTTAATTTGTGAGATGAGACTTGTGAAGTGTAGAAGTGCCTAGGTATTATTGCTGTTGGGTATGAAACAGTGAAAACTTTGGACATCTGCCTTCAATTTTCATTACCTTTTGAAGATTTTGTGGGTATAGAAAGGTCACATCTGATCTGAACCATCATGAACACAGAGAGCTAGGGTTTCTTAACCAACTGTGATATTAGAACAGTGTTGCATTTTAATGTATTTGTTCTGTACCTGTATGAATGCTAAAATGTTTTTTTATGGATATAGAAATTACTGTAATAAGTGTTTAGAAGACTAACAAATCTCATCAGTTTAAAACTTGAAAAACAGTTCTTACTAGATGTATTCATTCATTCTTAACACTTGGTCCTAATGGTTATGATCATTAGTTATGATCATTATCTTTCACTATATACAAATACATGTATATGCATAGACGCACAAAGATGTAGCCCTTTAACATTCATGTCCAATACAAGCTATGAGTATACAATCCCATGGAGCAGAGCTCATAAACTCAGCACTGAAGGCTTTGGTCTGTTACGGTTCTTGGTTTCTGAGGCGAAGGTGATGAAGCTTGAGAGTGCTTTGAGATGTTGGAGATTAAACAGGCTTGTCTTCTGCAACTTTCTTTGCCTGTGTATAAATACTTCATGTCTTTGCCCCTCTCCCAAGAGAATGGGAGTTCAGCTGCTCTTGCTGATGCTTATCATGAGAATAAGCATGATGTAGAACAAGAGAATGTTTGAGAGTTCTTGATGCAGTCCGAAATAATTCTGAGAGGTGTTTTCTAATCTAAGAGTTGAAACACTGGGGTTTTGCTAAATGAACGCTTTGTATTTGGTGGCAATAAAGCTACAAGCACTGTGTGATCCTGGCATGGAGGCCAGCAGGTTTCCAATCTGTGCTTTGTATCAGTGTTATAGGCAGATTGGTTAACATAAGATGTTAGTGTCTAGCAATACATATGTACGGAATTCCTTAAGTAACAGGAATATCTTTACTTCATGTTACTTGCAGTATTTACATTTCTCTCTTACATGAAAAGTTTGTTTGTTTCTTTTTGTTTTTATTTTAAACCCGCAATTTAGATTCCTCCTTGAAATGACATGTGTTTTCAGAGGCTGCATTGAGTGATACCCACTGTGAATGTTATCGTGTGCTGCTGCTTCTAACTGGGGTAGCTGCAGCTAAAATTGAATACTTGTTATGATGGGTAATGGCCAGTACCATGAGAAGTACTGCTGAGCTTTCAAAAAAGGAAGAGTTCCTTTCCAAAATTCCTAATCTAAGCTTTAAAGGTCTCATGGTTATTTACATGTAGATAGGAACAAATTTCACTTTGATTACAAAAATTATGGTGCTAATCAATAGTAACCTATATATACAATAGGAAACGATCAAACCATTTTATAAAATTGTAGAAAAGTCAGTCTGAGCCAGCTGAAGGATGAAGGACTGTAATACACCATCATTCAATACATTTGACAAGGTATTTTGTTGCTTGCAGGGAAAATTGGCCCGAGGATTTCATAAAATACAAAATACATGTCTGTTATTATAATCTGTATGCACATGTAGCCTGTTGTACTTAACGCTGGTGGATGCTGCATTGCAGTTACTCCCCAGCGCACCCCTCTGCTGAAACTGAAGCTTAAAGAGAATATTCCAGCAGTTCAGTGGTCCCCTGCCATCTCATTAATTTAGGGAGCACGCTTCCCAAGCTCATTGTAGGCAAGAGAAGTTTCTTGTCACTACCAGGACTAACCAAATAACCATCTAGGTATTGGTCGATTTGTATCTTTGACAGTTCAGTTTGTCAAATTGCAGGCTGGTTCAGATTTCATTTAAGATGGTCTTGGAGACAAGGAGGTAATGATGTTTAGTTAACTTAATCCTATTAGTGATGGCAGATAGAAACTTCGCAGTGGTGCTTTTCCCAGTCTGAGAATGGATAAAAGCTTCTCAACAGTAAATGAAAGGGAGTAATAAAAAGACTCTGTATGCTGGAGTGCCTCACATCAAGAGTAGCTGATAAAATATTGAACAATTTATCTTCTGTATGTCTCTGGAGTGCGGTGTTGGAGATGCTGTACCATGACTGACAACTTGGAAGGCCTCTTGGTAAATGGTACAAAGAATATGCTGGGGAAGGTATGATTTTTGTCTCCTGGAAAAAGAAGCTTAATAAGAGTAATGATTTATTTATTTTGGTGGAACTGTCATCTCTCTGACCTTGGTGCATTTTGTATTGAGCCGAATGATTCTGGGGGAGAGCTGGAGCTGACTGCTATATATCAGCTTAGAAATAAACCTCTGCTGGGACCTTTTGATCATTTGTTCTAGCTACATCCATGCCCATGCAAAGGCTGGAAAGTAAGGGAAGCAGGAGTTTCTGAATATATCTGAAACTACATACATGTATGTCTACATGTTTTGAAGACAGACATAAAGTTGTTAGTAAATCTCTTGTTAAATTAGAGCACTTTTAAATAATTGATGGCTTCTGTGTTATGTTGTAATTTTGGTAGAAGAATGATAGTCCTAAACACAATAGTGGAATTACATGTAATATGCAAGAAAACAATGAGAAACTATACTATGTCTGTAGAAGCAAAACCAAGTTAAAGCAAAAGAGTTATTCAAATCAGCTGCTAAATAGATGAGATTTTAAAGTTTTGAAATACTTACATATCACAGAAATACTTAACTGTCTTTTGAAGGAAAAGAAAAGTAACTCTAAAAGTGAGGTGTGCAGGCCACAGCTAAGACAAATCATTAAATTTTGGCATTGGTTTTAATAGGGCAAGTTAAACGAAATCAGAGGAAAATCAATGTGTATGCATATATGTCTGTCAATATATATGTGTGTATATATAACCCTATGTATATATGGCTTTTAAAGGTATAAAACAGCAGGTAGGGCTGTGATGAACAGTGAACAGGGGCAGGCAACGGGAGCAGTGACTGTGGGAGCATCTCTCCAAATGGGAACGTGGGTGAATCCATCAGGATGTCCCATGACACTTGCATGTGTTCAGGGCAGTGGTTGATTAAGTGGAGACATGATTTGTGATTAAATTTTTATAGTTTTATATATTTTAGAAGAGCAGCAGTTGAATGACAGACCCCTAAAATAGTCTTTGGGGAGGTGGGTAGTAATAGCACTAAACAATACCGACTCTGTGTTTTGGAGGAAAACAAACAAAATAATCCCATGGATTTTGACCTCCATTGAAAAATGTAAGCAGTGATTAGCTACTGATGTTTTGAAAGTGGATACTAATAGTTTATTAACAAATGCTTTGGAGTAAAGAATTCAAACTAGAAGCACAGTGCTAAATTTTCAGTCTAACGTGAGATAATTACTTTAAAATTTGTTTATTTGTAAAGAGAGTTCAGTGAGCTTTGTCACCTGTCATTGGCTTCACCTGAGCACTGGATTTTCCTGTATAAACTTTATCATAAGACTGATGGCTAAATCTAGGACTTGCTCAGTTTTACCCCATCTATTGTTAGTGAGGTGTCTCTTGAACTGCCCTTTTATGGCATTGGGTTGGAAAAACAGAGAACATAGAGAATATAGGGCAATATTACTCATGAGTGAAAGCTAATTTAAATAACTGCACTAAAAAAAGTATACTTTTTCTTTAATAGCTGCTTTAGCTGTTTTAATGGCTCTTACACAATGATGCTAAAACATATTTGCTTTTTTTTTGCTCATAGATAAAATATTTTTTCATCTAAGTACCCTGCCCACAAGCATGTAGACTGCTATTCAATTACCGCTGTAGTTTTGCGGTACTAGAACATCAAGTGTTTTGTAGCCTACACAAAAATGTCAGAGGGAACTGGATAAATACAGAAGTAACTTAAAAATAGCAGTGACTCATTAAAGAGATTAGAGCTGTTGATCTCCAGAATTACACAGTTTTAAAATAAAATATGAATGCTTAAGGTATAAATTTAAGTTTAAAAAGGACAAATCAGGATGCAATAACTACTTTTACTGATTCAGAAAAATAGAGATTGGTAACTGAGAAAATTAGAAGCAATTTAAAAAAGTGTGATTTCAGCATACTAAGCAACAGTTTATAAATACTTAAGTACTTTCCAAAAAAAAAATCAAGTGTGTTTCAGTCCTGCTTTTAAAACATTGGAGAAAACATCTGTAGTCTCAGGATAAGTCTTTGTCTCATGTGGCAGAGCCCCATATGATGCTTTCATACATAAATAACATGTCATAGTTTCAGCTGTCCTTCGAAGTAGGCTTGTAACAACTCAGGTATGTCAGAATGTGTTTTAGTACTATCAGTTCAACTGACAGGCTTTCATTTACAGCTCAGAAGAAAATGTTGAATGAAGGATGCACCGGTTCCTTGCTGATTTAGTAGCACTGAAAGGACTGAGTGCAAAAGCATGTGTTGATGAAATAAAAAATAACGTATTGACATAGTGAGCACACAAAATCTTAATTCTGTTGCTTCTCAGTGTCTCTCATAAAGAATGTTAAACGTGTCCATTGATAGAACTTTAATTTTTAGAGTACAATAGTGCTTTCTGAATGTGATCTTTACAGCCCCAAACTCAGTGGATTGTTTGAGTCCTGTCACTTATTTTAGGGTCCCCTTTAGTGCTGGTCAGTGTATAAAATGCTGTTTCAGTCCCATATGACCACCAGCTAGAACAGGTAGGCTTACAGCTACAGTGACACCCACAGGTATCAGCTTTGATTCCTCAGACTAAGGTTGAAAAAATTTTAAGTGACAAACACTTATGGTGCTTTTCTGATAACAGACTTCTTAAAGTTTACTAAAATCATAAGGAATTTATTTATGTTGGTGTTTTTAAATCTGCATATAAGTTACTTCTAGCTGCTGGGAGAAAATACAGCCTGCTTGCTGTCTGTACTTTTTTTTCCTAACTATGCTATTTCATTCACTATCTAAATATTAGTTGTCTTCCTTCTAATCTTCACTTGGTATTAAGCTGAAATGAAGAAAGGCTATTTGAATAAAAGAGAATAATGACGTGAAAATACTAAAGCACAATGAACACATCCCTTTCTTATCCCAAAAAGGAGAGTTTTACTATTACTAAAATCAATAATTTACTGGACTCTTGTTTGATGATTGCCCTTCTGTATAGTTTTAAATACATGTGCTGAATACATAGTGTATAGTCATCACTGATGACCTTTTCTAAAAGTTTCATTTTCCCGTGGGCTTTTCTTGGCTTTACTTTTTCCCTATTTCTCTATCTGAGTAATTGCATACTGTTGTTGGGGACAAATTGTAAGGATCATGACTGAAAATGCAGAGGGGAAAATATACAAGTTGCACGTATTAGAGTTTTATTCATCCAGCATCTTATATGATTATAGTATTATGCCCAGACTTGTGATCCACTTGACTCACAGGGCTGCCTGCCTTTGAAAAGGAAATGCTCAGTTGGATTTTCCTTTTATCTTGACTTAAGCTGCTCTGTGATGTTCTGCACGGAACAATCTTCTTATGAACCTTCCTGAAAAGTCCAGTGAATCAGAGACGCCCACAACTTGATAGCTTTATTTTCTTGTTCTATTAATTCCCCCCTCTGAGTCATTATAGAACTCTAAATGCTTATGGAACAATTTCCTATTTAATGCTAGCTATCATCATTTAACTGGCACTGGCACCCTTTTGACTTCGGTTCTTTGATGTTTTCGATTGTCTGGGCATATTGCTCCAAATCCACAGTGCCTGTTGCGTGGAGCCTCTGATGCTGCTTGCTACAGTGGTTCAAAGATGGCTACATAGTGGGTGTCGATGGCAGTGAAAGATAGGTGCTGCAAGTCTGTCCCATGCCTCTACAAAGATGAGAGAATATTCTGCATGGTTTGGGAGAGCTCCCGGTTTTATGTAGTCTGAGTGATGCCCAAATTAATAAAATAGCTTGGGAACATGAGGCAGTGGAATGTGACATATAACCAAATTGCCAACCATTTTTTTTCCAAGTCCACTAAAAACACTTCACAGGCATAATTCTGTTGAATGCATTGGGTCTCTATTGTCTAGGATAACGAACTGGAGGGTACCCCCAAGTAATAGGAAAATAATGGGTAATGGAAGTGCTGTAAGAACTGGTACAGAGAGATAGGAGTGATATAAGAGTTTGCAAGGATGAGATAGCCCAAGGACCAATACAGTAATATTTTCATGGTGTCACATTGTTGTGGCACTTGATATGCCTGTTCTGCACGTGAGGTGGGCCAGGGGATCTCTAAGGGTAATTCTGAGGGGTCTGTACTGTAATGGGAGATAAAGGCTGTTAAGGGGATTCCGTACCCACTGCTGTTTTATGATCTCACTCATGAAGAACACACTTCAATTTCTATTTCTTTTAATAGTGGCAGCTTTTCTGGCTCTAGGTAAGGTCTTTATAACAAAGGACAAAAAGAGCCGTAGACCAAGTTGCAAAAATGCATTGCCTATATGGAGAACACCTGGTTCATGTTGTATTCAATATTAAATATGCCATTTCTAAAATAGATTTTACTATCGATGTAGGTTTTGGGGCTTTTTGTTTTGCGGGCTAAACTTTTGGAAAACTATTTTTTTTTTTTTTTTTGTAATAGATTGTTTGAAAGAAAAAGAAATACTGATATTTTTTAACAATCCAAATGAGCTTGGTGCTGAAAGTACTTCTAAGTAGAAGACGAATGTTATATGGCTTTATTCCTGTGCCCCTTTCAGATGGGTGAAATGCCTCACAAGGCCCATAATAAGCTCACAAGATAGCCTTTTAAGATAGCTGTGTGGGAAACAATCTTTGCCTTCAAAGCCTGTGGATTTTGTCTTCCTGAACCTATTACTTTTTCCACATCTAGTGAAGATCCCTAGTCGGTATAGCTCCTTTTGCTTTATGCATTCGGTGTCATAACACTGGTAATATTCTTTCCGATGTGGTGCAGTAATTAGATTTCTAAACTGTGCAAAGCTAATATACCTAGCTGGCACTGCTGAGCGTCAGGTGTAGTCAGCTGGGGCATGGGTTAGTTAACCTTGATTAATTACTTTTTTTTAAAGCCTCTGCTGGAGTCAGGTGTCAGAGGTAATGGCAGTCCTGTATTGCTGACTCACTGACTTCTCTATGTTGTTTAGCAGTCTGTCAAAAAATATTAACATCTGATTTGAAAAGCAACACACGGAACAGATTGTTGAAGGTAGAAAGCTATTGCACGTTTGGGGGAATGAATGTGCTTACAACCTTTGCAGTTTCATAGAAGCTAAATATAAACTTGTTTTCTTTTAGCTAGGAGGAATGTCACTGTTTTGAAGCTATAGGAGTGCTGGAAATTTTGGAGGACTTTGTGACTTCTGTCATGCCCATTTGGAGTGTAACTCTTATGTATTCTAAAAACTGATATCAGTGTGACTGATTTATAATACATGGGTCTGAATAAAGTTTTTCTCATATTTATACAAAACTTTTAAAAAATTGGATGGTTATGGGAGCTGAATAGACTTACAGAAAATACATACATTTGAAGATGTGGTTCTGTAGGGCTTAGCTACAGTGAGCAAAGCTCAATGAGCTTTGGCTTAGACCTTTGTCTGTTATTAATCCCAATGATGTGGACATCTCAGGACTGTGCCCTCTGCTTGCTGAATACTTGTCACAGGCCTTCACATTCTTAAGTTGGGTACTGTTGTATTATTACTCCCTTGCTCATTTGTGCTCAGAGAATGATAAATTGGTTATTAGTTCAACTATTTTTTTTTTTTTTAAAAAAGGCTTTATTATTTTCTATCTGTATTAAATTTAGATGTGGCCTAATGGTATGCTCGTTATTAATGAAAACTAATATCTATGACTATCATGTAGAATGTTAATGTTGTTTCTAGTTTATTTTATTTTACTTGCTGACCTCACTATATTACATTATCTTGATAATCTGATCTTCTATATTTTGTCCTATTCTTGATACATATGTGTATTCCTGATATATCCATTACTAAAACACTACCTTCCTAAAACAGTTCATTTCCTACTTAACAGTAGCAACTATGCTATTAGGAACTTTGAAGAAAGTTCAAGTCACTTTTGTCTTAATATTTCCAGCTATTCTTTTTCTTTATTTCACCTAGACTTTTTTTTTTCTTGCTATGGCACCTAAATTTCAACAGCATTCCCACAAAATGTTTCCCTGAACAAATGAAAAAAATGTGTTTACATTTCATAGTTAAACTAAGAAATAAAAGTCTTGTGCATGGCAACTCTTTCTGCTTTTAGTCAGGTTTTTGTGGTATGATTTTATCAATGTATTTCTCATAATGCTTGCATTTTCAAACATTTTGTCTACGGGTTTAAATATTTTTGACTGTGAATGCAAAGTAAGAGTTAAATAGGAGGAGGAAATGGAGATCGCTATACATTTTAGTTACTCAAAACAGACTTTTTCAGTTGAAATGATATTACAAAGTGATATTAACTATACTGCTTATGAAGTTGTAGCAAACAGCAGAAAAAACACTCCCATTAGTAAATGAATTCCTAAAAGCAGAATGCAAAATATTTATCTTGGTACATTGTTTCCTGTAATGGTCTTCACATGAGATGTCCGAAATAGACAAAATGAATCTAAGCTTCAGGATTGTAATCTTATTGAACGTGCACTGAAATATTTCCTGAAGAGAACTTCAGTTGACTTGCTGAGATTCAAGTTTCTTAAACAACAAAGCCAAGACTTAAGACTTAAATAAGGTTGCATTTTAGGAAAAAAAATGTTTACTCTGTAGGTGGTGAGGTGCTGGCGCAGGCTGCCTAGAGAAGCTGTGGATGCCCCATCCATGGAGGTGATCCTGGTCAGGCTGGATGGGCTTTGGGCAGCCTGGGCTGGTGGGAAGCGTTATTTCCCATGGCAGCGGGTTGGAATTAGACAGGCTTTAAAGTCCTCTCCAACCTCAGCCATTTTTTCATTCTATGATATATCCTTGAGCAAACATAGCATCATCCATAAAATCACAAGTGGTGAATTGGGCCTCGGGCTCCAGAGTTTCACAGGAGCTGAGAGCCGCTCATAGGAATAATATGGACATACAAGTGTGTACAGTGTGTATACAATAATTGCATAGTGGTGTCACAGTGTCGTCAGGAACACTTGTACTTTATTGGTTCCCTTCTGCCTGAGGAGGAAACAGGATAGTTGTGAACTGCACGATATTGTTGAAGGAATTTGGTGTATGTTCCATTCTTGACAGAAACTCAGATATGTAAAAAGAACTACTTAGTGCCTAAAATGTGGGAGAGGAAGGAGAATAGGGTAATGAACATCCTTGATGCTCAAGGAAATTCCAAAGTACAAGTTGTGCTGAAGCGAACGTGTTGCTCACCATTCATCTGTGATATTTTTTATGAAGTCACTGTGGTTTTCTTGATATATTTCTGTGTTCAGAAGTGGACATGTATTTACACATTCATGCAAGTATATGTGTGTCATCTGATTTTCTCTCAACTTTTCCATATGTGACAGCTATACATACTGCTCCTAACTTGATAGTGTCTGGCATTTCCACTGTATTGACAGTCTTCTGAGAGCAGTGACTGTCATAGTGAAGAAGCATTAATATACATCTCTAAAGCTTCTTGTGAAAGATGTTTGGCTCCCAAATCATATGTTGAGCATCACAAAATTTATTCAAAGCCTTCTCAGTCTACTCATATTTGACAAACACTTAAACATCCTAGAAGGATTCACTGAAGTTTATGTAACTTGTCTTCAATGTTTTTTAGATATATCTCAAAATACTGGTGGGGCTCAAAACAGGCCCCTTTCTGTACTCTGAGCAAGCTTCCATTGAACAATCAGTGACTAGAAATAAATCAAAAAGGGAAAAGAAGTTTCATAAGTAAAATGCAGTAAAACTTTATTTGCTTTTCAAATTCCAGCTTGTTTAAATTTTGTATCAAAAGTTGCAGAGGGTATTAATCACTGCTGTCACCTTTAGACATTTTTGGTTCCTCATTGTTCAGGACACTGACTGAATTCATAGTTTAGTTTAAAATTGATTGCCTTTAACAACAGACATTTTTAAGAAAAGTCTATAGTAATGTCAGAATGATAGATAGCATTTAATTTGCTCAAGAATGACCTGTTACAGTTACCTGTAACTGACATTAGCAATGTTCAACTGGCAGTAAATTAAATGAGTTCTTCAATTTTATGCTCTGAACATTTATGAAGTCAACATTACTTTAAAATCGGTTTGCATTAATTTGAAGACTCCACATAGTGAACATTGACGTCCCATGTCCTTGTTTTCTGTCCTATGTGGTCTTTTTATTTATTTATTTATTTATTTTACCACATGTTTGTGGAATTTGGATCAATAAGCAGGATTTGCTGGTGTGTCTACGACCTATGGATTCCTCTATTGAATATCGATCTACTCCGTTGAGTATCACACAGTAGAAAAATGACTTCTACATTAAGTAGCCATGTAGCATAGACCAATAGGTTAGGTTAGGTTATTTTTTGAAGAAAGAATAATTACAGAGAAAGATTACATAGATTTGGAGTAAAAACAAAGAACTGATTGTGATGATTAAGACAGAAGTCCACCTTGAAGTGTGAGTGCTCCATTGCAGTTTTTTTCTGTGATGTGTTCTGTGAAGCTGCACTATCCTTTTGCTATATGTGTGTGTGTGTGTGTGTGCAAATGTCTGTAAGTAAATGTGGACCCTAGAGAGAGTGTAAAGGGCTAGACATTTCCTATGAATTGCTAAGTGTAATTACCACAAAAAAACTACAGAGAAAAATAGCCTTAGTTTTTCATTCAGTATTTATATTAAATTTCTGAGCCTTTTGAGTCAGCTCATTCGTGATGCATCTCCATTTAGTTAGTGATGCTGTGCTAACTGCCAGTTGGCAGCTTGGTTGGGAAAGTAGAAAACAAAACAAAATACTAAAAACATTATGTCCATCCCCAAATCTGGCTAAACAACTGATGAAAGAGCTTCTGTAGGTTGAGTTTAAAACATGACGTTGCTAAACCTCATATTGTCTGTGCACTAATGAGTTGTACCCATTCACAGAAACAGGCTCATCATGGCTCAGTTGATGCAGCATCTTTCGTTAGTGCTATTCTCCATCATTTGAAGGACATCTGGAAGTAAGGTATAAACACGTGGAAAAACTTTTTTTGCCTATGGATGTCATTTACACTACTTAACTGCTGTTTCCGTTTTAAAAAAAGACTTCAGTTAGAATTTGCCTAATCAAAATGATATAAAAAGTGTGGTTTTGCATCCCAATTGAAGCCTGTTGCAATTAGCAGATGCATCACCTTCAGGAAAAAGGGCTATACAATGCACACATGTGGTATGTTACATGTTCCTTTTTAAATCTGTCACTGTAAGATTTGAACTACATATACCATTTGCTTTGAAGCAGTTGTTAATTCCATATTTTCATGCTGCTGCTGTTTTGTTATAGTGCAGAGGCTGTCTCAGTTCTGCTGAATAAATGGCAGAATCCTTTTGTAATTTGACAGCTCAAAATAAGCCACTATCCTTTAGTTACAGTAAGCTACAATGTCCCTAGTAAGAATTGCCAAACAGATGTATGATTTCTTAGACTTCTTGTCTTTAAAAAAAAAAAAAAACAGCCAAACAAAAAGCCAGGACTAGACTGTATTCTAGTCCTCATGAAATTACTGTGATCCCCTCCTCTAGTGAGTTGGACCTGGCTTTTTCCCATTGATTTTATTTAAGTTAATTTTAGTTTCCAGTGAATTGAAATACAGTATTTAAAAATTCTCATAATCACGGGGGTAGGGGAAAGCTATAAATACTGGTGAATCAACAGATTTGTACCTGTTAGTTCGACATGAATTTTATCCTCTGTTAATTTTGACAATTTGCAAGACTACAAGTCTTGTATCTACATTTGGAATAATTAATAAAATCTGCAGTGAGATGCAGAGTGCTTTACATTTACCCTTCCATATAAAACTGAGGCTGAATCCTTTTGTTGTGTTAATTTTTCTTAGGAAAATAGATTAAAAGGTTCAGCATTATTCACAGTAATTTCTATATTCACAGAAAATATTCTGGAAAATGAGTTTCATATAATCCTGTAAAGATGGATTAGTACATATTCACAGACTATTTCAAAGCATTCATATGTTTGGCCACTTTTGCTCCAGTTAGTTGGATCCACTTAAAAAATGAGTCTTTTACAAAGGTAGCATCGGTGTGCGTATGCTAAATATCAAGACATTTGGAAACAAAACCAAAAATACTTTCTCTGTATCTTAACTTTTCATGCTGTTTGTAGTAAGGCTTTGAATACTGTTCTGTATCATCACAATTTTTCCTTTTCATTTGGCTTTCTTTGAATGTTACTTCTTTGCACATGAGTTCAAAGCATTTTTTTCCCAATTTAAAATCTGTCTTGCATAATTGTAATTTATGCAGCTTATTACTCTATTAAACTTGAAAGATGTGTTTAGATTTTTAAAGAACATTCAATATGGTAATTATAAAGCCATTTCTCAAAACAACAAGAACTGTGAGGTTGCTTTGGGTTTTGTTTTTTGTTGCTTTTCTGAGGAAATGAAAAGAGAAGAAAGAAGTAATTGCTAATAAGCATCACTTATTATTGCCAAAAAACCAAAACAACAACAACAAAACAAAACCAAAACCCAATATTTTTCAAGTCAAACTTTTCTTTTGACCAAAACACTTGTTTAAACAGTAGAGGTTGTGATGGAATGTTGTCTTCCATATGATGGTGTTAAAGCAAGCTAAACACTTGCCTTCATTTGCAGGCAGTAAACCAATGCAGTACGTTTAATTACTACATTTAAAGCTTAGGATTTTTTGGATAATTTTTCTGTCTCTTTTTAATCCATGGATTCCACTGATGCTGTTTATTTCTGGAAGTTTTGTATTTAACAAGGCTTCAGAGGCAGAAATTCAGGAGATGATGAACAGATGCTATATCTGTGTTTTCTCCTTTTTAACCTGTTATTGGAAGTTTTTAAAATGTTACAGATTTCTAAGTAGTAAGCAGCCAAAATAATTGCATCTTGTATATACACAAGAACTAGTTTATAGTGCTTTAAACTGTGCAAGCAGTGATAATGTTTCTGGGAACTGAATTTAACGTACTTGGTGGATATATATCCCTAAACTGTTACTGCAACATCATATCAACTTGACTAACAAGAAATAAAGCTCTTTCCAGGTGTACTTCTTGTGAAGAATGGTTTCCTGGATAGATGCCTAATCATTACATTGCCTGGCTGAACGACACAGCTGTGAATATTGTCAGGCCTTAGCAGAAGGAGGCAGAACCACATTTCCAGAGCACAGCTGAAATTACTGCTTTTCCTGATGCAGGTAAATCACTAGTCTTGCTCAATATTCAAAATCTGTTCAGCAGTAAATTATGAAAATAGAATAAAATAAATATTGTAGCAACCCAACTATGTGACTCAGCGTAGTTACAATGGGGAGTTTGGGCTTAGGGGCAAGCAAAGTGCATGCTGAACTTGATGTGCAAAAAGTCAGCCTCTCTGGCTGGTATTCTGATGAGTTGTTTGTGATTTGCAATTGTAGTCCATGCAAACTTGATGCAGAAGACCAGCACTTAGCAGTGGTAAGCAAAGTAGCTAGTCTGTGGCATGATTATTGAGTTGCTTCATAGCCTTCTCAATAAGAGAAGAGCTGTGAAACCACAACTTAGAGCTTTTCAAATTAAAACGAGTGTAATTAGACTTCAGTATTTAGATGACTAGAAAGGGACACTGATAAAAACAGCTATAAGAAATGTAATTTGGAGGCTTGGATGATCAAACAAATGTATATAGCAGTAAATCCCATTGTTCTTTCAGTGATGATGAAGTGATAAACTGCTAATCGTTTGCCATACAATTATGTAGTCATGCTAAGAACTACAAGAGCTTTACATGGCTGTATCCAAACTGGTTTGTTATCAAAAGACATACTTAACAGAGAAATGGGTGGTGAATAGGGCTGGTATGAGTTAAGATTTCAGTTCTGTTGGCTGTTTCCAGAGTATTGGAGCTCTCACATGCAATTGAGTGCTATGATAATCAAAGCTCTTAAGTAGTACTGTAAAAACACTTGTAGCTGCTGTATAGTTCTTGGGCCTAATAGTAGAGACCTCTCTTCTCAGCAATACAGCAATTATTTAGAGAAAGCATAATTTTTGCTTCCCTCAAATGCTTCTGAACAGTTTTAGTTTGTTTAATAGAAGGCTGCATTTTTACACAAAGGGAAGGATATTTTGCCATTTAGTGTACTATTGACATGTTTCTTTTTTGCCTGCAAGGATTTGCAATTACACAGATTGTATCTCACGGGAAACAGGAACATAAGAGATCTCTGCTGGGTTCACCGAACCCATTTCCAGCAGTGCTCATAAGCAGATTTCTACACAGGAGCGCCACAGGCATATTTGATACTTCTTCTCAAAGGTCTTCCTGGCTTCAGCTATTCTGAGAACAGGGGCTTTCTGAGTTCCTGTGGATTTACTAACCTTCAACAGATTTATTTTGTATCAACTTTTCCAGGCAGTCTTTGGGCTCACACAAAAAAACAACAGCAAAAACCATAGGTTATCAACTGAGAATATATATATATATATATTATGTTTATATTATATATATATATATGTATAAATTTTCTCAACAAATTCTCAAGAAATCTCTTTTAACCTTATTTAGTATTTGGAGCCTGAGGAGCCCTGGTCTCAGTAAAAATCAATAAAACTGTCGTTACATCCATATCCACCAATTATGGTTAGATTCAGAGAGTCATCTAAGTTGATAAATTTGTGCCAACAGCCATAGCTGTTCCAGCTGCTAAGGCATGTCCTGCTATTTATTTCACTCTTATTTTATTTTATTTATTTTATTTATTTTATTTATTTTATTCATTTTATTTCATTTTATTTCATTTTATTTCATTTTATTTTATTTTATTCTTCCCTAAAGATCCCAGGGTAAAGTACTGTCTGTACACAGAACGGTCCAGGGGCTCTTACCCTTATTCTGGAAGTACCTTTCAGTCTCTCTCCATGCAGAGACAATGGTAATGGGTCTTTTTTGCACTCACATGATTATTTCTAACTCCTGCTGTTCACAAAATTAATTTCTGTTGGAAACAGAACATCATGATGAGGCTGGTTATTTTGACAGGGTTTTTACTTTGTACACTACAAAGGAACTGATTTATTTTCTATTAATTATACGTCAGCTATAGGGACCACCTAGTGTGCTTTCTTCAGAGCATCCAGCCATTAAGCTTGTTCTCAGGTTTGTGTTGAAAAGCAGAGGTAACAGGAGAGGAAAGGATTTGGAAGCAAGAGGCTTCTTCCAGAAGCTTAAAGTTCATTCCAGCTGTTGAATGCAAAAGAGTTGTTATTGTGTAGGATGTCTTGTCTTCTACTTATGTACAGCATAATGTCACTTGTCGTAACCCCCCCCCCCTTTTTTTTTAACACTGAAAGAAGAAGCAAAGGAAATTCCAACAAATTGCTTTTTAATTATAAGAAATTCAATAACACTAGCACCTTATTCCTTTCTGAATAATATAATGAGATTTGAACATGGCTTCATCAGGAGAATGACCTAATAAAATAGTTTATTGAACCATGAAAGATTCATTAAAACTACCTTGCAAGGTTTTGTGGAAAATGTTTTTTTTTTTTTTTTTTTGATGTACTTTGGAGGTTTCTGTTCTTAAAAGCCTGTCAAAAGCAGTTATTGCATGTATTTCTTTTTATTCATTTTATAGTACTAGACAGCATAATTTATTCTTATTTACCTATTATGTTATGAAGATGTTTACAGAAAAATCATTACAGCTGAGCTGTATCTCATTTGCTGGAGGCTGAGGCTTGTACCTAGGTAGCTACATAAAGTCACCTAGACCTGCTAAACCCAATGATGTACTGTGGGGTTTTGCTTACACGTTCAGGAATTGGTGAAGATTTTCAAAATTCCAGACAATTTCCATTTTCCACTGACTTCAAAAAAAAAAAAAAAAAAGTCTTAAAGTCTTTGTCATCATGAGCTCAGTTTGCTTTCCTTGTTGAAAGATGGAGAGACCAGGACTGTTTCTGATCTTTTTTTTTTTTTTTTTTTTTTCCAAAAGTTACTAAAAGGTAAATCTATGAATTTCCTTTTTAATTGAAATGTCACATTGTTTCCAGGAAACAGACGCATGGTTAGTCTGATTTAATTAATTTTCCTGTTATGTCAGAGCATGAGAAGATTCAACAACATGCAGTCTAATATTTTTTGCACTTTCTTGGGAAATTTCATATATACAGGGCAGTGAGACTTGGGTTGTTACTGAGCATGGCACTTGGAAGAGGCAAATGTATTTCAAATGGTTGTTGTTTCTGGCCTTATATGCTGGTGGTCACACAAGTTCAGTCTGGTGCATCAGTTCCAGACATGACTCTTTTGTCTTTGCTCAGAAATACTTGAATTCCTAAATTAGTGTTATTTTCCTTTTCTCAATTTTATTTTTAGTTTTTCAAAGTGATGGTATTCCTGTATAGTGTTTCCAATAGGATACAATGCCTCTAAAATAAGCTTGTGGTCGTTTTACTTGATTTACGCTCCTGTTTGAAGTTCCCCAAAGTTTTCCCTATACCTTGTGAACAATGGTATCCTGGGTTCCCACAAACCTCGGACACAAGGCAATACTGTGCCTTCCAGCAGTTTGCTTTTCATCAGATGTCTGAGCATCTTCCTTATCCTAAACCTGGCAATCATACCAAAGTGAAATGACAGAAGTTAACTAGTGAGCTGCATTCTTTCATCTTCTTCACCATCTCTGTGATGCAAAGTGGTAATTCTGTTGACTCGGTGAAATTCTGCCCATTTAAACAGCTCAGAGTATTTACACCAGAGCTTTTAAGCCAGCAAGCCTCTTCTCTAAAAAATATGCATTCAGAGCTGACTCACATTTCAACCCAGCAGCCTGATGTAAAATCATTGCATTAGCCAGCAGGAATAAGAGCAGGATGGAGAGGAGCATCTGCAATATCCATATATGTTCTGTATGTTTTAAGAAAATTCTAATGTTTTTTGGATATGCCTCAAGAGAAGTGGATTTAGTTCTCCCCTGTAAGCACAGCATAGGTTCGTGCAGTTGCACAGGACAAATCAAATGTGTGCACCAGCGTTAGGGCATGCAGCTTAAATTACATGGTCCAGAATGTTTTTTCCAGCTGGCAGCGAAAGGACAAAACGTAAGCTTGTGGTAATTGAACTGAATTTTAAAATGTCTTATCAGTCCATTTAGGTGTATTTTAATTTTTTATGCATTTGTGAACCATGTTCTCACCTTGTTATTGAATCTGCTTACTTTGCAGCTGGCAGACCAATAGATGCACTTGGAAAAGGATTATTACTTAAACTAAGAAAACCAAGAAAATATGTGGTAGTCAGTTGGTATATGACTGCATGTGAAATTGCTGTCTATGTGCCTTTCCTTTTCTCTGTACTGAAGTTACGATATGGTGTCACTGTACGTATGTTTTATGGTGGCTCAGAATTTATCAGGTTGATATTTCTTTGCCTTAAATATGGAATTTATAAATTATAGCCCTATTTTTTTTTTTTTCTGGCAAAATGCTGACTTGCTTTTATACACTAAGCGTAGTGTAATAAACAAACAAAAAACAACAACAAAACAGAAAAAAACATTTCAGTGGCCCACAGTTATCAGGAATCCCAAAGGTTGGCTTCACATGTGTCAGCCTAATTGAAGTCTGACAGACACAAAAAACAATGGAAAACTGCCCTTCAAGATAATCATTGCTTTTGGTCGGTAAACTTGTTTATAACTGTTTAAACAAACAAACAAACAAAACACCACATACTTATCTAATAGTTAAGTTATAATCATTCTATTTGTACTATTAGAAAATAGTAATTTTATTGAGACAGTAGCAGCTCTCCACTGGTCAAATAGATTGCAGATACAGACTTTATTTAATGTAGTACTTCTGTTTTAATGTATTATGTTGAAGCATTATATTAGTAATACAGTGCTAGACAGATGTGATGTGTTGAGTGACTTAATGAACATTTTCTATGGAGAATATCTACAGCTCCCCTGCGTGTAGCTGGATTGACAGCAGTAATCGAAGTGCTGAATGTCTGTCTGAGGATATAGATTAAAAAAAAAAAAAGTGAGTTTCTGCAGTCTCATGTTTCCACTTACTGCCACTGAGTAATCTCCAACGGAGACTGGTTAATCACATGGGAAAGAATATGGCTCAAAAAGTGTTTAGCTAAAATTAAAAGCCATTCCAATATTGGTTGTATTCCCTCAGCTTTTTTAGTTACAGGTGTGACTTACTTCATGAATAATGTCTGAGTCCCCAAATAGGCTGTCAATTGGGAGAAAGTGCTATGTTTACCTTTTTTACCATACAAACTTATATAAATATTAGTTTGCCTTGATTCCTTATATTTGCCCATTTATTCCCATCCTTCACACTCTTTCTAAAGTTATTACGAGGATACTGTTCTGCTTGGATAAGCATTTATTCTGTAACCAGAGATAAGATGCTCTTGTTCAGTGCTCTATTTTAATAATCACACCTGCAAGTGCTGTCTTGCAGCTCGAAGTCCCACTACCTGATTTTTGGTTTGCAAATACTGTTCATGCCAGAGGTTTAATTTGAAATACATCCAGCTGTAAGTCGTGATAAAATATACATGTTCTATTGTTGTCTGAGTCTAACCCCATTTTGTCATTTGTAAATTCAAAAGTATTAGGATCAGACCTCAAAAGGTAAAGCTTAATTTAATTTTAAAATTAGGTTAAACAAAACTTAACATGTCTTTAGTAGTTTATGGTGCTGCTCTAAACTAACTTCATTCCAAAGGAAAAAAGAAATCAAATAAATGTCACCCAACAAGAAAATCTCTATTTCAAATCTGTTGAAATTCTATTAGGTGTGTTCTGACTTCTCTCTTGAAGCATTGTTCAGAACAAATAAGTTGGCAAGCTTTAAGAAATACTCTGGCTATATCTTTTGTTTTTCTCTGATTTAAGCCAAGCAAAGAGAAAATAATTATTTGAAGAAAAAATTATAACTAGTTATTTGTTTTTCCATCTTTGGCATGAACTTGTTCTAAATTGTAAATGAATTGCATTCATACAGTCCTTATGCATTTCACATTTGGCTGCTAGTTACTTTTTTTTTCTGAAAAATATAATTCATAACTGACTTTTTTGTTACTTGAAGCACATCATTTAATTTTAGTTCAATTTTATGGCATTCTGAGTTGTAGTATATAGAAATTCTTTGTGCCCCATGTGTAAAACTGATTTCTTTTTTTTTTTTTTGGTGATACTCGTGATACTCGTATTGTTCCAAACTATATTATAGCGTTTACTCACTTTTATTATATCTTTCATAGGGATATTAGGTCTGTCCAAAGTTTTAATGCTTCTGTTAGAAAAGCTTAGTAACTTGGTCCAAATGGCTGAGAGACATTTTTATTGTCATTGGGATGTCTTGGCCAAATAGTTCAGGTTCAGAAGGCACTACATGTGGATGAATTGTTTGTCACAAAGCTTAATGAGGCATGGGGACAGAGGTAGAATCATAGAATCATAGAATATCCTGAGTTGGAAGGGACCCTTAAGGATCATCAAGTCCAACTCTTGACACCGCACAGGTCTACCCAGAAGTTCAGACCATGTGACTAAGTGCACAGTCCAATCGCTAGGTATTAGTGAACTTTGTATTTTGTCCAAATACAGAATGAAATCTCCAAAAGGTGCCATGAAAAGTATTTACTGTAATTCAAAGTTATATCAATTTTCAGAACTTATTTTTCTTAAGCTTGATATCATCTCGAGTTGCCTGTCTGGGTAGACTTCTGAAGAGAATTAATTTCAGACACTGAAATAGCTTGGATTCAGCTGACAACAGTTTTAACAATACTCTCTTTGCAAGGAATCTTAGTGGAAGGACACTTTGAACAATAGCAGTACTTCAAAGATATGAAAAACATTCTGATTTAGGTAAGAATAAAATGTTCAGAAATACTTTAATTCTAACATGGTTAACAATAGGAGTGTGTTCATTTTTCTACTATGATCTTGTTTCCCTTCAGAAGAGTAGAGGATATTGTAATGAATTTAAATGAAATGGCTCAAACCTTTGATATTGTCATAAGAAGAGTGGCTAAGATTAGAGGAGAAGGTGAGGAATTGGGACTGGACAAGCAGAACTATATTTGTCAAATGTAAAAACACTTTTAGCTGTTAGCACAGTCTATACCCAATGAAAGGGTTTGAATGACCCAATGTCAGAAGGATTATGGGCACATAGGGCATCCAGCAAACTGATTCTCTGATAGCTTAGCTGAGGGGTAAAGTCAAGTTTTAATCCAGTAAAATGATTGCACAGTAGCTACGTTTTATTGCTTGTGAGCAATTAAATAGCCTTCTATATGAAAAAAAGGATATTATGTGGATTAATTTTCAAACAATAGCCACACACAGATCCCTGATTAGTAACTGGGTGTAGAGTAGGCTCACAGTGACTCACAGAAGTATTTACATCTAAATGATCAAAACACAGCACAACCAAGTAGTCTGAACCTGCAGCAAAACCAAGCAATTTCAGGTGACTTTTAGATAAAGGAGTGCTTGGGAGGGACTTGAAATTGGGAAAAAAGTGAACAGAAGGATTATCCCCTTTTTGCTTCATCTGTTTTCAGAGTTAAGCCTCTTTTGCAAATGAAAATAAACTCCAAGATCAAAACACCAATTCTGTTTCTATCTGAAAGTAGCTACAAGATTCTAAAAATTACTAACTAGGATTGGGAGAGAATAGAGGAAGATTTCACAATGTGTAATTTCACAAAAGTCAGGTTACAATCTACTCTCTAAAATACAGAGCTTCTTCATATTGGGACAAATGGTAAAGAAAAACCTTGACAGTTAGAAAGCTTGAAATGCTTTTCATTGATTCAGAAACAGCATCGGTGCTCTTTCTGGCTTCTAAAATTGCTAGTAATTTGTCTCCAGCTGTGCCAAAAGTAAGATCATGTCCATGGCATTGTATTAAAAAGAAATTCTATCATCTCTGTTTCAGTTCCTTATGAAAATAACTGCACACTCATGTTTTCTAGTGTTTGTCAGGAGCCTGCTGCACAGTGGTCCAGATTCAATATTTTTTTGTTTGTTGCCATGGTTGGCAAGAGCAAAATGTCATGAATGTGATAATCACAACTCAACTGTTGGCAAATGTACTCCCTACAACTACCCTACTAACCCTTGGTGGATTAAATAAATGGGAAAAATCCATCAAAAGAAAATCTAATAGATATCCTCAGTGTGTGCCTGGCTTAGGGGAGAACAGAATTCCTCCTGTTAAGGTTAGAAAAATGTTGTCCCCCCCTTTTTTTTAATAGGTAAGAACACATTTCCCAATATAGATGGGGTATATGTAGGGGGGATTAAATATAATGCAAGAGTATGAGGTATGATTTTTTTTTTTGTCCCTCTTATGGTAATTTTAGTCATCAGATATGTCTCCCTTATAAAAGAATTAAAAAAACCTTTTTTTCTGCCCTGGTTTTTACGGTTGTAGGAGACTAAGACTGATAGTTTATAGCATTGCTTTTGAGTCCGAAGCTGTTATTAAACAGACATTCTCTCTGCCAGGTTGTTTTTTCATGAATTTATTGTTGATTGCATGAATTTATCATAAGCTTTTTGGCAGTCAATATGAAAAGAATTCAGAAAACTGGTATTTTCTGACTTGGAATTGTAATCTTGATGCATTATCAAGTAACCTTTCGTTTTTAGTAAAATTTCACTACTTAAGCAGTATAGTTACATCCTTAAAGAAGAGAGAATGAGAAGTTAAATTGCTGTTTAGTAAGAAATTATTTGAAATCAGTTGGGAATGTAATACCATACTATATAAAAAATGTTTGAACACCTGAGCTCTCCCACAGTGCGTAGAGGCAATGCAACAACTTGGCTCAAACTGTGAAGAAGCTCGCTACTATATTTGATGCATGGCTCTTTGACACGAACTTTTCATTTCACCTTCAGGCCATGTGTGGGTCTTTCACATTCTTTCTGCATAAGATATATATGATATAACCTAACATATCAATCCACATAATTGATACTCTCAGTCACAATCTCATCGTTTCATAACTCCATGTTCCTGCCTTTGAAAATTTCATTCTTTCCTGCTCATTTCTGTCTAGATTGGGGCAGCAAGGATGACTTTTCTAACTTGTTATTTTTGTCCACGTCATCCACTACTCACAGTTTTCAACTTGAAAAAAAAGTTTATCCTATAAACCATAAGTTGCAATACTGTTAGAAGTCTTTGCAGACCTGGAAGGTCATTATTCTCAGAAGGTGGAGGAGTTTTGCAAAGTTACTCTTACTTTCTTTAAAAATTACTCACAACTTGGTGATGCTTGAACATCTGCCTAGTATATTGACACTATCAAAGTGGACAAGAGAGATTCTGTCTTGTTGTTCCTCTGTCAGTCTGCTTATAGTGTCTGAAGTCTTCTCCATATGGCTGTGGATAATGACTTGCATATGAGGCAACGACTCCCTATTTGTTTTGCTTTTCTGCATAGCAGGGTAATGGTCAACAACTTGCAGTTCTACTGTAAAACAAGTAATATATCAAGAGCAAAAAAGTAATGGCAGTGATCAAGATTATATCACTTGTACATTTGAGATATATGTGACAGTCCTGATCCCGAAGGTGTATTTGCGGTTAAATAATTGAATTTTAGTTGCAAAACTGTGAAAATGAAAATTTTCTATTAATCTCTTCCAAACGTTCTTCACAGTTCCTCAATAGCAGGCTGTCCTCCTTACTATAAGACTGTAGTATTGGATCCTTTGGGATGGCAACTAGTTTCCTCAGCTTTTGTTGGCTAGCTGGCTTACTGACCACTAGCTTGGGCTTTGAAGGAAGGCCTTGTAATCAGCTTCTGTTCCTTCTTACTTTGTCTTGTACCATTTTGAACAGCGATAAATGGGTTACTGTTGTGGTTTAACCCTGTTACAGTTACAAACTGATCATTTTAGTATTAATTGCTGTATTTTTACAAGTCTCTTGGCCAAAAATTATTGCATAAGGAAGGTGTCTCACTGTTCTTAGATTACTCAGATGACTGATGAGAAAAATTTGAGCACATACACTTTTGATGGTGATGTGTTGCAAATCTGGCCTCTCAGATAAGAAATACTACTAGATCTTATATATCTTTCTCTGGACTAGCTAAGAAAGTTATCAGGATCGTGTGAGGTTAATATAGCATTATTGCGACGAGGAAAAGAATAAAAAATGCAAGAGTTTTGACTCCCATACACTATTGTGCAATGGGAGAGATGGGCAAAATTTCGTTGTTGTGTGGCCTTAAATGTAAATGTGAAATGGTACAAGTGATATTATGTACTCGATGTAAATAAGCAAAAACTTTAATTAGAGCTTATCTATGCTTTGTGCTGATTGTGAACAACTCTACAGAATCATTATTCTATGTGGTTATTCCTAAGAACATTTTGAAAGTGTACTCTGTTCTGTTAGGTTAACCTACTTCCAAAGTATGAAAACAATAGAAGTAATTAGGAATAAATCAGTATCATTCCTGTGTCTTACTCATTACATTATTGAAAAAGCTGTTTGCCTGATTTATTTTCTTAATTAACCACCTTGAGATTAAATTTTACAGCCACAAAGTATCTTGATGTTTTTATAGAATTGGGAAGTTCTGTACTTGCTTTCATAAAGTGACAGGGCTACTATTTTAAGAAAAATTAGTTGAACAGTACTGATTGGTTCAGTGTTATTAGCAGGACAATTCAATGTTCTATTTTGTACCCTACTATCAACTTACCAGGGGATTTATCATTGGTTCAAGGTTTGCAAGGATCATGAAATAAGTCCTTGAGTACTGAATTGTGAACCTCATGTGTGGCCTGTGCAGCACCCTCAACTATAACCGTGGCACCAGTGAAAGGACTTGGTGCTTGCCAAGCATTTAATGGGTTCACTGCCTGCTCCTGCATTGTACGGGCACCTGTAGCTAGCAAAACAGAAAGGACACAGTGATGTTAAAGCCAACTTAGTAGTAATCAGTGCTTTATTTGTTTCCACACAACTCATAGTGATAACAATGAATACACTGATAGCTAAGAAAAAGTTATGTATTTGTAAAAAGGAAGTGTTACTGAAAGTCTCTTTATGAAGTTTTTGCCAGAGCTCATATTCTAAAAATGTAACTACGGTGTTTAAAAAAATAACAAATAATAAAAGAATATAGACAGACCCTTAGCTGATATAAATCTGTACAATTACTACATTATTGCTAAGTATCCATTTGTGACAACTAAAATATTTTAGTTTGAAAAATAGAAGCTAAGCTGCTGTTTGACGGGCAAACGTGGAGAAAGGATGACTTGGTTAGTCTGTAGGTGGTGCTCTTGCCACTAAAGAAAAACTATCTTTGCTAAGCTACTACTACTATGCTGCGTTTTCACTTCTAATATTTTTGAAGCGATCAATTTCATTGGCAGTATTAGATTGTTGCTTCTCATCTATGTTCTTCCACATGAAGGAGATTGAGCCCATATATACTGTAGTTCTGAAATAGGTTGTTTGGCTGCAAAATGTTTTCCAATTACTTTAGCAAGTCTTTTTTGGGGGGCAGGAATCAGGTATTCATAGATATCAAGTAATATATATATATATATTACACATAATAGACAACTTTCTACCACATAAACATAAAATCTGATACCTCCATATAGCTTCATGATGACCATTGCAATTTTTATACAGCCAGTGATCAACAAGGAGTTAAAATTGCTCCTCCAGTATGTATTTGCGGATCTGTAGCAAGTACTGGGATTCAGATGAGCACGGATAAAACCACATATTGCTCTTTATTTTTGCCATTTTGCACACTGGATACTTCACTGGCAATATAGTGTATAGAGTGTATTTTATAGTGATAATGGAAATGAAATGGAAATATATACGTGTGTGTATATATATAAAATCAAAAAATGTGTGAAAAACACATTAAAGAGATATTTGGGGTATTATGCCTCCCAGCAGCTTTTATTTCAGGGCTTTTAGATGAGATAAGATGTGAACTGTGAGGATGCAATGGATATGTACATTTAGACCATTTAGACTCTTCACGTTAAAATCTACTGAACTGTTGGATTTGGTGTTTGTGCCTTCAGTGTAATTTTTTTTTTTGGATATGTACAGCAAAGCACATTAGAAACAGATGATTCTAGAAGAATATTAGGAAACCAATTTTGTGACTAAGTCATTTTCTACTTGGATTTTAGTGATCTTGTTTATGTGCTTGCAAGTACCATATGAATGCCTGCAAATGCACAGTTAATGAGTAGTTATAAAAGACTGAGTGTGCCTAAAGTTGTGCAGGATGGATGGTGTTTTCAGGTGTTCTTTATGTTCTGTGATGAGTTTCCATATGACTGTATGGTGCCAATGACAAAACAGTGCTGTATGAGATTTGCTTGCCACTCTATTACAGTTTTGCACACTGAATCTATATATTTTCTTGGCTGTGGAATGTATACAAAAGGATTTTTTTTTTTTTTTTTCTGTGGGAGAGGGGAGAACTTCATATTCCCAAGCTTCTTGAAACCCAGTATTTCTTGAGTACTAAAGTCTTTGAATAACACACAGTAATTGTTTAGATACCATCCAGAAATTTGAGTGAACACAGACTGTTTTACAAGGTTTTCTCAAGATCGCTGCTAGACTACAGTGAGATACTTGATCCTTAGATGATATTAGAACCACTTATCTTTAAGACTACAAAGTAATTATACCCATCATCTACTGTTTTACTTAATAAAAAGCCCAGTATTTCCAAGCGATATCACTGTAATTCTTTTTGGAAGTTCTATGTAGTAATGACTGACTTTTAGATATATTAATATCTGTCATTTAACTTTATTAAAAATATATATGAGAAATCTAAGCTTTGATTCAATGCTGTTTAAATATAGAGACTTAAATTGGAAGGCATGGTTTAGGATCGTTCCTACTGTAGATATTTACAAGATCTTAGGGAAGACAATACTTTCTTACAATGCAGGAAGAGTTCCTGAAGTTGACAAACTATCCACTTTGTTTTGTAATGAAGATTTTTATTTCATAACATATCTATGATATCGAAGTACCTCTGGTGGAACAAAGCATTTTCTTCTGTGCTGTTAAGTAGAATACTAATCCCAGAATTAGTGGGGTTCCAAGGGACTTCTTGGGATCCTCTGTTCCACCCTCCTGGCTGGAGCAGGCTGCCTAGGACTGCATCCAGGTGGGATTTGAGCCCACACAGATGGAGACTTTACAACCTTGCAGGAACAGGCCAACCTGTTCTAGTCTTTGATGACATCTCATTTTGTTGATAATGCAAATCAGAGCATTTATAAAGAATATAAAGCTAACCTTAAAATTTTCTAGGAGCTTCCTAAAATGAGTTTAGAGAGCATTCTCTTAGTGAGAAAAACAGTAAAACAAACAAATTTTGTAGCTAAGGATCAACTCTTGCCTTAACTCTTGAAGCATGTCAACATACGACCAAAATCTAAAAATAATACTTATGACTCCCTAACTTGCTTAATTACTTATTACCTGGTGTGTGTGTGTTAAATCCAGCTGAAGATTGTTAGGAATGTAATAATGCAAAATTCTACTCAAGAACAGTTTAATAAATATTAAAAGAATCTTGATAGCTGTAGTTACTTCAACTGCTCCTTTTAATGCTCTCTTGGATAGATTACTCAATTCCCCACTGGAATCTCTGTGAAATGTATCTGTGTCTGTGCTCTAAGAGCTGATAGTAATACGGCTTTAAAACGGTTTTGGAATAAAATCAATATGCATGAAAATAGTAACTGCAAATTGAATAAGACTTTGGGTCTTTCCACAAATGAAAAGTTTTGTTATTGTGACTTTGCTGTTTCAATGACAAAACCAAGGAAACTTGAAGATAAAAACCCCAGATTTTCAAGGTTTTAATACAAGACTGATACTTGGCAAAAAGCTAATGGTGAGAAGGAATTGGGAAAGCAGAGAATATTTTGGGATATTCTCACCAATTCCTCTGTCGTACTGAATAAGAACTGCTGATTCTTACCTTGTGTTTGGTGCAGGCTGTTTGAGAACACCATTCATGGACATTCAGTGGGTTTCAGAGATGGGATTTGCCAGACCTGAAATGCCTTCTTTACAGTGGTCATGTCTAATTCATACAGATTTTTAGCAATATATCTTTAAGCTAGAGTTTCCAAGGAGAGATTTGTTCTGTTCCGTGTAGGTATTGAGAATCATGTAAATACTTGAAAATAAAAAGAGGACCTACAACTACCTTGTGAGTTTCAGAAACAAGCTCAACTTCAGAAATTTCCCAGATTAAAGAGCTGTCCTCAGGACTAAAACAGGTTTCTGACTAAACTGAATGCTCAAATTGAAGTAAATCTCTAGTGGTGTAGGCTTCACAATTTGTGGGCCTAAAAGGCTGAAGCCAATCTGCCTCATCTGAAGTAGTCTTACAGCTTTTAACCAACATAATGCTCTCATCAATAATGCATTGCCCTAAGGTAAAAAGTCTATTGTTTCAGACACAGACAAGTAACAGGAGAAAAGACGAAAACATCCTTGAAGAGGATGCTCTGGTTTGTTTTTCATTCTTCCCCGGACTGGGATGTAGCATATTTCCTTATGAATGACATCCATTACCTATTTAACCCTTTAACCAGCCAGCCATCTGGGGCTGCATGCAATCTAACAGACCGATCCATCACACTCACCAAAGAACAGAAAATTTATAAGATTTAGGGATTTCTTTTAGTGGTTTCAGAAGTTTTGCTGCTTGTGTGTATTGAGCATTTCATAATTCTAGGCAGGCCAATGGTGCAACCTGCTGAGAATTTCCATCGCTTGATCATGAATGTTGCAGGCTAGATGGTTATGCATCTTGATTTACAGATTCAGTGTTGATAGGTGAATTTTAAAATACATTTATGCATGGGCTTTTCCTAAGCATAATCCAGAAGACTAGTCCAGTAAATCATTTCAGGGCTAACCTAGATTTTATACTTTATACTAATCAATGATGAATTTGATGAATTAAATTCAAAAGAACATTGGTGAAGCTTAAACTGAATCATTTTAAAGACACAATGTCTCAGATAAGCTGTGGAATGTAAGTTTTAACTTTAAAGCTCATTACAAAAGACTGACTTCAAAGAAGAAAGTAGTACTTTATTTCACTATGTAATATTTATGAGGTATGGCAAAGAGTCAATGCCTATATGCACATATATTTATTTTCAGATTATGAGAAGACCTGATCCTAAAAATACTTCACCAGGCATAACATACCAGAAATTTATTCCATTTTACCAACTTACAATATAAATTGTCTTTAATTCTGGGAAAATATAGATTTAACTAGGGCAGAGAAGTTAGACAAACTGAAAGGGATTAAGGTGTACAGGCTGAAGGCATTAAAATGTCCACAGATGTAAAGGATGGTACATGGATATAACTGTTATTTTTAAGGAAATGGAAATAGCTCTTGCAAGTACTTCAGTGTAAAGTGGTGTATGGTTTGTTTCATTGTGCAGGTTATTTCTCTGAAGGACAGAGATTCAGTGGTTAGATGATGAAGCCTTTATTTATATTGACTTGCCAATTCAGCTGCTGTACAATGAGCTTAGCATTACCTGGATAAAATGAATAAAACTTATTTCCTCTAACAACAATCTTTTTTCTCCCTGAGTTGTGCACTGGCATTGATGAACACCTTTTCTCCAGGCCTGCTTATCTGCAAACTTCCCAGATCGCTGCTGCAATAAGCACCTGCTCCCTGGCCTTCATCACTTCTTATCTGTTTCTCAGTACCATGCTATTCCTCTTCCTCCCCACCTTCCAGCAGTGACTCTTCAGCTAAAAGCTGGGGTATTTTGCAGCTGCCTGAGGTAAAATAATAATGGAATATTTTATAAGCAATAAATATTGCATGAATGTATTGCACAAATGATGCAAACATGAATATTACTTTAAAAAAAGTTACCATGGACTCAAAGAATGGTTTGGGTTGGAAGGGACCTTAAATATCATCCAATTCTAACCCCATGCTGTGGGCAGGGACATCTTCCACCAGACCAGGTTGCCTAGGGCCCCATCCTGCCTGGCCTTAAACACTTGCAGGGATGGGGCATCCCCAGCTTTATATAAGGCAAACTAAAATCTCCTCTAGTTTAGTTTACCTTTCCTGTTTCCTTAATTTCAGGCTTCAAAAACAATTGTGCAAGTCTGTGATTTACTGAATTGCTATCCCTTATGTCACTAAAGACTTAATAGCATATACTTTAATAAAGGTTGGATGATACCTTATTAAAAGTACAGAAGGTTCTTCCTGGACTTCATTTGCATTTAGTGATAGATTTTGAAAGAGAGACTGATTATACTTTACAGCTGGAAGAGAGCTCGGTAATAAGAAGTTTATGCAAGCAAGATTCGGAATCTTGTTAGGCTTAAATAGACAGTGAACAAATGTTTCCTGGCAAAATGATTTTTTTTTTTTTTTTTTGGCACAGATCCACAGTGTTGTTTTCTCAAAATACAGGATAATACCCCTGAGCAAACTGTGAATGGAGAGTTGGGTTCTGGTACTTTTTGTTGAACACATCACTGGATAGAATACATAGAGATAAAAGTTAACCTCCTATGTGTGTAGAACAAATGTTTGCTGTAGTCGCTTCTGCATCCTGATCAGCATACATTTGTAGTAGACGTTTTGTCACCATAGTGCTTGTGAAGGGTTCCTGATAAAAAAAAAAAAAAAAAAGTTAATTCACACATCTTACTGAACTCTGACATACCTAATTCCAAACTCCAGCATCACAGAATTTTATTTCATTATTTTTAATTGCTCAGAATTTATGAGAGAACATGGCTAGTAATTAAGATGCGGTAAGCTACCAGATTTGATTTTGCTTCTGCATGTACTTGATAACTTGCCTAAAAGCAAATGGCTCCTATATTTTCGCTGTATTTCCTCACTTCATTTTGAAGAGTCAACTATGATACATAGTTTGGAACAGATGATATTGAAACTGCCACCAATGTTTGGTACGAATGCAAAAGGTTTCAAAATCACATTTGTCCTTAGAGCTAACAAACTTCTGAAAAGACAGAATTAGAAAGAAAGAAAGGGGGTGGGGAACAGCTGCTTTAAAGTAAAAGAAAAATGCTTGGGGGAATGATCTAATCCAGGCAGTGACAGGAATGTCACTGATGATAGATTGAAGAGTAATATTGGCATCTGATTTTAATCCACCAGATTAATGTAAATGTTGATGCACAACCAACAGGATCATAGACCTTCGCACTCAGTAGAGAGAGGCATCAGGGATTTTAACTTTTCCACGGAAAAATTAAAACTAATAAAGCATCTTTTGTGCTTTTATTGTTTAAATGTACTTTATTTAAATGCACTTGTGAATAAATAAACAACTAGATTGTGTCGTACATTGGAAACTTTACTTACCAACAAAGAAGATGTGGGGGATTGTATCAATGTGTGCCAGAGAACTGACTCAATGGCTAATTTTGCTTTACAGCAAACAGGCTCAGAGTCTTTCAGAGTATTCTTGTGGCATAATTCTGCATGCTTGGTCTTGTTGCATCTTAGGCAGTTAGGGCAATCTGGAGTGGAAATCTTACGTGTATTTGTAATAAGTGGTTCTTTCAGCAATAGTTAAATTTCATCTGGTAAACACTCCATGTTTTTCTGTTGCATGTCTTTCTCCTGGAATGTCAAATTCACTACTTTTTTCTCTTTGTTATTTAGTGTTGGTATTATTTCAAAACACTGTAGATTAATTTTATTATCCTGTCAGAATCATATTCCTCGATTATTCCTTGAATATTATTCAATTTCTTGAGTTGAATAACATTTCTTCAGTTAAAGATACTTCACTTTGCTCAGAAGGTATTTATTCCACCAGCATATTTCTTGATGGTAAAAGGAGGTAGTGATTTTTGTTCTGCTTGCCAGTGCAGAAGGATGTGATATTTTGGTGTTGATTTATCTAAGTTATTTTAACTACTGTTTCAAAAATGAAGTTATATGTGTATTATGAACTTTTTCAGGCAAGACCTGCTTGTACTTTTATGCCACGGTGTGTGATATTTAGGTATGTCATGTGGTGCAGATACTGTCAATTTACTGTTGAGTAGAAGTTGCATGACTGAAGCTACTGAGCTTGGTGATTAGGCCAAGCATAGTGGACAACATAGAAACTTGGACCTGTTTGTCATAAATGGAACCAATTTGTGTGGTCATTGTTCATTGTGCATGTATTTTTGGGCCTTCAGGTGGAAGTTTTTGAGTCTGTACTAGCATGACTAGTACGTGCAGGATATACATGATACCAAAATTGGACTTCTTCCATCAGATTAAGAAGTTTACCAAACATGCAGTTGAGATTTTTTGAAGTTACGGTATTTTAAACTCTTTTGAAATCTTTCTAATGTGTTACTAATGAATTTTCACTGTGCTGCCAAGTCCAAAATGATGTTTGCACTGGGTGCTTCCTGCCACAGCTGGGGAAAAAAAAATAGCAGACAAAGTAAACAGATCAGTGTGGAATTGGTCATCAATTTACTAAATATGTATTTACATTAAATAACATGATTTCCAAAATATGCATATGTTTTCCAGTGCACAATGTAATTATTTAGGGGATTGGTAGTGGTGGTAGTTTTTGTAGCTGTCTTGGGTATTAGTATGTTTGAGAACAAGGAAATAGATAGGGGCTGAGGGGGGGAGCAAAATAATCTCCAATCTTTATAAGCAAAAGGATCTCTACCTTCAACTGTAAAGAAGTTTAAGTTCTCTAAAATGTTGTTTCTGTTATGTACAGAAAAAAAAAATAGTATGTTCTTCAGAGTGAGGATACAGCACCAGTTGTGAGTGGAATGAGTTTGCTTTGTTTATCTGAGCATCTGGAAACATCTATTCTAGACACATATAGACATTTAATATGGCCCATTTCATCTTCAAAGCATCAGATTAGAACTTATTGAACAGAATCAATTCAAAGCAAAAAATGTGAACTGCGACATTTGAATTTAATGATTTTCTTGATGTTACAGAATATTAGGAAAGACTAGAGCACGTACAATGAAGTCTCAGAAGTTCTCCTTATTGAAGCCAAACTTCTGTGTGTTTCTGAAGGAATATTAAAATGTTTCATATAGTAATGTAGAAGAGGGAACTCAAACCTGTCACTCCAAAATATCACATCATAACCAGCTGTATCATAGAATCACAACATGGTTTGGGGAAGGGACCTTAAACATCTTCTAGTTCCACCCCCCCTGCCACAAGCAGAAATGCCATCCCCTAGATCAGGTTGGCCAAGGCCCAATTCAACCTGACCTTGAACACCTCCAGGGATGGGGCATCCACATCTTCTCTGGGCAGCCTGTGCCACTGCCTCACAACAATTGTGAATGAAGAGTTGGTGTGAAATGTAAATAGATTGCATGTTTACTTTTCATTCCCATGCAGAGATCAGCTGTATTATCTATTACTGCACATAATTATTTATACATATAATTATACTTATTAAACTACAGTTTTCTTTTACGAGTGCAGAGCCCTTTGACATCTATTGTTCTATATTTTCAGTATTTATAACATCAGACTATTATTGACACATGCAGAGAATATTTGCAAACAAACGAAAAGGGATATCAGCTATGTACTTTACAGTCCGTCTTTGAAAATATGGTGTAGTTCTTGCTGCTTGTCACTTCTTCCTTTAAATAAGATAATAAGATGCTCATACAAATTTATACTGATGCTTGTGGCATCACAATGTGTGCCAAAACATAAAAATCCATAAGCACCGTCAGTTTTCAAATCAGATAGGGGGTGGAGGGGTTGGGGGGAATTAATTTTTACATTTTTTATTTTCATTTTGATGTCAGTTTCTTTTGCCTCACAAACACATGCATTTTGGAGCTGCCTCAGGTCCTGTTTAGGGCCCTCTGAATTTGTATTAATCTTTGTCAATGTTTACATCATGTTTAAAATTACTTTGCTAAATTGATTTATTGTTTATTTTATGCTAAACTATTTTTCAGGCATGTGTGAGGGCATTGTCTGCATATGGTATCTTGGAGTGAAGCCTTTCAAACAGAAAAATATCTTTTGTGGTAATGGTTGTTAAACATGGCACATATTGTGGAGTTGTTAGGTGATTTTAGCTTCCAAAAGGTATGTCTACATGGTAGCTTTTATGGTAACATGGTGAAAGAAGGATGAGATAAATCATCATGAGTTTAGAACAGGTAATAAGTATTTGATGATCTGATGCAGCTGATCACACCTTGCCTGAGGCATTTTCTTTGCCTATGTGTGCATTTGTGTTTGTATTCATCCAATGCAATGCCTGCTGAGTCAGTTGCTTCATTTAAGTATGATGTTTTAGGCTCTGTTAATGATCTAAGGACACTTGTGTTATGATGAAATGCCTTCCACATGACAAAGCAAATTCAAGTAGTCTAGAGTGATTCAAGAGGAATCTATTAAATCTGCTTAAACTGAACTATTATCTGACTGATGGTCGTTAAGTCCCACTGTCTCAATCTCCTGTAAATTTCTGAAAGCATTGTATTGATTACTGTGGACTTAATAGAAAACTATTAAAGCAATTTCCAAAGCTCACAAAAAATAATATGGATTTGACCTTACCTTACCTTATCTTATTGTGGTGCCCCGCTAGACCTTCTCTTCACAGAGAAGGACTGGTGGGAGATGTGGTGGTCGGAAGCTGTCTTGGGCAGAGTGACCATGAAATGGTGGAGTTCTCTATTCTTGGCGAGGCCAGGAAGGGGACCAGTAAAACTGCTGTATTGGATTTCTGGAGGGCTGACTTTGAGCTGCTCAGGATTCTGGTTGGTAGAGTCCCTTGGGAGGCGGTTCTGAAGGGCAGAGGAGTCCAGGAAGGCTGGGCGCTCTTCAAGAGGGAAATCTTAACGGCGCAGGAGCGGTCTATCCCCACGTGCCCAAAGACGAGCTGGCGGGGAAGAAGACCAGCCTGGCTCAACAGAGAGTTGCAGCTTGAGCTTAGGAGGAAAAAGAGGATTTATAATCTTTGGAAAAAAGGATGGGCCACTGAGGAGGACTATAAGGACGTTACGAGGCTGTGCAGGGACAAAATTAGAAAGGCCAAAGCTCATCTGGAGCTCAATCTGGCTACTGCCGTTAAAGACAACAAAAAAATCTTTTTACAAATACATCAATGCAAAACAGAGGACTAAGGAAAATCTCCATCCTTTCCTGGATGCGGGGGGAAACCTTGTTACAAAAGATGAAGAAAAAGCGGAGGTGCTTAATACCTTCTTTGCCTCAGTCTTTAGCGGCAATACCGGTTGTTCTCTGGATACCCAGTACCTTGAGCTGGCGGAAGGGGATGGGGAGCAGGATGTGACCCTCACTATCCACGAAGAAATGGTTGGTGACCTGGTACAGCACTTGGATGTGCGCAAGTCGATGGGTCCGGATGGGATCCACCCAAGGGTACTGAGAGAACTGGCAGAGGAGCTGGCCAAGCCACTTTCCATCATTTGTCAGCAGTCCTGGCTATCGGGGGAGGTCCCAGTTGACTGGTGGCTAGCAAACGTGGCGCCCATCTACAAGAAGGGCCGGAGGGCAGACCCAGGGAACTATAGGCCTGTCAGTTTGACCTCAGTGCCAGGGAAGCTCATGGAACAGATTATCTTGAGAGTCACCACGCGGCACTTGCAGGGCAAGCAGGCGATCAGGCCCAGTCAGCATGGGTTTATGAAAGGCAGATCCTGCTTGACGAACCTGATCTCCTTCTGTGACAAAGTGACGCATTTGGTGGATGAGGGAAAGGCTGTGGACGTGGTCTACCTTGACTTCAGCAAGGCTTTTGACACCATTTCCCACAGCATTCTCCTCAAGAAACTGGCTGCTCTTGGCTTGGACTGGCGCACGCTTCGTTGGGTTAGAAACTGGCTGGATAGCCGGGCCCAAAGAGTCGTGGTGAATGGAGTCAAATCCAGCTGGAGGCCGGTCACTAGTGGCGTTCCCCAGGGCTCGGTGCTGGGGCCGGTCCTCTTTAATATCTTCATTGATGATCTGGATGAGGGCATTGAGTGCACCCTCAGTAAGTTTGCAGATGACACCAAGTTAGGTGCGTGTGTCAACCTGCTCGAGGGTAGGAAGGCTCTGCAGGAGGATCTGGATAGGCTGCACCGATGGGCTGAGGTCAACTGCATGAAGTTCAACAAGGCCAAGTGCCGGGTCCTGCACCTGGGGCACAACAACCCCAAGCAGAGCTACAGGCTGGGAGATGAGTGGTTGGAGAGCTGCCAGGCAGAGAAGGACCTGGGAGTGATGGTTGATAGTCAGCTGAATATGAGCCAGCAGTGTGCTCAGGTGGCCAAGAAGGCCAGCAGCATCCTGGCCTGTATAAGAAACAGTGTGGCCAGCAGGGCTAGGGAAGTGATTGTCCCCCTGTACTCGGCTCAGGTGAGGCTGCACCTCAAGTACTGTGTTCAGTTTTGGGCCCCTCGCTATAAGAAGGACATCGAGGTGCTTGAGCGAGTCCAGAGAAGGGCGACGAAGCTGGTGAGGGGCCTGGAGAACAAGTCTTATGAGGAGCGGCTGAGGGAGCTGGGCTTGTTCAGCCTGGAGAAAAGGAGGCTCAGGGGCGACCTTATCGCTCTCTACAGGTACCTCAAGGGAGGCTGTAGCGAGGTGGGGGTTGGTCTGTTCTCCCACGTGCCTGGTGACAGGACGAGGGGGAATGGGCTAAAGTTACGCCAGGGGAGTTTTAGGTTGGATGTTAGGAAGAACTTCTTTACCGAAAGGGTCGTTAGACATTGGAACGGGCTGCCCAGGGAAGTGGTGGAGTCACCATCCCTGGAGGTCTTTAAAAGACGTTTAGATGTAGAGCTTGGGGATATGGTTTAGTGGAGGACTATTAGTGTTAGGTCAGAGGTTGGACTTGATGATCTTGAGGTCGCTTCCAACCTAGAAATTCTGTGATTCTGTGATTAAATTGACAGTAAAATGTATTATTTAGATGGCCTCTTTTGCCTGGTATTTCATTTCTCTTCTTGAAGTATAATTTTATTTTGGTGGTGATGGTACGGTGTTTTTTTTTTTTAACATAAAACTCTGAGGTCAGGTTTATTTTCCACAGTGCTATTTGTTCTCATCTAAATGATTGTGCTGTTGTGAAGCACTAGCTTATTAAAAAGCACAGGGCACTCTCACTAAATTGGTATTGCTGACACCACCTGCTGCTTTCTTCTTAAAGTGATTTTTTAAAAATACAGTATATTCTTTAATTAAGTCCACAAAAATCTGCTACCCCTTCACTTTACTTCTCTTGATTACACCTTTTGTTTCCCAAATTGTCAAAAAAAACAAAAAACAAAAAACCTCTACTTTATTCCCTCTTACAGTATCATCCTGTATTTCTCCTTATCAATCAAGTTTGATTTTGGAAAGTGTCTGTGTGTGTTTCTTGGAATGATAGGCAAGATTTAATCCTTGGGGGGGGGAAAAAAAAGAAAAGACAAAAATAAATTAAAAGAGTATGGCTATGTGACTCCTACATATGTAGTTAATGGAAAGCAAAAGGTACCTCAAGGAGGTGTTTTTTGTGCCTGTATCATCTTCCTACTTGTAACTCACCTTGCCTGCTTACTTTTCTCCCAGCATTGTTTTCTGTTTAAGTCTTCCATCCCTGTGCCTTAGCTGAAGGGTTGTTTGATGTAAGTTATCTGAGTGTTTGTTAAAAAGAATAATACTTGAAAAATTTGGAGTTCACGTTATGCTTTATATGGAGAGAAATAGATGTTATTTAGAAGGCAGGAAACTCACAATTGTTTCTTGACAGGTAAAAGAAAATTTTATATTGAGTATTTAAGTGGTTCAGAGGGAGTTTGTGGAGTCTGTATATCATCTATGTATTTTGAAACAATGCTCTTGGATCTTATGTAATGAAAATGACTAAACAGGAAGCTATTAATCATGTATAAACTTACAAAAATCTGATATCTGGAGGCTATGCCAAAATCTCAATTGTGTAGACAGCTTCTACAAAGTATTTCTCAGTTAGTTAGTGGGGTGCTCTCAGGAAAAAAAAATGTGGTTTGCTGTGCTTTATCGATTTTTTTTTTTTTTTTTTTTTTTACGTTATCCTCTGGGGTTAATTTGTTTATATTATTCTAAAAAGTCAGCTCTCTCAGTATCGTGAGGCTAACTAAGTTCTGAGATGTTTCACTGCCTTATTTTGATTTCTTCTGGGGTTTCAGTGAGCACTTCTATTGTTTGTGTCAAGGATTTTCTGTTGGCCTACAAGAAGTTATGGTGAATTAGAGGAAGAAATGCAGAAACTAGCAGCAGTGTTGTATTTTTTCTACTGACCTGAGTTCAGAAGGAAAGCAATAATTTTCTCTTGGCTAAGCTCTGTAGTTGTCTGCAGATTCTGTAAGAATCTGACAAACTTTCATTCAAAGTCTATCGGTGTAAATAGGAAGAGCTCCATTGACTTATATCAGATTTGGATCGGGTACCTAAAACTGGTCTTATGGGAAAAAGAGACAATTGCTGGATGTTTTGTGAACTTATATAATCAGCTACAGTGAATTTATTTCATACAGAATCTAGTTACCTGATGCTGTGGAGCCAGAGATAAGATTTTTTTTCTTCTCTTGGTTGTTCATCTGAATTATTGCAATGGCACTGTTACAATGGAGTTGAGTAAGGAGTTAAATGTTATATGATTTCATAGGTTTGATCTTCAGAGTACTGTTAAGTGTCTGGTAAGCACCTGGAGTTTAAAAGAGTTTCTGCTGTTGGGAACGCTTCCAGATTGTAAAGGATAGAAACTGAAAATACATTCTTCCTAGTAGCTCTGTCTCACACTTATCAGTTGAAGTCAAGATTATGTGCATTCACTAGGTCATGTTAAAAATCTTCTAAAAGTTAAATATTTCCGGATTTTTAATATTCTTTCTTTGGTGATGTTAGAATAACCTTACTTCTGCTTGAAGGGAGAGAAATCAAATAATTTTTATGGACCTGCTACAGAATTGAATACAAAGACCACATGTTCTTGTAAAATGAGTAAGTTCCTCAAAGTCAAAAAAAAAAAAAAAAAGGAAAAAAAATGACAAAAATGAATAGAATCTAAGGAAAATAGCTTTCTTACACTATCTGTACTTTTATCTATATATCAATTTATATCATGAGTTTTTATTGTTACAGTGCCTTTGGGTACAATTCAAGAAATAACTTGTAAATTTCAGTAAATTCCACTGAGCTTCTTGGCTGGAAGAAAAATAAAAACAACACAAAAAGACAACAAACCAAAGTGAAACAAACAAACAAAAAAAAGCCCACAAAAAAACACCACCAGACAAAAATATAAATGTATTCATCTGTCTTATACAATTTAAATTCTACAACACAATTGTTGCTGATGTACTGATGTACTGTTCCATCTACAACATACCTTAATTATTGATGCTCTGCAGTTCCATAGAAAACAAATGACTTTTTCCTCTTCCTAATCAGTATTAATCTATACGTAGAAAAAGTGTTGAAAGTGAATAAGAAATTAAAAAAAAAAAAAAAAAAAAAAAACCATTATGCAATTTGGCTGAAATGTGAGATTTAATTTACTCTACAGTTATTTGTTTTTACAGGTTCATGTCTTTTTTTATGATGGTGCTTAAATGATATTTCTACTTGTGATAACCTCATTAGGTTTCATGATTTGTCAGACATCCATATTTAGGATGGAAATCCTGACTTTAATATAAGTTGATGAGATTGGATCTGATACTTGTAGATATCTTATGGTTCAAGGTAGTGCTTCTATCTGTTCAATGACTGGGTGAAGCATAAGCTATGATTTACTACCAATGTGAGAGATTTATTCCTCAAGTTTTAGCACTGGGATCTTTGACGATGTTGTGTAATTAGGTGTTGATTTTGTACATATCTGCCTTGGCATTAATTAGATAGAATGGTAGAAGTGATCAAGGTGGCCTTTGAAAACAGCCTGCTCGTTCAAAAATAGGTTAAAGGGTGGGAGTTCTTCCCTTAGAAATGGTTGGTTTAGCTTTTTGAAAATTTTACCTTAAATCCAAAAATTAACTCAAGTTTACTATTCATAGATGAGCCCTATCAATATCTCTGTATTTTTTTTATTATTTAATTTATCATCTGGTCAGCGAGATGTTAAAAGCTGTGTACAAAGGACAAAAATACAAGCTGCTGCTCAATTATATTTATTTTTCATTATTTTTAAACTCAGATTATTGCTGAAGATGTGCAGGAAGGCACATAAATTTAAAGCATTTACCATGCAGCTGCAGTGCCAAGCAGTTTGTAGGTTGTGGTTTTTAAACCAGAAGTCTAGACTTCTGTGTTATACGTGGGATAGATTTCACTTAACTTTTTAGCATAGATGGAGGATTACTGATATGCAGAAGACCTCTCCATTGAAAGGTCTTGAAATACTTTGTGCTGAGCTCAAGGAGTACACTGGGAGATATGTTTAACACCCACTGAAGTTCATGCAGTCTTTCTCTACGCAACAGAATTATAAGTCTTTGTTTTGCCTTTATATCATGCACATACACCTGGTGGGTGACTTACAAGACATGCTGCATCTTTTAGATGAGATTTTCAGACAAGTGTGCATAGACATGAAGTTGTGTCATAGCAGAATGCTGAAGAGGGGATTACAGGAATAAATATATTCAATTCAGTTTTCACCAGCCATGAAAGAACAAACATGCACAATCAGAACCCATCCTATAAACATGTTAGAATTCATTAGTAAGCACTAAAGTTTTAGATGATAAAATTTCAATTAAAAATATTGATTCACTTGGCAGTATGCTTCAATTTTTCATCACTGCCTGATACAATAATTGCAAAAGAACTGTAAAAGAAGACCAAGTTTAAGGTTTTCAAAATTTACATATTTAAAAAAAAAATCAGATTCCAGTTTTTAACTAAAAATGTTACTCGTGGGTGGGATACATTTCTGAAAGACAGTATGTATAGGTAATGTATAGAATAGTAGGATAGCTTTTTTGGGGGGGGATAAAATACATATGCTCAAGGAAGATTTAATAAGGAGGCTATTTTTATTAAAATATTTGTTTGCTGGGAGGTTGAATAATTAAACCTAGGCAAGAATGAAAAGAAACAAGCCCATGATACTTCTAAGCCCTGTTCTCTTAGCTGGGTTTCATATTCTGTATATTCAGTTCAGATAACACTCCAATGGAAAATTTTCCCAGGGAATATGTATTACTGAAATAGCATGAGTTGCTGCTAGTTTGGCTCTGCCCACTATTTTTCAACTGTATTTGTAGGCTGAATTTGCTAGGATGGCTGAAGTCAAGCATCTCTGCCTGTCTGCCTTTGTTTGTGTTAAAATTATCAATAAACATGGTATTTATTATTAGATTTAGTAATTTCTTATACAATTTTCATGTTCATGGCTGTGAAGAGTCCTTTAGTTTGAGAACTACAAGTATATCCTTTCCCATCTCAGTGACAAATAATACTGATCTTGGGTGCCTGAGTTATTCTGAGTTATTTATTTATTTATTTTTAAAAATCATGTTGAGGAGTAGGGTAGAAAAACAGAAACAAACAAACAAACAAAAACAACAGCTGTTGCATGTTGGGTTTCACTTTGTCTTCCTCAGTCATAGCCTTGACTGTCCTTCAGTTAACGTAGGTTTTGTTCAATGCTTGTACAGCATCTTAGTTGCCAAAACTTGTTTCTGCTGTCAGTACAAATCCTTCAGGTATGCCTGAGATATTTGCCAGGACTAGGGACTTTAGTGTTTTTAGATTCTATGTCCAAAAATATTGCTAAATGATAGATTTTTGAATATTTCTATATGCTTACAGAGGTGTTTTCCTTTAGTCTAGTGAAAGCTGTATCTGAGCATCTACAGGCAGAATGGCTACACCCATTTATTTCTGTAAGTTATCCTATTTCTGTAACAGGATATAACAGGATGCGTGACGTTTGCTTTCTCCCATTTAAAAGGGTTGTTGCTTATAAGCCTGAGTTTCAGTATTGAACAAACTGATTTAATCATATTGTATATTAGCAAGTCAGTAACAGTAGTATATCCTTATTTAATGGTAGCAGAATTTTCTTCAGGCACTTTGGCACTCAGACACTAAAGAAACCTCTGTCATACAAACTGCACTATCTTCTCAAATTGATCATGTTATTATTGCAGATTTATACAATTAAAATAAATGCTGTTACAAATGTGCTTTTCATTCTAATACATTCTAGTACTAGGGATAAAATGATTGCTTTCTAGAAAAATAACAACATACCTGACTATGAAGTTGGGAACCAAATTCTGCCTTCAGATGATTTTTCCTCCAATTTTCTGGAAGCCAGATCTGTGCATCTATGCCAATACTGATTCAGGAGCTAACAGTAAAGATTAGCCAATCCACACCAAACAAGTGTAGGGTCTTGCTTTCTAGCCTAATTTCTCAGTCCTGATCTCTTAGCAGATTGTAGCATCAGTTGTCATCACTCCTTTTGTAACAGCTGGCCATTTATTCCCTATTAACAGGTTGACTCTGAGTCTTATATGGCCATAAGTCCCGTTGAAGCAATGAATTCTGTTGTGCACACATCTGTGTTAGCTTGTTATTGCCAAAATTTCTTTGTGATCTGATTTCTTCAGCTGACTTGATCTGAGTTGTTCCTAAAAAGTTGCACTTTTAGTTTTTTTGCCACTTGTTCATGAGAGAGAAGGTATGCATGTCTTCAGAGGGTAACAAGAAGGCTAGAATACATAGAATGTGTAGCACATAGAGAATTCCCTTTGAATTCAGGGTGTCTCACTGTGTACCCAGAGCAAAATTGCTCTTGTCTTGATGTTATGAAAACACCTCATATTTGTTAATTATACCAACATATATTTAGTAGTCTAGTTAAGAATAATTAAATAACTAATCTGTGTCCTGCTTGATCAACACATGATTTTGAAACAGTGCCCCCCTGGAGAATGAAGCTGTTTCCTCTGGTGGAAAAACGTACTATTTTGATATTATTTTGACTTGATTTTGAGAGGTCAGAGGTGGCACCTGGATACAGTGTTGCATGATACCAAAAAAAAATCCCTTCATGTCTTTGTTGGTTGCCAATTTGCTTCAAAGATTATCTTCACTTTTGCTCTGTTTACAGTACATACATGTTCTTCATATCAAAACATGAAATTGTATGGTGAAATTATGTTGTCATGGGCTGATGTATCACTCACAGAAGTGAAAATGTAGGCCAAAAAAATACGATCAGCCTCACTGTCATTTTTGTTTCTAGCCCACAGGTAAAACTTGATTCATGCTGAAGTGTGGGATGAGAAATGTGCTGAACTCCTCCTTTCAAAACTTTATGGTAAGCAGCTTATATGTTTGCAAAAAATAGATTTGATAACTGCTGTTTATATCTGCTTTTCTGCCAAATTACAAGGTCAATGTAGTGATATTAAATTCCATAACAAAGAATTGTTGAGGCAAAGTATGTGATCACTAAAATGATAAAAATAAAAGGGTGTTGAGGTTGGTTAATATTAAAACTATTTTATGTGCTTTTACAGTTCATATCAATTTAAGAGTCAGAATGAATCAGGATGATTTCAGTCTATTGGCATATGATTCCTGTGTTTGATATTCTCATTAACTTTTTACATGCATTTTGATTAAAAAAAAATATTTTCACAAGAGATTTCAGAAGACTTTATAGAGTTGGATTTTGTGGTGTTTCACACTGACATCTTTAAAATGTTCAGTGGACTAGAAAAGGATCAGTATGCCTGCTGTATCACCAGGTACAGAAGTGACGTTTCCAGATAACACACCTTTACATTTGGCCAGGTACATATTATATCACTAACATTGTAATTTTGCTTCATAAGAGGAAATTTCAATTCCTGCACTATGCACGCCATTTCCAAAATGCATCTTTCCCCTCTAGGTAAACTCTACAAACCAGCTTTGTTCCTCTCACTTTCCATATGCCAAAGTTTTTCTGTCCCAAACAACTGAAATTTTATTTCTCTGTTGGCTAGATTAATTAGTTTCAAAATGGACCATGCTTCTCTGATTTCTACAACATCAGTGAGTTCTTGCCAAATTAATTTTCTGTTTGTCAATGGTCCATTAACTACAATATAAAGCCTCTGTCCCCCAGGCAAAAATGCAAGCATCACATATACTCTTGTTTCGCTGTGTTGGGACAAGCAAATAGACAGTAAATACATCTGCCATCAGGTTGAATCCAGGCACTTTTCCAGTTTCTATAAATGATGAACAGACGGAAAATACTTGACATGCTTCTGTTGGCCTTTTGAATTCTCCCACTAAAACCAGATAATGACAAACACATTCTACATTGCATTGAGCAAAACAATATTATCAATGACCCTTGCCCCCAGTACAAGTCTTCATTCCTAAAAATGAAGGAAGTCAGGGTGAAGGGAACTTCCTGACGCCTTCAGTGAAAAAAACTGAAACTTCCTGAAGCTTGACTCTTGTTATTGTACAGTAGAGACAGTGGTGTTTTAAATCATTTAAACTATTTTTGAAGGTTTAAATAATTTTCACTTTCATTGGCATGTGACTTATATGGCTTCCTCAGCTTCTGCCTTCAGTAGCCAACATACTAGCTTGAAGGATACATGAATCTATTCCACTATCGGAATAAATCCTTGAGTAGGAAAAGTAACAACCTCCTTATTTCCGAATCGGTTCTATTATTTCTTTCAGTTTATTTTAGTAATTTTCACCTGTGCCCAGATAAGGCATGAGTGCCTAATAAGAGAGTGCTAATCTCAACAGCTGCAGCAAGTTTTAACGTTTGTTAAGTGCCTTCTTAAGAGAAGCCAATATTGCTTTGCTTTACACTTTGATGTAATTTATTTTATTTGATGTTGTGAATAAAGCTGATTGCAAACAACATGGAAATGCACTCAAGCAAGCAAGGTTAGCAGTTTCCAGGAAATATTTCTGCTTCATAACCTGGCTCTAGCTGGTGAGATTAAAACAGAAGAAATGTGTGGCAGGCAACATGTACTTGATTAAAACTTGTATTATAGCTATTTTCCTTAAAACCAAAAACATAGCTCTGTGAGAAAAACTATTCTAATATTGTGTAATAGTAATTGTGTAGTACCAAGCTATGGAGGGTATGACACAATGTAGTCTGAACTGTTGCACAGATTTGCCAGAAAGTTGCACATCAAAGGCTTTGCTGGATTTGGTTTTCTGGATCCTGCATGCTTCAAAACCTAGGAAGGGGACTGTGAAAATGCAATCTTGTTGCATATGTGCTCGAAGATGGCTGAGTTAGACGTGGTTTGGTTCATATGTAATGGGTTCACTGAGTGCCTAGTGCTTCAGATATATTGCATATGTTTGACAAAGTTGATGTGTGCATGTGCGACAAATATGATCAGATGTCCTAGGTGTATCCAGTATGCCTGGTGTTCACTGGGTTTTTGGATGTGTGGAAACACTTGACAAATGTCCAGAAGTCTCATATTTATCGAGGACAAACTTTAAAGTGGAAAAGGATTAAATAAGGTTGTTTCTTGGTAATCTCTCTTATACCTCCTGTTCATACTGTAAATTTTGGTTGATTATACTAGATAATCATTTGCTATTTTGTCTTGCAACTCCCAGGCTCAGAGCAAGATGTTGCTGGAAAAAAAAAAAAAAAAAAAAGAACAATACAAACTTACCATTCTGATGTGGCCATAAGATTCCAACCCATTAATTTTCTGTTAATAGAGCAGTGATTAGATGAAATGAATTTGTATTCTTTTGTCCCATGAGGAAATAAGTTGTTATTACTTTTATGTGATACAGAAGTTCAGGACAGTGAAATCCCTTCAAGTTAAATGTGCATCTTCACTTTAATAAGATTTTGAAATATTTATAATTATTATTCTAAGGATCCCATATTGTCAGTGTCTGAGCGTGTGCATGTATATTATACATATATATAAAAATGCATGTATACTATTTCTCTTTTTTGAGTGATTATCTGTATTCACCTTATTATTGGCAAAGGTTCGAGGCCTAAATGGTCTTTCACCTTCCTATGGCATTGAAAGGCATTATGCTTAATTTATTTTGAAGTTTCAATTTAGAATTTTTTCTTAGAGGAAATATCACTTGAATTTCCTTAATCTGTTTAGGTTCCTGCAATATTTGTTATAATGGGAAACTGTTAGAACAGGAGGCCTGCAGAGAGGCTTAACTCATACAGGCTCCTAGGAGAGCATTTCTAACCTTACATTTCATTTTGTATCAATGCTCTTCTTAGCTTCAGTTAATTAATTCAGCTTCACTTCTCTCATCCATAAACCACCCAATGACATTTTTTTTTCTCAGTTACCTGCTATTTTGTTATTACTTGAACAGTTCATAGCCTGAGACTGTATGAAAATTTAGCCACTATAGACCTCAATGCTTATGATTTTTCTAATTTTTCTACTTTGCAAAAGCTCTTCGTAGTTTAGTAAGAATTAGAGTAAGATTAATGATATATTCAGATGAATGCAATATTTTATGCATGATTTATATTTATTTTTTATTATAAATAATAGGTTACTATCTCTGGTGTATTCCTGTGGACTGAGATTTAGGAAATAATTCAATTAATCATTTTTATTAACAGCACAATTTGCTCAAAATTCTAAGAAGTATGGATATTAGAAGCATTGCTATCTCTTTATTCTGTGTTCCCTTCTGCAAATAACTAAATAAAGAGTGATATATACTGAAGCCTAAATCTTACTTCCAAAAGCAATTTGAAAACCTATAGCCATTAAATATATGACTGCGATAATTAACTGAACTCTGAAAATATTTACAGCTTGTTAGTTAACAGTTTTTGCTTCTTAATATGTATGAACAAGACAAGATTAGAGATCAATGACACCAAGTAATTTAGCATTGTGATATTTGCATGGGTATAACCTATGCAAACGTGATCAATTTTGTGGATGGCTTCATGAAGTAGAAAGCTTAGATATCTTGACTTTGGAAGTGTAAGTAGAATATTAAATGAAGTAAATATTATATTTAAAATCAGCACAGCGGACTTACACACATGAGAAACAACCAAAATTGAGCTGATGCCATGGCTTGAGTGACTTCAGTGAACAAGTTTCCTTTTTCTAGAAGAAAGGGCGGATGCTATGTAGCAGAGCTAAGCTCAAAGAACATAATGTTTTTATTCTGCTCAATTTGGATAAATCTTTCAGAATATTGAAGGAAATAATATATAATCAGAGTTCAAGGAACAAGTTGTTTTCATATTTTCAGTCTGATTGGGTATCCAGATGAGTAGCAAAAACATACAAACAAAACATTGTATTTAAAGTTAAGTAATCCTGGCAAGACAGATCTCTTAGCCAAGAAAGAGAAGGTGTATAAAGGCAGTGGTAGGGAGGTGACAGATTTGAGGTCCACGTATCACCCAGGTATCACAGTGGCTCTAAGACTGTGCCCGAAGTCATGGTTATGGACTAGGCTTGTAGAGGATTTTGTTTGCAGGACATTTTTTGGTTGCAACCCCCCTACTGCTTGCTGGAATGGTCTCTTGGGGTTTGCAGAGTAGCTGTAAACTTGGTCTTTTTTTTTTTTTTTTTCTTTAAGTGTTTCTGATGGTTCATATCATAATTTTTCAAGTACAAAATAGCTAACTGTGGTTTTATTCTGATTTAAGAGATCATGAAAACGCTGATAAATTTCCCTTTGAACAGAAGTTTAGGCTCTTAGTTGAATGCCAGTGGGCTCTCAGGAGACCAAAGTCACTGCTGCTGGAGGAAGGGTTGGATTAGTGCAGGAACAACGGTGGAGTACAAGAATAGCAAAGTGGGTAAAGAGCCCAAAAATTATGCCAAAAAAAAAGGAATCTAAGAGAAAGCAAGAACGTTAACATTGGATAACATCTATGAGTTGTGTTAGAGCTAGTTTTGATTTATTTTCATAATTAACCTTAGACCATAAAATTAGAAAATGCTAATCAAAATGTACTGTTCAAGTCGGCGGGAATAATCAGTATAGAAGAGCATTAGTATATTGTGTGGGAAAATCTGAATGATGTGAAGGAGTGGAGAAATAAAGGGGAGAAATTCAATATTAAGAAATGAAAGATTTTAAATTGCGATGAATATTACAGAGGGGGCTCCTGCGAGTCACTGTTTATCATTTGGGGGGTTGAGGAGGAAGGTATGAGGACAGCACGTTTAGGAGCTGTGGTGCGGGAAGAAGTCACAGATAGAATGTGATGTGCAAGTTCAGGTCTGTTTTCCATGAAGGGGAATACAAACTGTAATGAGTGAAAGGACAACCAAAATGAGCAGCAATTTAGTTGCCAGTTACTGTGGAGGTAATGAATTTTTAAAACACAAGAATATTCTGTGTAGCTATGTATTTATCAGTAAGTAATGAAGTTAATACATCCAATACATTTACATAGCGCTTAAATTGTTTAGGTTCATTATTTATTAAAACATTTTACGTTTCTTGAGTGTATTTTTCCTGCAGGTACAATGTAAGTATAATAAATTACCATTTGAATGAATATTTATAATACAACAATGCCCTCAGTGCTGCAACACATAATATTAGTCATGCTACCGGTTAGAGCTTCTATGTGTATTTTACTAATGTGTGATTTTGTTATGCTTTGACTTACATTAAACAGTTCAAGATAAATGCAACTGTTTATTCTTTGATTTGAGAACAGTCCTCCTCTTTTGTAGTTCAGGGATATTAAGGATGCACTTTTTGGGACTAATGAACAATAATACTTTTTACTATTCTGACTTCATATTTGGTACTCCAGTTATCCACTTCATTTCTGCTTGTTCTCACACCAGGATTCAGGGTTCAGCAAAGTAAGTTGTGCATACTAGATGTAGTTTTTTTTTGTTTGTTTGTTTTGTAGCCTCAAGAACTTAATTGTACAGGGAACTGTAGACACACAGCTTTTTTTGTGTGTGTGTGGCACAGCTAACGCACGTGCAGAAATTAAAATAATCTAGAGACAGTCCTTTTGACAAAACAAAAAAAGGCAAGAGTCAGAAGACTCTATTTCATCTTTAGTGGCTCTTTTACACTGCCAAAGGCAGATTATGGAATATAAACTTTGTGAACCAGCCTGGTGTCTGAGCTTTCTAACTTGATCACTCACTGTGCCGCAGTACCCTTTATTTCTAAGGGGTCAAGAAGAACTTTTTTGTTGTTTTTTTTATCCATTCACTGTGCCATATCTGTATTCCTTTACTTCTAATGAAATGTTTGATGTCCGTATTTCAAGACTGAGCCATGCTGTTCCAGAAGTGCTGATATCCTGTATTATGTTCTGTGCAGCACTGTGCATCTCTGATGCACTGAAATGTTTAGGATTTTTTTTTTTTTTTCAGAGCTGGGAGGGAAAAATGAATGAGTGATACAAACAGAAAACATTACTGATAAGTTAAGAATTAAAAGCCTTCAAGCTGTTTGTTTATCTTCGTTATCTTCAAGTTTCAACATATCTGGAACAATTGTATTCACCACTGTAGTTGAATCAAGTGTGGACTAGTTTGAACACTGGAAGTATAATTTCCCAGTTGCCACAGTGCTTACAAATGAGAAGAGGCTGAGTTGTCACACAAAGCAGGTAATGTCATGCCTGAAAATGAAAGCCCTGTGCTCACAGTGTAAAGCTGTACAGTTAGAACAATAGTTTCAGGTCTTCTCTAGTATCTTTAATTGTCATGTGTTTCATCCAGACATTGAAGCAACAAATGTTTAAATCCTCAATAGTAAATGTGGCAATACATAAAATTCAAAAATTTTCTTTGAAATTTGAAACTAAAGAATACCAGAATAAATGTACTTCAAGAAACTACCTGTCTGTGTATTGTCAAATGTAAATTGTTAGGAAAGAAAAAAGGCAGCAGTTGAATTTCATAAAAGTGTAGGACTTAGAACTAGGGAACAAATGATCATCGTGAGTCAAAAAATACAACATTTTGCAATATGTAGAAGGTTGTCTAAATATTTGGCTTCACAGCATTAAGAGTGCCATGTTTTTGCATCTAAAACATATGCAAATTTGTAGGTTTTCTGATTTTTTTTTTTTCCTGTTGTCTTCTCCTAAGCAAAGTATGCAGATGAGAAATGCAAGTACTTGAGTCTATGTGGTTACACAGTTGCCTAGGTATTACCTCATTGCTTTGTGACTGCCTATATCCATGCTGAGCTGTGACTCAAAATGCTCACAAGTAACATCACAGGTGGAAGAAAACTTATAAATAATCTAACAATATCAGAGACCTTAATTTTCCTAGCTATAAATAGAACTCCCGTTGTATGTGTTATTATTGGAGAAGAGCAGGAGATGGGTGTTTACTTGCTCAGACCTTCGCTCTGTCCCAGAGTACAGTGGAAATGATAGATCACTTAGGATGCCATTAGCTCTGCCTGAAGTAGCAAGCTAATGCAAGGTAAATTGGAGACCTGAGTTTAATCCAGAAATGGACAAAGAGACATAAGGTAGTACTTAGGAACCATTACACTGGCTCTGCAGAAGGTGGTGTGCTACAGAATTTGGAGATGGAACACCAGATGCCCAAAAAACTGAACCTGATGTTCAGTTCATTATTCCTAATAACCCATAACTATTCTTATATAAATAACAAAACTCATATATGGAGATTCTTGGAGAAAGCAAATCTCCTTTGTTTCATTCATGGTTGCTTCCTAGTGCTTCTGGCATTTCAGAATTCTTGTAGCCAGTAATCCACATGCATTAATTTTAAACATGATCTTTAAGATAACTGTTGAGCGAAGTCTGCTGCTTCTTGCAGGTGTAACAGAAAGGTTGTGCTTTTTATAAATTGATAAAATGCTTTTATTTATTGAGCTTTTCTTACACACTTGGAATTGGAGACCCCAAATGCTTCAAAGGAATTCTGTAAAATGCTTGACATGGTGCAATTGCCCTATGTAAGCTGGTGACATTGATCATTCAGGTTAAATTCTTCAGCAGGGTTCAGAAGTGTGCAAGATGAATTCCAAAGCCCTGTTGTTGCATGGCACATAATAAAATTGTGGACTTGTACCTACCTTTCTGGTAGAAGTTCAAGTAGCTAGTCAGAAGCATAACCTGAAATAGATGCACTTCCAGCATCCAAAGATTCCTCCCATTTTAATGGTACTTAATTTCAATACAGACATATTTATTCTGTCTTGTTTTTAACATATTTTACAGATTTATATTTTCAGTTATTCTATATTAGCTATTTCATATCACATATTACATATTCAATTATTTCTATACTACAATTTCCATATATCTTGTTGGGTTTTTTTTTGCTGCTTCAGTTAATTGAGTTTTGTTTTTATCATGTTTATACTGAAATGTTTACACTGTAAAATTTGTGTGAAATCAAAAAAACACAGGTTTTGATCAAATAGCTGTTAAATTTCTTCCTTTCATTCTTGTTTCTTTACTAATATTTTTGTTTCCCTCTGATATTTTTAAGGCTTTTAATTCAGCTGTTGATGATATTTCAGCTGTCCATTCCCCCCTACATTGACTTCCTTGTTACTTTCTCCTCCTGTGGCCCTTTGTGCAGCAGTCACACACAAGTGCTTTTCTTGTATATTCCATTGTATCTGCTTGATTTTCCAAACATAATTCTGAAGAAGCCAAAGAGCTGTCAACTTCTACAGAACAAAAAAAAACACATCAACTGATGTAAGCAATATCTTTTCCAGATAAATCAGAGATCTTGGTTTATTTTGTGCCTAAAATTCCCTAAGGCAATGCTATTTGTGATTGTGATAGAAAAGCTTTTTTTTTTTTTTTTTTTTTTTTAAAATTAAATTCGCTTTACCCTTGTAACTACTAACTCAGATGTCTACCTAGGAATATGGACAATTCCTTTAGCTAAACATTGCCATTTAATTATTTTTTTCTACTTTGATCAGTGTTGTCCTCTTCAGAATGGCAGTTTATGTTTCATAATGTTGCTATAAGTATTTTTGAGAGATGGAGAAGTTATAAGTAATTTGTAAACCTTTCACTTAAGCATACATCATAAGCAGCACGGTAACTTTCAGGAAAGATATTAATTTTTATAATCACAAATAAAAGTTGTGCATTCAGTAAGTAAGTTTCTTAAAGTTGATGGGAAAAGATACTTGTTGACAATGCAGATGGAGCCTACCTCTGAGGTGACAGATGATGACTTAAGTGTATGCACATCATCATCTCTTTTTGGCATATACCTTAACCTAATGTCAGATTGCAGAAGCACTGCTTACTGTAAGAGATTTGCAACAAAAATAGAGCAGAGTATTTACTTCTAAGTTCTTGTTATAAGCTGATTCAAAATAAGTTGTGAAATGAATTTTGATGTTAAAAATGTCAAATACAGCCAGTGTTTCTGTGCTCATAATGTCACTCTGACATAGTCTGATTGAGACATCTTGTGTAATCATTATTGTTCATTAAGATTTCATTTATTAGTGTCTTCACAGTGATTGCAAAAGTTTATGCTTTTCTGTGAGAGAATAAAAAATTTTTACAGAAAAGCCAAGGCTAAATGGGACTGTGGAGTCAGAGATGCAACTGAGCATTGGAGAAAAAAAAAAAAAAAAAAAAAAAACACCACCAAAACACCTAAAGTTAAACTATGTAGGAGATAAGACCTGAGGTGGTAACACGGCTACAGATGTGCATAAATCAGTCTCATATCAAAGATGTTAGCAGTGGTATTTACTATGAAATACAGATGAAGACACTTGTTTTTCTAATAGGGTCATTATAAAGATTTCGGTGTGTTTTGTATACTTAAGTCTTCAGACAACTTGCTTCTTGGTTTAAGACAATACATTAAAATCGTTAGCTGTAAATAGTAAGCATTAATTTTTGTTCAGTTTATCTGCCTTCCTTTGGGTAGAAGCTGTTACAACACCAACCTGTCACTTTGTTCCATGCTTCCAGCAGGCTTGAAGGAAATGGCACAGTCTGCTTGTGAAGTGTTACTCCCAAAGAGTACTGGAGGTCCAGATCATACCTGCAAGCAGCTGATCTTAAACTTAATAGAATGTTTTTTTTTAGTAAGTGTTCCTTTTTCTGTTGTTTGCTGCAGAAGTCATTTGGAAGGGAAGAGAATTTCAAAATGAATTAATTCCAAGTGTTTATCAGGGACAGAATAATGGGGACACAAGGTACAGGTGTAAAGTCAGCTATCTTCTGCTGTGTTATTTACCACCTACAATGTGTTGTTTGTCTCTGCAGACTTCAAAGTAACAGAACAAACAAGAAAAAAAGTGATGTCTGTTATGGTGATCTTAATAGCCGGCCTAAGCTGGGTCTTGAACCTCTGTGCCTATCAATATGTTCTGTGCGTCTCCAGTTTTATTGTAACATTGGTGCTACTTGACAAAAGGGAGAGAGAATGCTGATTCTAGCTGTCTGGTTTGTATTTTCTCACTGCAGTGCAGTACTTCAAATGATTGATTCATGTATTACACTGCTTATATGCTCCAGCCGGTTCACTTGCTATTACCTCATTTATTTGACTGATAAAGTAGACAAGTGATGGCTGCCTCGGGGTTAACTCCCTGCTTCATGGGAAGATGGTAGAACCTGGTACGCATGCTGTGTATGCAGACGAACAAAACCGTAGGTGTCTTTTCCCACATTGTGTTACATTTCTTCTCGCCCCCCCCCTTTTGAAGTTTGAGTTATTTCACACTGCCCATAAAAAAATAAATAAATCCTACCTCACTTTGGAGCAGTACAAAATAAAAGGAGTTTGGAGTGTACAAAATAAAACTGAGAACCCAAAAAGGCACTAGGTTTCTATAAGTGTTAGGGATAATTATTGAGGTTCTCTTTAATAATAATAAATTTTTAAAAGCTGAATGTGCATCAAGCTGTATTTATCTTATCTGCTACCTGATCACTGGCAGAGCAGAGGGAGCGTTCATGCCACAAGACTGTTCATTGCAATGGTGTAATTGCTGGGATGAACTCTACTCATTTGGGGCAATGCACTCCATATGCCTAATTTTGCAATATTAAATCATGCAGCACTCTTGTGAAAATTTATTAATCTCAGCAAAGATGGTTGGGTGGGTCCTGGGATATTTAGGTATTTTCCATGTTGTTGGTCTCTAGAGACGAGTTTTGAAGTCCATCTTTTTGTACATATACAAATGAGTGTTTTGAGGTATCAATTTGTGACTATTTTTGATTTGGGGAATTGTTTACAAGTCTCTCTCACATCAGTATTCAATTTAGAGAATCTTGACTTTTGCTGGCTGAACTGTCTTCTAACCAAAAGAAGCAATAAATTGTGAAAAATATAACTGCTCCTGCTCAGAAGCTTAAATTGCAACATACTGCCATGCTTTCTGAAACTGCAGTCATCGTGTTCTATTTTCTTAACAAAATAATATTAAATCAACACTTGCAATCTATGTATTAACAAAGTAAAGAAATAAAAGTATACCCAATATATAGTTTTACATCTACAGCATAGTGATGACCTGTGATGAAACGAGTGGTACTCATGTGTTTTCCTGACAATTCTGACTCTGCAGAGTCTAAACCTTTACTGTGTGACAGAATGCGTGTACACACACACAAAAAAATCCAAATAATGATGATAGTTATAATTATTCTGAATTGTTTTGTATTTTTTATTCTTTTGGCCTCTGTTTAAGGGTAAACTATTTCCACTAGATTGGATATTAAAACTTGAATCTGAATAGTCTAGCCAAAAATGAAAGAGGAATCAAGTAACACCTGATACTGTTTGCCTTCTTTGGTACATTTTGGTAATAAGAGACTTGTGTGCAGAATGTCATTAAATGCACATAAAAGGAAAGGATGGTGAGAATGCTTGATCCAAAGCCATAGAAATATCTAGTATTGCTTAAAGCACAGTATGAAAAATTAATTGCATTTTTGCTCCTCTAAGTAATAGTTTTTGGTTGGCTGGATCACATTTGGCAGGTGTTTGACTGGAAATGATAAAACCTCAAGTAGTCTAGGGAGGAAAAGGGCTGCCAGAGACTAAATACCAGCAAATTCATACTGGAAATAGAGGACAAGTTTATAGTAAAGAAAGTAACAAATAATTTTAATTACTATGAAAATTGTTGCTTGCCTTTCTGACTTGAAAGAATGGTTGTGTACCAAAAATTTACCATCTTTTTGTAACAATATTGCTGAGTCTAATAAAATCTTTTAGTGCTCCATATAAACCTTGCTTCTTTAAAACTCCTAAGCTAAACAAAACTAAGACTTCTCCATTAAAAGCAGTGTTATTATATTTTGTTCTGGAAAAAAAAAATGAAAAAGGCTTGCAGCCCATAACATTTGAAATTTTAAGCAAAAGTATTATTAAATGTAGTATGTGCCAGCCATTTCTTGCACTTAGAGAGTGAGATGAGCTTATATAGGTAAAAATGGAGTAGAAGGAAAAGGTCAGATTTTTTTGATCATGTAGCCAAGACTTGGGGGAAAAACTATAAAATAACCATGCTTGTGGGTTAATAGCCTCTTTTAAAATTCAGGTTGGTAAGAGGGTTCATATACCTTTGGAATGTCTCTCAATAAGTATGTGAAAGGACAGATGTTCTATGAAAATGTAAACTAACATAAAAAGCAATGATACACAGAGGAAAGTTGAATGTGGCCTCTGTTCCTTTGAAATTTATTAAGGCTAGTTTGTGACAAAATCGTATTAAACTAATTAAAAGTATTGCTTTTTATAGTACAGCTTATTATTTCAATATATTTTTGCTTCTTGCATTAGGTATTTAGATGTTACTATTTGTCTCTAGATATTAAAAACTTCAGTAGTAGGTTTCAGAGACCACCTGCAGGGGCCTGGTAAGAAGCCACAAATAGAATTATTCTTCTTGTCTAAAGGTAGACATTTACTTCAATGTCACTTGCAATTCCATAGTCAAAATTGAAATGACTGGCTCATCAATACCGTGATTGTATTGGAAGACACAACAGTCACCTACCAGTATTTTCTCTGCTGTGTATTTTTGTAATAAAACTTGAATTCTTCTTAGTAATATGAAGTATAATGATCTAGCAGGCTGGTTATGATCTACCAGAGTTGTTATTGAATGGCCTGTTCAGTGTTTTGTGGACTGAATATGTGTGGTCTAAGATGCTATCTCATATTACTTCATGGAAAACTGTTGAGGTCAGGAAAAAAAAAAATCAGCAACGATTCACTTATTTCTTCACTATTCTTTCTCTAGGCATCCCAATTCACTCAATTTTCTACCTGTATATAGTTTAGTTATGACTCACGGACATGATGTCTGTGCATTATTTTTGTGAGTTGGTAATTTTAAATATTGCAAATATTGTGTAATTTGCATACTTCCTTCTGCAAAGAAGATCATGTTTTTGGTGCTTTGGAGAAACCTGTTGACTAACTCTGTGCTCTCTCTTTACTCATGTTATACTGTCTTTCTGCATGGAAAGACTGGAAGCTTATTCATATGTGACTGTGCAATGTGACCACAAATCTTAAGGTAAAATAATGGAAGACTAACTTCACCGGGCTGAAGTCATGATCAGGAATGTATTTGTTGGGATAGGTTAACGGTATGGTAACTTAAACCTGAAATTCCAGTACTAAGAAATGCACTGGGAAGTGTGTACAGTGATCCAAAAGCAGCCTGAAGACAAATCCAGTCTGTCTGTCTTTGGGAAGGTTTCCATCCTAAAGTTGCTGAGAGCCAGTCCCGCAAGGAATATAAAAAATTGAATATAGAGAGGTTGGAGGGTAATATTCCTTCTTCAATAAGAGAAGGAAAATACCAAAATACTAAACTGAAGAAAGGAAAATACTCAAATGTACCACTTCAGATTGGATAACAAGGCTCATGCGGAAGAGTTCAAAGAGTATGAGAAACAAACTGGAAGAAAAGGGCAACAGTGACTGGTCACAAACCTGATGTCCACAGCCTGTAACCTTTCACTAGCCGGGCCTCCATTTCAGGGCCAGTTCTCTTTACTGTTTTCATAAATAACTTAGATGCAGAACTTGAAAGGATACTAAGGTTGCATATGATGCTAAACTGGGAGGAGCTTTACACTCCCTTGAGTGAAAGGAGGCCTTGCAGAGAGATTTTGACAAGTTCAAGAGCTGGGCAATCACCAACTGCATGAGGTTCAAAAGCAAGTGGTGGATTCTGCAATCCTGGGACATATCTGGGACGGGGCAACCCTCTGTGCATGTACAGACTGGGGGATGAGAGCAGCCACATGGAAGGGGATCTGGGGTTCTGCTTGACAGCAAGTTGAACAGGAGCCAGCAGTGTGCCTGGCAGCCAAAAGGCCCAAATGTACCCTGGGGTACCTCAGGCGCAGCACTGCCAGCTGGTTGAGGGAAGGGATTGTCCAGTTCTGCACTGGTGCCTCATCTGTAGTATTGTGTGCAATTTTGGGCACCACAGTGTAAGACAGACATAAAACTACTAAGTGAACCTCCAAAGGAGGGGTATGAAGATGGTGAAGGGGTTAGAGAGCAAGACTAATGCAGAGTGGCTGAATTTATTTGAATCATTCAGCTCTGCGAAGAGGGGACTGAGGGGAGGCCTCACAGCGGCCTTGCAGTTCCCTTATGACAGGGCCTGAGGGAATGGCATGGAGCTGGGACAGGGGAGGATCAGACTTGGTATTAGGAAAAGGTTCTTCACTGAGAGGGTGGGCCCAGGACAGTGATCATGGCCTTAAGTCTGTCAGAGTTTAAGAAACATTTGGGCAATGCTCTGAGTCACATGGTTCAGTTTTTGGGTGGTTGATTTTTGTGGAGTCAGTAGTTGCACTCTGTGATCCTTGTGGGTCCCTTCCAACTCAGGATAACTCTATGATTCGGTATGGGTACTCTTAACATCTAGAAGGTAGGCCTAAGTGGCAGTTTTACTTTAGGTAGGAGAATGGCTTTGTTGGAGACAATCTGTGTGTTTGATTAGTTAAATCAAAAAAGTGTAACCAAGTAAGCCCTTGTGCCAGACGTTGAGGACTTCGTGCACCTCTTTTGGAATATAGCTCAACTTCACTAAAAGAGTGACTGTTGAATAAATCTGTTTATTTGTTGCTGGAAAATAAAAATATACAGTGATAGTGATGAGATAATAACGAGGCTTCTAAGACACCACCAGAAATAATGCTGTAAATTCACATTCAGTCAAAACAGATGCATTACTGAGCTGTTGAATTTTTATCACAAGTGAAGTCGCTTGCGTTATTCTTGTGATCTCTGAGATGTTACTAAGCTGTTGTATTGAGCATTAAAACTGCAGCAATGTCTGTGACAAAAAGACAGAAAATCTAAGGTCAAATGAAACAGACACAGGGCTTCTAACAAAAAAGGCCTTCTGCTGTATCTGCAGATACCTCAGAATCTGCTTGATGGCAGATGTGTATCAGAGAATGAGAAAGGAATAATACATCCTCTAAGGTGTAAGTCAGAAAAATTAATTGCTTTCTATATCCAAGACAGGAGAGGGAATGGTTTGCAATGGTTCAGTCTCTTGAGAAACTGTTACCTCGTTTTTGTGGGAAGCATTTTATTGCAGATACACTTCTGAAATAAGATACTGTGAAGAAAGAATTCAAAATGTATGAAGCTATTTGTTTTTTCTTAAAAACTTACGGCATGCAAATAGAAATAGAAACTAGACAATTTACTGACTTCCAGCCTTGTATGTGCTACATTGAAAGCTATGGCCTAGAAAGAGAGCCAAGAGGAAAAACACTCGTCTGCCATAGTCTGGCTGTGGCACTTCTGGGCTTAATGGGGCCTTTGGCAGGGCAAGGGACATGATGAAGACCTGGATTGAGCTGGCCACTCAGTGGGAAGAAAGTCAAGGCAGTTAAGTAGGATAGTCTTGAGAGGATCAGGGGATGTTACTTGGTGGCACTACTAGCCAAACCTCAGAAGTGAAGAAATGAAGTCTTTACTGTACATGACATGACTTTTTGGTCTTTGTTCAACTCAGGCAGTCTGATTTTCCTTTGCGGTTCGGCAACTTTCAGAGCAAAGGCCTAACCCCTTACAGAGACAGAGCACAAGGACCTTTGTTTTCAAACCGTTTTAAATTTTCCACTGAGGATTTTTTTTATTTTTTTTTCCTACTTAAAGTTACACTGCTCTAGATGGCTTCTTTTACCTTCTATAAAAAACTTGCTGCCACTGCTGAAAGAAGGGCTTGCTTCAAAGAAACAGAAACAGCCAGGAAGGGGACAGGCCTTCCCATATCAACTGTATAACTGATTAAGGTCAGCTACTTTCTTTGCCCATATTGCTGAACTTTTAGTTTTCAATTCTGATATTTGAAATCAACTGGTTCTTTTACTTCACATACTGTTACAGAGTTGTTCAGGTTTCACTTTTACATCCTTTTTATTTCCCAGGAAGCAAAAACTATGAAATTGTGGCTACAGGATTATATGCACCTATTTACAGAAAGCGTAATATTTTAGTATATATGCTCTTTCAGTTAGGCCATTAGGAAAGATTCATAATTTGACAGAAGAAATGAAGACATTGGAATCCATTTCACTTAGTAAGTTAACTAAGATCATCAGAGTCCTCAAAGTAGTCCAAGATGCACTTCTCCTTGAGTATATTCAGACAAACGATCCTATTGCTGCTAATCATTAGTAGGCAGATGGTAGGTGATCAAGATTTCGTTTTCTTTGGAGGTGAAAAGATGGCCATCTGTTTGTAACATTGTACCTAAGGGAGTCTGCAGTTGGGGTTGAGTTGATTACCAGATATAAGAAACTTTCCTTAATTCATTTACATATTACATTTAGTATTGTATTACTTGAATTCTGGTAGCATTTCAAAAGACTGGAGGTGAACCTAATTATCAGGTGGATCTTTTCGTAAGGGTCACCACCTGGGAATATCTGAAAAATACATACATATTTTTTGAGTTTTTCATACTAAGCTTATAGGATTCTCCCTTTCTACAGACGATGGGGTAGTATACACATGATGAGAGGATTGCTGAATTGTTCTGTTAGAAGACTACTGGATATTTCAAGGCTAATTTCTGAAACCTTTCCTTAGCTCCGGAGAAACTTTATCTTGATTAATATGAAGTCCTGTCTGACAATGAAATTAGTACATCTCATTTAAATACATAAAGTACAAATTCTGTTGCTAAATCTGTGTGGTAGAGCTTGGTTCATGCAAGTTTGGGAAAAGAAAATTTATTTTTTCCTTGACTTTATAAAAAGCTGAAGATTATGTGGTTAAGGCCTTTTATGTGCTAATTACAACTTTTAAACCAACTAACCACTGTCAACCATATCTCACTAGGGTGAAGCAATCTGTGATATTTTGCCAATTCCATGACCTTCAGCAGCTGTGCAGAGGAAATGAGCTTTCCCATGATAACTAGGCAGGTAAGTCTCAACTATTATATATTCTGTTGAGCTGCAACCTTTTAGATAATCAATATGCATATGCAAATTATTCACAACTTCGGCATCTCTTGAGTGGTAGGAGTGTCACTAGGAACAGGATGGGGAGTTGGAGTTTGGACAGTAACAGAGAGCACTGGGGAGAATTAAAAGACGACATAAATGTGTAAGAAATTTCATTAACCCATGTGTTCTCAGAGCGGCAAAGTGAAGCTACTAGCAAATAATTGCTGAACAGTATAAAATGGGATGCAATGTCTATGACTTTTTATTTAATTGAAAATATTATTGATTAAAAGATAAATTTGTTTCCTTCCCCATCCTTGCAGCTTGTGGTCAACTAGATTCTTGCTGTCGTAAGACTTTCTGATGTTTTTTATTACTTCCAATCCAAATTTTTACACACCCTCTGTTTATGCAAACTATAAGCAAGAAAAAAGTTATTTTTGAAATATTATATACTTCAAATATTTCTATATATTTCAAATATACTGAAATATATTTAAACGTGCCTATATATTCATAACTGATGCCATTTCTGCTTTTCAGGCTATCACTCTGTGGGCCACAATACTAGTGAACATTTTACATAGCTGAACAAAATGCACAATGCAAGCTAGAGAGACAGCAAAGTCTACCAATTACTGTGAGAAGAAAACATTAAGTAAAGAATAATAGCTGGTATTATTTAGAAACCTGAAAATTAAACCACATTTCTATAGCTAGTCACTGACCTGAATTTACAATGTCCTTACAGATGCGTGCAGAGGTGTAAGACTCCACAGTAAATAACAGTTGAATGTTTGCCTTGGTGATGAAACCAGTTTTGCTATATCAAAGCTCAGTAGAGGTATGCTAGTTAGAAAAATTAAGGGCATGAAAACGGGCCCCAGTACTTACTATAGAATAATTGAAATCTACATCGTTGTCTTAAAAAAAAATAAATAAATATGTGGCCAAAAGAAAAAAGAAGTTTTTACTTAATTTTGATCAATGTTCCTTTAATATGAATTGTAACCACTGGGTCAGAGCAAAACAATCAGGCAATGTAAGTCAGGTTTGCTCAGTCGATTTGCTTAGTCAGTCTGTCTGAAGTGAAGAAAGTGGCTGTGACCACTAATTTTTGCATTTGTGATTTTCTCGTTTTTGATGTTTCCGCTGGGCTTTACTGCTGATAGTTGCCTCAGGCAATGCCTGGGGAGAAAGTACTGTGGCGAGATGGAGGAAACATCTGCCAGACTAGTTTTGCCTTTCTTTTGCGTACCATGATTCTCTTGGCATGTGACACATGTAAAACAACTAAGTACATTTTACATAATATACAGCAATTAAAACTTAAACACACTGTGCTTTTAGTAAGGAAAATTTAATGTTCGTTAATTTCTGTGCTACTGCTAGGTGCAGATTGCAAAAAGAGAGCCACAATCTACATCTGAGTAGATAATTTACAGTGGTTAGCATATTAGATGAAAAAGATAAAAGTTTGTCTGAGCTGTCACCCCTCTAAAGTTAAAGCCAGCTGTCTTCAACAGATGTATCCTCAGGGTCAGCCTCAGGTTACTGATACCCAATATAAAAGACTGCTGAATTACTATCTGCAACCATACATAATAGATCCTTAATCTCTGAAGATACTTCTGGTTTTCAACCTTATGTACTCATTGCACTATTTTTTGTATTACCGTGTAGAAGTAAAACCAACTTTGCATTTCCATTTTTTAACTTTGTTATTTCTTCTATAAGTTTTTACTCATAGGCCAGCTAATTTTGAAAGGAAAGCTGAGTTTCAAGTGAATTATTATGATCAATTACAATGTCCTAAGGCTTTAACATGCAATAAGATGCAGTATGAGCAATGCTCTCATATTTAGAACTTCAAAAATTCAGTAATGGATTAGAGTGAACATAATGTATGAAATACATGGTGCATATTAGGAATGCTGTCCTCATGCCTGAGTATTGCAAACCTGGACCACTCCTGTTTAGGTTTCAGAGCAGGAAAATCACATTGTTTGAATCTGATATATAATTTTTTTTTTTTTAAAATAAAAATAAAATCACCAAGTTCCATCATCACCAAGCTATGATGAAGCTCAAAACATTTTGTCCTATTTTTTGTAAATTTATTTTCTGATTTTTCCTAGGAATTTAAAACAAATCTAAAGAAAGCATATTGAAGAATTGAAGTAACCTGGCTTGGTGAATGAAGTAAGTACTCAAAAGACTGATAGAAAGCCAGCTGCTACCTATAAATGAAATAATCTCTAGGTGTCACTCTGGGAAGTTGTTCTAAGCTTATTGTGAGAGGAAGCACTAATTAAAAAAAAATATAAAAAATCCAAGGACATTTTGCTGTTTACTAGAACAGTATCTAAATGAACTGGAAATCACATAAGGAAAACCTTTTTTTTTTTTTTTTTAGTAGCATAAAAAAAAAAGGACTGTGGTGGGGGGAGGAAGAGGTGGAGGAGTAGATGGGGAGTGGAGAACCGTTGTTGATTTGCAGAGATAAATCTTTGCATCATTCTGATCATATTTAGAAATCTTGACGTATTTTTATTAGGCCAAAGCTCCTTAAGGTAAACTGTTCTTCATTTCAATCAATAAAATTAATTTCAGGCTGACTTCTGTTTTTTCAAATAATAATAATAAAAAAATCTATTTCTTTAATTCTACCACTACTGATAACCAGCATTTTCATGTACTTCTCACATTCTAGTGTCTGAGAGATCATATAGGAGCTTCAGCTGAGAATCTCTTCTTTCTTTATTTTTATATTTCCTGTATGAATATGGAAAATACTTAGTTTAAAACTCTTTTATCACAACTCTGTTGTTATATAATTGTATTTTAGATTGCATAGCACAAAGGGTATTGAGCTGTCTATCATATTCTGTGCATTGGACATACATTTGAATTTCAGTTTAAATGAGGAATGGATTCAAGCTGGGCTAAAGCTACCTACAAAGCTTCTAAGGGTGTAAATATTACATACTAGAAGCATTTACAACTTTCCTTAATAAAGTGTGTGCCCATCATGACTGTGTAGGCTAGAATTAAGAGATAATGCTCTCTACATGAATTACTCAAATGGGAGACTTAACACAATTTAGAATTATCCTAAAACTGAAGCACTCTGGGATTAATACCCTAGGCATAGTTAATATGATCATAAATTAAAATATTCTAGCTCTTCAGATATAGCCAGTCAGGCAACAGCGTTAGTGGAAATATATATTCAAGAGATGCAATAAACATTATCCTTGTGTACACCTAGAATCTAACAAGACCAAAAGAAATGAATGGATATCACTTAAAATTTATTGGTGGTTCAATAACTATATGGGGAAGAGAGGTGGTGGAAGAAAAAGTAAATATGTTTTTTTATTGCACTTGTCTGCTAGCACCTCAAAAATACAACACAATGGATTTTGCAACAGAATGCAATCAACAGAGAAAATAAAACCCAGTGAAAAGCTTACAATATGATTTTTAAAAAGCAGTGATGGACTTTTCAGTCCATGTAATGTGTTTTCCCCGTAATAATAATAAACTGGAATCTGCTTCCTCAGGCTGCTCTAGCCAATAATTGACATTTTTTTTCTTCATTCCTTTTATTCATGACACAGACACTGATCAGGTATCCAAATGGGTGCATCTGAAATAAGCTATTTTACATAACACCTCAATATAAAGAGCTTAAACATACCTTAGTAAAGATTCCAAAAGTGTAATAGTTTGGTATTTTTAGGTTTTTTTGCAGCCACTCTTTCTTAGTGTCTTTTAAAGAGTTCTACGTAATGTAACTTATATTTTTTCCTTGAAAAACACACAGCTGTAAAGGAAATAAAATCTTCCCATGCCTGTATCTTAGAAAATTGAGACAAGCATCCTCTAAATGAGCATGTCTTCACCCAAGCTGCGGTTCATGCCCACCGTGCATCTAGTGCTTGGTGAGCACCCAGTTCAGTGGTGCTGCCCAGGGCAGAGCCAGGACCCTCCCCAAGGGGTGGCTGCTCCCAGCTCAGCTCCTCCTGCCCCATCACAGCTTAAAGTAAAAAATCTCATTACAAAATTATTTTTTCAGGGGAGGTAGATAACATTGCCTTTTTTCTTTCTGTTATGCCTCCTGTTTGCTTGCTTGTTGTTTTCGGGGAGGGGGAGGGTTGTTGTCTTGCTTATTCTGCATTGCTTTATTTAGTGTGTACACCACAGCATGCATTATCAAGCCAGGCATGGCTGCACCAGGCACCGGTACATGAATATCAGTTGCAGTCACAAACTTCAAACATCTGTTCCTGATCCTTCTAAGGATGGCATATCCCACATGTATGCTGCCCTAGTTTATTCTTCTTTACTGTTTTTACCTTCTGAACTATGGGGTAAGCTTCTATTTTCTTGTATGATTTCAAAGCCTGCTAGTATTTCAAAATATTATCTAAAGCTATTGTGGTTTGCTTGCAAGCAGCAATGTTTTTTCCATAAATGTTTCTGAGGACTAGGTTGATATATTTTTCACAGAATCCACGTGTGTGACACTTGATGTGCACTTTTATGGGCCAAGGGACCTTTAGTCCAATCAATGTGAAATATTACTTCAACTGGTAGGATTTTGATGAAATGACGTATCAGGTGTGATCAGTAGTATTTTTCTTACTAGGCAATTTTCAAAGTCAAGTGTGAGATTTCAGTGTGTATATATAATTCCAGCTGGGGCAGAAATTGTGCTTGATGTGTTGAGAGTGCTTTCCTTACTACTTCACATAAAAATTGTGTTAACAGGAATGGGTGCCTTTAATGGGTCCTTTGTCATATTGTCTTTTCTCTAACTATAATCTGAAACCCAAGATGATTACATCAAAAAATTGTGAAAGCAAACTCTATCTGCCAAACGCATATACAAGTCTGTTAGGTTACCTAAGCATAGAGTTGAATCTTAAATGTTTTAAGCATGGCCATGTTTTCATCATGGTATTGTTTTCTCTTCTTGCCCCCCCCCGTATTGTGGTCAGTCATAGCTATGATGAGAGCAGCAGACAACATCTGCATTGAGCTCAGCGAACAGGCTTTAAGCGATGACTTGGATCTTTAGGAACCGATGTTGCAGGGCAATCCAACAGTGAATTTGCCAGTGCAGCTGGGTATTTGAGGATGTGGTTGTGTACATTGTTTCTAGCCTGACTTGGGAGTCTTTTTTCTGTTCTCTCCACTGTCTCATGGTAGCACTGGAACTGCTGGGGGCTTGGGCTCTCCCCAGCTACCTGTGTGATCTTCCAGGGCAAATCCACTACGTTATGTGAAAAAAAGATAATAAATCTAATCGATCTTTCAGGAGTTGTACTTTACTAGGAAAAGGGAAAAAAACAACCAAACAACAACAGCAAAAAACATTATACTCTAAAAGTTTTCTTTCTATCTCTTTCTTAAAGGTGTATACATACCCCATGCTCTGTCTTGATACTGAAAGGTGTCATGCACCCCAGTTCTCAGACTGAAACACTGCAGGCATGTCCCACTGATAAGACTCATTCTGTATCAAATAAAAACCAGGTATCCAGGTGCAGAATTTTATCTCCATATGTCCATTAGTTCTTGAAAATCAAGATCAAGCTCTAGATTAACTTTAATTCTATTTTCTTTTTCTTTTCTTTTTTTTTGGATTGTGTTTTAAAAGTATTATTCTTGATAAATAAAATACCATCTTATCCTCTTGGTTGAAATATTTATATATTACTTGTAGTGAACTGAAATGAAAATTTAATTATATTTGTGCAACCAAGGCAGCTATATTGATTAATACAGCAAGCAGGACAGTTAGTATTTTACTGTAATACAGTCATGAAACATCTTAACAGTGACACACTTGGCTTCCTATGTATTTCATTAAATATTAAAATGTGAATATGAGGCTTTCTTAGATGACTACAGACCAGTCAGAAGCAGCAAACTGATTGTAATAATCCTGTTATTTTCCAAATGTTTAAGAATCAGATGTGAATTTAGAAATTGTAATTCCCCTTGCTTCACAGACTTGGACACTGCTTTTTTTTTTTTTTTTTTTTTTTTTCCTGATATATTTGTAGGTTGTAGAGTATTTGACAGCAAATTAATTGCAATGATTGCTAAAGCAAAGTCTAAAATGGATCAAATGATCAAGATGCCTGCTTTGTACAAGGCACTGCTGTCTCAGCTGTTGACTCAGTCAGTAACTGTGGGACTTCAGCCACTGGAAACATGTAAAAATCTACGGTCTAAGAATTCAACTAGTTGAGCTGGATCATCAGATGTTGGGTTGGTAGTTGTACGAGACTTTTTTTTTCCTCAGTCAAGACTGTGGTCAGTGGGGCAGAGCCACACTGTAGTAATTTGGAGATCTTCCTACTAAGCACACCTGAAACGCTGCTCAATTTGACCTGCATTTGTTTCCCCTTCCATGTAGAGGAAAAAAAAAAGAAAAGGAACAGAAGAATAAGGGGAGAACTGGAATATGCAGTGCAAGTGCCGTGTCACAAAAGCAGGTGGCATGCTAGATGTGTTGAGATATCAGTGTGAAGATGGGGGAGTCAGCTGTGACAAAGAGGCTGGTGGAAGAAAGTGGCTCGGGGAAATCTGCCTTGCTGCTTTGGTGACACTGGCGTGTGCTGGACTTGCATTGTGGGTGTGCCCTCTGAAACTGAATGGTTGTATTAGTTGCATTTCGTCCAGAAAGCCTTAATTGATTTGCTGTGTTTATTAGCTACAAGTGACTTCCCTTTATGAGTGCAGGTTATGCATGTATACATTATTGTTTACATCCAATAATTTTTCTTTAGATACACTCAGGAATATTATCTGATTCTGACAGAGCAGTTAAAAACATGCCTGCCTAAGCACAGGGGTTATCCTCATTAACATCAGTGGCCCAGCTTATAAATAAGAAGTTAGGTTATTATGTAGTTCTGAGAGCTTATTGCTGGCTTCATGAAGTTATTTAGCAAATGTCTAAGTCCTCTGATATACTGTAACTTAATTCATAGGAGATAATGTGCTGGAAGAATTACAGTAGATACCATAATTGCTAATGGGGCCAGCAACATTGCTGTTTTGCTTTAGCAGGTTGCATTGTATTTCATGCCAACAGTAAATACTTTCTGCGTTGGAAATGGAGAATTGTCCCTACTCTATGACTTTCTGCATACACATAATTGTTTCTAATTTCTAGTTGGAAAAAATGACAGTTAATTAGTACTTTAACTAAAGAAATAAGAGATCCATTTAAATTCAAAAGTCTTATTGGCATGCTAATTTAGCATTTACTATATGTGGAAAAAAAGTGGTTTCTCATCTTGTGAAAGTTTTATGAGAGTATACTGTGGAATTCAAACACTAGGAGGAAAATGAGGCTTTTCAGCCTCACTGAAAAGAGACTTCAGTATTTAGTCTTAGGATTTTGTGTTTAGTTTTATAGCTTTATGTACAGATGGTTTGGTACAATGGATTGGGGGGGGTACCATACAGCAAGGATCAGAACCTCACATGTTAGTAGGATACAAGTTTTGAAACTAAATTTTACCAAGTAGTTATGAACTGTCAGCATCTCATAAACTTGTTATATGGTCCATTTTGAGGTATTAATTATAGGGGGATGAAAGGAAGGAAAGAGGTCTCTTACAGGTCCTCCATTCCGCGGACTTCATCAACGAGGCTGGAGGTACAAGGAGCTGGGTCAAGCCTTGCTTACATGACTTTTGCACACAGGTTCGTTTCCAGGGTTTTGGCACCTCCAGCTGTTTGTGGTGGATATCCTTTTGTGGAGGATATCATATGCTCATCCCTCTTTCCATGAAATTACCATCCATCACCTTTAAGTTCTAATATATAGATGTTAATTACTGAAACCCTATTTAAGCAGGAGTAATGGAGAATTCTGTAAGGTGGCAATTCGAAGAAAGTGGAACAGGTTTTGCTGAAGTGCTTTCTTTTTTCTGCATCTCCCAACATAAAACTTATCCATCAGTATGTTTGAGTGCTGTATTCTAGACAGCAGGACAGGCTGAGCTGTCTCCATTTCAGCTTTGAGTGTGCAGTCCTAATATAAATAAGAATCTCAGCATATCCAAACACCAACTTCAATTGGTATTTGAAGGACCAGGACCATTGTGAGGCTTAATGGGCTTAATAGTGTATTTTTCTGCCACAACTTTCTAGTCCTTTTCAGTCATGTAGAAGAGGGAAAAAAAAGAAGAGGAGAGGAGAGAGAAGAGAAGTTTTTTATGTGGGCAGGAGTGAAAGAAAACAGCAAAAGTTGGTCAGGTTCTTCCATTGTTTATTGTAAACAGAATTTTATAGAATATGTTTGTACATCTTCCTTTACAAGACCTTTTCATCATCCTTTTCAAATCAGAGTAGTTGGATAATTAAGATGCACGCTCATGTTCTCTTGAACTTTGAGAGAAATGGAGGATTGAAGCAGTTGGGGGTGACTTATCATGGCAGGATACTCTCATGGCAGGGCCATTACACATTTTTTTTTTTGCTGTTGTCTTCTAACATCCCTGCACTGAATGTTTTTTCCCTTTCTGCTCTCCCAGTTTTGTCTGAAGCTACAAAGACAAAAAGCAGTAACTGGGGCCAGACGGTCAGGAACAGTTGGAGAGAATAAATGTATAGAAATGATCCTAATGTGCCAGGCATGTCTCTAAGTTTGGGATAAGGAGACTGAAATTAGACTTGGAGTCCTAATCAATTCATTTATAAACTCTGTAGATTATAGCCTTCTGTGATAGGCACTGTGTGTTCAGATGCTGTTCACGATGAGCTCCAGACATGAACAAGAGCTTTAGATATACAGACACATAAATTTGTAACAGTGAAAGCTATTTTTTATACTGAGCAAATAAAGGATATTTTCCGTCAGTTTTACTGGAAAATGTCAATCCAAAACACTTCCAATTGCAGGGAAAATTTTAAACTATACTCAACAACAAAAACCTCAATTCCTTCCTTCTTAGAAAAATCAATACATTTCTAATAAGTGTTAATTTTCGTAGAATTTAACATATTTGAAAATGTTTTCCTCTGAAAATAAGTTGTAAGGAGTTGACATTTCTTTAAAATCATGGATAAACAAAAAAGTTTTTAAATAACCTGATGTACTTTATAATTGCATTAAAGCACTTGAGAGCACAAGTCATTGAAGAATGTTATTGCACCCAACTTATCTGATAGCTTGTCCTAGGGGAAAAAGAAGAAGAAGAAAAAAAGGTAGATAATAGCAGCTTCTATAAATTATAGACTAAATGGAATAATGTTAAAAACTATGATGTTTTCTAGTAACATGGCTGGGATCCTTTGCAAATAGCTTTTGGAGCAAGAAAATGAGTTACAAGTCAGACCTCTCACAAAAATATGCATTTTTGTTAGATTCCGTGCCTTCTATGCAGCATAATGTAGTACAGGATTCTCCAAAGTAAATAATTTGATTGCAACTAGTAACATAAAACAATGTTAAGGGAGATGAGGGTCAGAGCCAGTAAATTTACATGTATTTCTTGAAATTGTCTTCCATGTTGTTTTATCCATAAGTATTGAATAGTGCAGAAATAATCTTAATTTAACATTAATTCAGCTCAAATATTAACACAGAACTTGAAGTTGAATGCCTGCCTGTGCAGGACAATAATCAGTGTAAAGATTTCCAAGATGGCTTTTGAAAAACTGCTTTTCTCAGCAGAGACAGACTCGTATGATTTTAGGGGGTTGTCAGCTGTGCTTTGAAGAAGTGTAATCTTTTATCTTAAGATACAACCATTAATAATTCTTGCGTTCTTTGACACAAGTAAGTGTAGGCAAGGAAAGTGGAGGTTTGACATTTATCCTGCAACAGATCAGAGCCAAGTTTGGGTGTAGGTATGGAATTACTGCAGTCATCAGGAGCAGCAGCGCTTGCTGTCCTCCTCCAGCCATCCCAAATAATATATCATTGGATAATTCCTAATATCTATTCTGTAACTGGTTATTATGTTGAAGTAAATGTTCATGGAGAGGAGGAAAAAAAAAAAGGTAAAGCAACTTTTCTGTTCTACAGAAGATAATCCGGAACTGTTGCTTTTGCCTGGAGAGAGGTCAGAAAGCCAGAGGTCCTGATATTCTTGGCAGAAACACAGCATTTGAACTAGGTGACTTAGGTAAATTACTTGGACTTTGTAGCAGCCATAGATTTCATGGGAGTGAATGATGATTGTAGGATTATGTTTCTAGTACCAATAACAATTTAACTTGTATTTTAACGATGTGTTTGTCCTCAAATGGAATGTGTTGTGCTTAAAGACTGGAAAACAGAGGAAATATTTTGAATGTTTAACTTGGATCTGCAGAGGATAGACTCAGCAGTCTATCCCTGTAAGATGCATGTGCTAAATCATTTCATTTTGCATTGCCATGGATGGTAGGTTTGCACACAGTTTCCTGAAGTGGGGAGTAACTTCCTAAAGTACTCTGAACTTAGTGCAATTACCTGACCATACTCTACCATTAATTACATGCTTCGGTCTCCTTAAAATGGAGAACAAGGAAAAGGAAAATCTAGAAAGAATTATTAAGTATCTTTTTTTTAAAATATATATATATATATATATTTATATATATACACACATTTTTTCTCTTACTGAATTTATTTGTTCTGGAGAAATAATTCTGAAATTAGGCACCTTGTTTATGAGTTCAATGGTGATTAACTTACTACTTGTGTTGCAACTCTATACAGGCTTAACATGTAAATGGTCAACAAGTGATTGTATGAAGAAATAATTTACTTATTGAGAAGTTCATTCCTCCCCCCCCCCCCCGGCCATTTAGAACATAATTGCTATAGTATGCACTGAGCACGGTCATGCCCATATTTCTCAGCTTTCTTTTATCTCCAGCACCATAGTTCCTTCTTCTCTACCTAGAACAAATAAAAAATGAAAGTATTTGCAATAACTTAGCAAAACTTTCTCTTTGGAGTTATTTTGACATAATAATAATTGAATATAGAAATAGAGATAATATGCAGTTATCTTGGCGTAATAATGGTGATCTGGGTCTGCTCAGGAGGTGATTTCCTACAACCTAATTAAGAAGTCATTGTAAACACAGTGAAGTCTGAAAGGACCTCATGAGAAGATTTCAGTGGGTTGCTGATGAGATTCTGATAGGTTCAAAATTATATTTTTTAAATCTAAAAGTCTCTTTAACTGTCCATATAAAAACTTCATGATTACTTTCAACTGAAGCATATTTCTCATTTTTAAATAATCTTTCAAGTGAAAAAAAAAGTGGTACCACAACTGTATGCAAAACTCAAATTTCTGAAAATTTGTGATTTATACTTGAGTTGAAGCTGAATTAACTCTGTTATTCAGGTTAATCATGTTAGTGTTATTCTTTTTGTAAACTCTCCCTGTAGAATCTTTCTTTCTACCTGTTTGTCTTTCCCTGTGCCTGTAGCTTAGGATATCACATTTTTGGAACCATATGAAGTCTACTGAGACCAATGGAAATGCTCATGTTAATTTAAATATGATTTTCATCAGGGTCAAAAGATTAATTATACATTAACTTCATAGTTTGGTTTACATTTGTCTTTTCACTGTTTCTTAGAATGCTTACTAATTTAGTACATAGATTAATTTCCACTGATTTTGTTAGTGCTGTTGTGTGAAATTGCAAGATTGGAGTAGTACACTAAATAGTAGTTTTTGTGGACATTCCTAGTTTTTAGTTTCAGAGTTTAAATTATTCTAATAATACTTTTAAATATCCCTGAATGTATCACAATGAGTAAGCTTTCCATTTTATTATTTTTTTTATAATTCTATTGAAAAGAAAGAATGAGATGTACATGGAAAGGTTTGCAGTTGGAACATGAAGAAGCTGTTTTGTCCCTTTTCATGTTTCTCTAGATGTCTGGTTCTCTAAATATTTGGCCACTTGTTCTGGACAATCAAATGAGATTCAGAGAAAGATTTCACTGCCTGCAGCTTTTAGTCAATGTAATTGTTGTTCTTTATTCCTGCAAACCTCCAAAACTTTACTTAGCTTTTGCTTTGGACAGAATAGATGGTGGAGTCATTATTTCAATTGATTTTTTCTTTTTTCCATGTCATCTAAGTCCTGTGTGTTCAACATTTCTACGTATTCCCATAGCAACTGCTATAACAAATTCAGTATTGCTGCTGTTATCATTGTTTCAGATAATGACTTCTTCACTGCCTAATGCATTAAATATTTTTTTCTGTCTGCTTATATTTCAAAACTGATTTCATAAAGCAGAGCAAGCTCACCAATCTTTGACTTCTCCATTTTGTATTTTTTTTGAGGGTGTTAATCTTGCCAGTGTCATCTTTTATCCATGTGTAATGCCTCTGCAGTCAGTGAGTCTGACCCTTAGCAACAATTTTCTAAATCTGCTCTTAACACTTAAACGAAACAAACTAAAATAAAACCCCTACTTTGTATTCTCTTTAGGTCCTTTGGCTCTTACTAACTTTTCATTATCCCTATTTTTTTTATATTGAAAAATGGGAATATATACTCATGTATATGTGTCAATCACTTACCTTGTGTACCAAATGCAGACTTGACATTTACATATTTACATATTCTTGGAATAATTTCATCTGAAATTGCATTGTTTTCTTTTCCCCCACCTTAATTAAAGTGGCTGTGTGATTTGTTTCTGGATATTGGTGGTGACATTTTTACGGTTGCCACAACTTTCCTTTAATGTATTATTTTGTCAGTCTTGTGCTTAGTTCTATTAATGTGTTTTTTTTTTTTTTTTTTTTTTTTTGTACCTCAGTCCTTTCATTTCTTGAGTTCTCTAGGATAGTCATGGATATAATTCTGGTTATAAGTCTTTTCTGCTCAAATTACAAATACGCCCTGTGTGGTAGGCTTATCTGAGGTAATATATTTCTCATGCTTGTTCCAAAAAAAATAAAAATGTTTATATTCCACCTTTAAACAATAACTACCTATTCATTATTTTGGTTCAAAAGATATCAGTGTGTTCTCCCACATCTCTTTAATTGTGCAGTTGTACCTCTACTCTGATTACCCTATCCGAATACTTATTAACAAATGTGTGGTTTCATGTACTGGTGGTTCTTAGCATTTTATGGCAGATTGTGGTTCTTCTCGACTTGATCATTTATAGGCATATTTCCAATTTGAACATGTAATAGAAAAATAAATAGGAAATAACTCCTTCATCCACCAAAATTCACTACTGCTTATTATTCCTTTGAGTGCCCTTAAATTGCTTTGTTCAATTTCCTTTGAAAATGTAATCTCCTTAATAAAATTACTGTGTATAAAAAAAGACATGAAAGTGCACATTGCTTTTGGGCAAACGTAATGGTTAAGCTTCGCAGAAAATAAAAATGTGATTTTGGTTTTCAAATGATGAGTTTAAGAAAACTGCTGTGATTTATTTTCTATAAGGTCTTTTTCAAGAAAGAACTTGTATTTTGCAGTATAAAGATATGCTTGACGCACATGTTTTTAGACCAAATGAGATTTCTTCATTAAATTGCATAATTTTAAACTTTATTTTCGGACTAATAGTATATAAAGACAACTATTTTGCTTCAGTACCGCACACTTGCATTGTGTTAAGGAAGCTGTAAATGATCAAAATGAGTTATTAATGCATGCTCACATGCTCTGAACCCTTCAGACTTAATCATATCTATCATATATAAAATAGAGTTTCCAAAGTTTGCAGGTATTTATCATCCTTGTCTTTTAGGCCTGTAGGATATCACTGACACTTGTGTTAGATCTCTAGGACATGAGGAAATAACTTGATCTCACAGGACATGAGGAAATAACTTGAAACCTGAATGAGCTACCTGAGTTTTTCATCAATTTTTTAATTTGAATATATTTACTATTTGAATATAGCTAATGGGAAAAGAAGGGCCCTTATTCTTTATTTAATTGAGCATACTATTTTGCTGTAAAATGAGTGACAGCAAGAGTATTTGCAATACACACCTTGCAGACCTGAAAAGTATCTTAAACTTACTTGATTGAAGGTTTGCCAAAAAATTATGTTCATGTGTTCTTGTTTGTCATGACTAATTTGACATGATATAGGTTCAAATATTTGAAAATGATCATGAATAATGTTAAACAGCTTGTTGAGATGAAAGCCATGCTATTGTTTATTCATTTGTTTTAATTCTAAGATTTTTGTATCCTGTTATAATTGTGACTGCCTCTCTTGACATCTTGCATTTTCACTTCAAGTATGTAGTGCATGCTTCATTATTTAAGGAGTTATTTAGTAGCACTTTCTACTACTTCATAGCATAATAAGCACCAACAGTATTCAAGAAGTTTGCTGTTTCTGTCATGCCATCCCCAGTATGCCCTGCTCCAGAAGTGTTTTTATATTCTATTTCAGGGGGTATAGTCTACAAAGTGATATAGTTTTCTATCCAGTAAAAGTAGCTTTATTACCTTGAACTAGTTCAGTGTCATTGGCAATTTAGCAGAGTTTCACATCAGGCCATCTGTTTATAACCTAGAAGTGGATGACAGGTATAGCTTTTTTTTTTTTTTTTTTTTTTTTTTTTTTTGTAATAGCTCTTTGTTATTTCTGATCACAGGAATGTGCTAGACAAAGATCAATATGCCATTGCATGTTTAGAATATTTACATAGCAACATCAAACAATCTAACAGAAATTTCTTCAATGTATAAATAATTTAAAAGGAGAAACAGACTTGGGAAAGTAATCACGGTTTAAACCTGAACTGAGATACTTCTCTCTGACTGATGAAAAAGATTAATTATTTGAGAAATGTATCTACGTCTAAGGTACTCATTGGAAGGTAAAAATCTGTAAATGCACATGCCGTCTAGAGAAAATATATTGAATTATTTTGTTAGTTATTTGTCAAGATTATTCAGTTCTCAAAAAAAAAAGTTAAAAATTACAAATATCTAGTAATTTAGGTTGTTGTAGCAATGGCTTATGGTTCTCATGCCAAATTAGTAACTTTCGAGAGCTTGTTCCATGTGTTTGACAGCAGATTATTTATACAAGCTTGTGAACATTTTAAATGTTAGAAGACTGTATTAAAGTGTAAGATTCCCAAATGGATAATATACCGTATGTCATGGTTTTGGAGGATCTCTGTGTGTGTGTTCAGTTATCACTCAATTATTCCAGTTGGTTGCAGACACAGACTTTAATAGATGCAGCTCCAGGCATTATCTTTTCCCAATTGAAGCTAACAATTAACTTTCTGTATTAATGAGCAACATCTAGTGTAATGCTTAAAACTGGTCTTCTACTTAAATCGTTGAACAGTGCTCACGGAGTCATAGGGGGGTGCTGAGAATCACCAGAATTGCTGGGCAACATTTAATTTTAGACTTGGAGTGACTTGGGGTTTCTTCTCAAATTTATTATTCACGTTCCTATGGCACAACTTTGCTAGTAGCATTTTCAGAATGCTCTTTCAAATTGAGGGGTTAAGAACATATTAAATGAAAAAACACAAAGAATTATAGACACTTGACAGCATGTTAGAGATAGATGTTTTAATGATGACCCTCTTATGATGACCCAGCTAGAAATGGTTTTCTACTACCAAGTAATGAAATGTGTTTTTATAAACCAATTAAATCTTTTGATTCTGATTTGATCCAGTCCTGTGGTAGCTGGTTGAAAAAATCATATGGAGAGAATGATAATGAAAACATGTTGCTGCTTCTCTTTTCCTTGTTCTCTATATTTTTGGGATTTGTCCTATCCTTTGGCTTCTTGCAGGAACCTTCAGTGAGGTTAAAAGCTTGGAAAGAAATATGAGAAGATTTTCAGTCATTCCTTGATCATATTTTTACTGGTATCAAATGTGAGATCTCAGTATGTTTCCCTCTGCTTGATTGGTTTCATGCACATTTTATGTTTTGGATAAAGTTTTTAATTTTTCCTCTTTCCATCTCACATCTTGGTTCATTTTCAGTATTGTTTCCTGACAATAGTTCAAACACTTGAGGGGATATTACCGTATGCACCATACTGTTATCTTTGTACAACTTGGGAAAAAGAAGAAAAAAAATTAAAAAAAGAAAAAAAAAAACTATGAAAGTAAAAGAAACGGGGGACAGAGTGTGACCCTGCAACTGTTTGGATACCAGAGCATGTGTAGTCCAGATCTTGGACATATTTTAGCTGGATAAGTACCACTATAACATAAATCTATGGTCCAAGGCATAATCAAAGTGACAGCAAACAAGGAACAGAACATTCTTGCTCATTGTTGTAATGGGGTACATCTGCGTTGACATCTTTTAGTAAAGTGCATTTTTGAAGCATTCTGTTTACTTCACTATGAAGTTGAAGCAAATAAAAGGACAGAAAGCCTGGCCTTTCAGTTTGTAGTTGGGAAATGGATTGGTGAATTCTGTCTTTCTGAAGATGAGCTGGATACTCCTACACCCCTAAAATAATAATGGCCAAGGGGAAGTGTCAGCAGTTACAAGTGCTGCTGGGACACAAATAGGGAACATTTGCTAATATGAGTGAGTGTTGCTAATCAAATGTAAGCTAATGTTTGTTACGATGTTTTGTGCTTGGTTTTACATCTATTATCTATATTGCTAAAGATAGAAAACATTGTCAGTTCAGGATGTAGAATGGCTCGAAAGCATGGGATTCATTTCTGAATTGCTTTGATGGTGCTTAATTACAGTGGTCAGGATTGAGGGGAGGGAAGGAGTTCCTGGTATGGTCAGAGGTGTCCACAACTATGTATCTCGCTTGTATTTTAATGCAACATTGTGCACTACAATTTGGAGAGAACTATAAAAACGTGTAAGTTTTTAGTTTTTTTTGTTGGTTTGTTTTCCTGTGCTGATCTTCAAAAAGAGGCCTTTTGGAAGGAAAAGAACGAAGTGCAGTGAATATAACCAGCAAGCCTCATAATCCATTTCAGGCTTACAGATCTTCATGCTCAATTGTCTTTTCCTTATGGTTTAGTGGGAGATATGTGTGCTGTGGCTGAGTAACAACACAATGAATGTTTCTTAGACTTCAAAGTGTCTTGCTAGCAGTGCTATTGATAAGCTGCAAATAATGATCATCTGACTTCGAACTATAGATCCTATCTTTCTTGCTGATACTTGGCAGAATGTTTGTTTCAAGGACTTTTGTGGCATAGAGGTCTAATCTTAGTCTCTCAAATTCAGTTTTTGTCACTCTAAAAAGAAGATGCATTAGCTCTGTCAGTCATATTGGACTCGGTAGTGGATTTTTTGTTCCAATTTTATGAATCAGGTTCCTGTTTGCTGCAGCAGTTCTAGGAAGGTCCCTCTTGGTTATTTCAGCTTTAGTGGCAATTTTGAGGCAAAGGTGATTTCAATGAGTTGGGTGACAGAGTACAAGTACCCACTACAGACAACTGTATTACAGTTCACTTCTGCTGAGTTAGCTTTAATTCAGCTCTTCCAGGAGCTGCGTGTTTCAAATGTGCTAATTCTGTTGACTTATAGAAGAACAATGTGAAATCTAGTGGTTCATTGCAGAGGATTATGTGCCATTTTGGGACTGCAGGAATAACGTATAACTTGAGCCTTTTTTATGCAATCTAGGCCATACACCATGTCCCAAACTTTGGTTCCAGCTGGAAAAAAAAAAAAGAAATCCTTGCAAGGAGTTGACAGAGAAAATAAGTAGGAGTGATGAATAGTTCTTGTATTATTTGTTCTTGTATAAACTCAGGATATCAAGCTTCACTTCAGCCATGTTCTTGTATAAGCTCAGGATATCGTGCTCCTCCTTGTCTGTTCATGAGGGAATGCAAATATATCGATTACCTGTCATCTTTAGGCAAAGATGGGATTCCGGGTTTGTCACTGTAATTTCCGTTAATCAGTGAAGGTAACATGTAGCATGTCTCCTCAGGAATGAACAGGACCATGTAGACAGCTGCAGGGTAGTTGAGCTCAGAGGAATTTGGCAATGGCTCCCCTTTATAAATATATAATTGATTATTTTGTGTTACATAATTTATTTTCTTATTTACTATTATCTTTTTATATGCTTTTAATTAGTGCATTTTATCTATGTACTGAGATTAACTCAAGCTATAACAACCATTATTACTGCATATGCAGGACATTTTTTATAAATTTGAATGCTGTGTCTTACTATTTGCTTTTATTTGCTGTAAAATGCTGCACGTATCCCATAGATTCCCTTTATCCTTTTAGGGACTACCATTCATAAGTAACTCCTAACTCGTATTGAGCTAAAACTATGTGTGGAAGAGGGCAAAATTGTTTTGGAAAAGATTGGACATTTTTGTCTAAAAACATTGAATCTGCATATTTACTGTATGTGAAACAATTTTTTAATGAGAAATGTTATGATGCTTTTCATGAATGCTGCACTGACTTAATGTTTCTTTCTGCTGTATCTTTCCTTTAATGCTAAGACAGTAGGATGGGGAACAGGAAATGGGGGCATCAGTTAGTTCTCATGTGTGAGAACTAACATTGCATCTACCTTAGTAAAAGATAGTGTTACACACAAAATCCATTATTTTTTGCTGAGAACCTAGGAACAAGCGTAATGCTATGTAGATTGCGTTAGTTTTCTTACAGACCTGTTGGCTTCAGAAGTGACGGTATATTTGTTTACTTTAGTTTGGTGCTTCTTAAACAGGCTGCTGCAAGGATGAATATGGAATTGTAGATATTTGATCTGTTACCCTGCAATTCTGTATGCATATGCATATGTGTTTTGGGGCATGTGATTAGTCATAGCAGCTTTATATTATGTATGGATAAAAGAAAGAACTAATTTAATCAGTTGAGCAGTATTTGTTGACTGAAAAGTTCCTCATGAAACGTTGCTGATAGGAAGTTCATATGGAAAGCAAAAAATGCTTTTAAAACTCAGTCAAACATACTTTTTTGGTACTCCTAGACTTAACTTGAATTGATTTCCCTGTTCGCAAACATACTTGAAGATCAGATAAACTCTAATTTATGGAGTAACTGAAATATTTCAAAAATTCTCCAGTTTTCTGGTCCCCAAAGTCAATACCTTTCTAAACATATTGCTTAATATTTTCCAAGCTGTTTCAGGTATATAAAGGCTGCCTTGCATAATAATGATACGTAAAGCTACAATGGGTTTTCATTCTTCCCCTTTTCTAATGTGAACTAGTGCCCTGTTTGCCTTTGTTATTTTTACTCTACATTAAACTGATATTAATATTTTCACATTAATACCCAAATCAATTTCCTGATGATTATATTTAATTTGAAATGACTATCATATGCTTACTTCATCTTAGAGGTGTTTTTTATTTCCCCTTCCGATTTTACCCCATCTCAAAAGCTCTATTTATCCAGTCTCTGACATGATTTAGGTAGGCAATTTAAAACCATTTGTATTAATGCAAACGTGACTCATAAAATGTTTTACATTATTAGATTCATGCAGCACAGGATGGCAGGAATTAATTTAGCAGGTGAGCTGTAGTGGTGCATCTGTGGAAGTTTAGCAGAGATGGATGGGTACAACAAGGTCAGACACCTACAGAAAGCCAGAGAGGACCTGACTGGGAACTAAGAGCATGCCATTGATTTACAAGGCAGGCAATATGGCTGAAAAAAGAGGTCTGGAAGAGATGGGAGCCTCAATTAGAAAGCTATAGATTGGTATCAGATGAAAATACACTGACTGAAGATGACCTTGCATTAAAATAGCACCAGCGAAACAAGAATGTGTGCTTGTTACATGTAGAGGAGGAGGGAAGTGACACAAACATGCCCTGCTGAGGAATTCAGATCCCTGCCACTGATAACTCTTGACACCAAGCACTTAGAGTTCAGCCTCACCAGATGACTGCCAAACTCTGACCACATTGAAGTCAATTTGGACTGCACTGGGGTCAAACGGAGCAGAAATTTCATATTTCACTCTTTTTCTTCTTATTTTTTCTCTTTCTTTTTTCTTTTGTACCAGTTTTCTGGTCTGTCTTCTCTTGCTTACAGGAAAAAAATATTCATGCAGCTATTTTGCTGGCAGAAAACAGTTGTATTTGTGTGCTTTTTATGTTAGGATGAACGTTTTTCTGTGAAATACTAATAAACAGTGCTATTTCTTGACAAGCCACGCAGCAGTCCCCTCACAACAGTTTAAATCAAAGGAGATGGTCTTTAAAGGAAATAATGTCTTTAAAAGTATCAGAAAGGCATTAACCTGTAAAAACAAAACTAAAAAAACAATACTGCTAAAATTTGCTATATGATACTTCATATTATTAAAGAGTAGCGACATTTTGAGCTTTTGAGCATATCAGGTAAATCACCATTTTCTTGCAGTATCTCTGACATTTCCTTTTTACAAATGTATACACATTTATAGTAAGTAATGCTTTGAGAGGCAAATAGGATCTAACATAAAAACAATGCTGCTGCTTAAACTTCTGAAAGGCAATATCTTCAATATACATATAAGCAAGCATTTACAAAACAAGTAGACAATTGGAGTTATGCAGTTTAAAGTGAATATGCAGGTTCATATTTTTGGCCCAATAGATACTCTGGTATCTATTTGGAAGAAAAATAATTTTTGTCTAGCACAGTTATGTTTTTGTTGATAATAGAGCTGGTTAGCTGTGTCAAACTTGTTACAAGGATTTGGTTTGTGAAATGAAATTTCCCTTATTAGCTCACATTTTATTGGTTCTGTTGCTTCTTCATAGAAATGAAACAGGAGCGAGGGAATATCTTCCTTTCCTGTCCCACTTCATCTCTCCTGCCATGGAGACATGGCTCCTCCTTCCAGCTTTTCCATTTCTTTAGAATTTTAGTCTTGTTCAGTAACTTGTTGAATACCTCAAAATATTTTGGTGCGTCTTCTTACATAGTGCAGCCATGTACTCAGATGTTATTTGCTCTGTATTGCAGAGATGAAAAGCTTGACATAGACTTAAATGTTTCCTTTTTGTTCCTGAAAGAAGTGATAAATGCTGGAGAAATAAATTCTTTTTCTTGCTTTGTGATTTCTCACCATTGCATTTAATTTTTGTCAATTTGAAACATGGGGTAAGGCACTGAAGTGGAAGATGTAAGAGGATATTGCATATGACAGTGGTGAACAGGAGCCCCTCAAATGAGGTAATTTGCAAATATGTCATTTATTATTCAGAGAGAGTGAAAACAAGAATAAGATTTTTCTCCATCAATATAAAACAGCAAAAACAGCAGAGAAATGAGGGATCAGACTGCCATGTGGTGCATATCCTTTAGACCTATCAGCACTGTAGTGGGAGCTCTGCAAGGATTTTCTCAGTGCTCTTTATAAGGGCAGGGTTCTACTGTCCTTAGCAGGCCTATTCCTGACCTGCTTTAATCTGTCCTGGCTCTGTTGTCTTCAAATGAAGACTTTCTGTCACAAACTAGGTTGCTGGTGAAATTGTATCATTCCTACTTAAAAAAGTATTGTTTTGCAGGAAGTAAATGTGAAAAATGTGAGCTCTCATGTCCAGATAACCTCAGATTAACTTGCTATGCACACATTAACAACATATTTATAAATCAGTGTCATTTTCTTGACATCTAAGGAACAGGTTGATAGGCTGGTAGAAAAAAAAATCCAAAGACCTTGCATGACTACATACATTACCTATTTGTTTTAATATTGTTTTCCTCACAGAATCAGTTTGCTTTATTCGATAAAATATTAATAAACTTATAAACATAATATAATGGTGCCTATAGCCAATATGATAACAAATTTGAAGACCATTGAGCAAATATTGATGAAAAATTTAGAGAAAAGAGAAAATAGTCTGTAACTAAAATAGAAGAAATAAATTTAGCCCTTATCTTGATAATAAATAAAGCATCTTAAACCATTCACTTGATAAATACTAACAAAAACCATTTGATAAGTACTAATGCAGCACTTTTTTAATCATGAAGAAACACTGCAGCTATTAGAGATGAATCACCATCTTCATGCATTTTCAAAGCTAGAACTCCAGTCACTCAAAACAAACATCTGTCAGAAGTGAAACTTTCTGAGAGTAATAGTACATCTTTAAAAAAATATATTTCATACAAGGGCTATTTAGTGGGACCATCTGCAAAACAAAATACATTTAATGTGTAACCTGAGATTACTTTATCTTTGGGGTTACTAGAGTGCTATATCATCACAGGTCTTCAACAATGTAACCAGAGGCAATATTCTACGCATAGGAATTTACCTCAGAAAATTAAATCCTAGAAGTTAATGAATCCAAGCATTTTCCTTGCTTTTTTTTTTTCTCCTTTTAATTTTATTCAAACTGAGAACCATGCATGCTTAAATACATTTTTGCTATTATCTATAATTATTTTAGAAAGAAAAAAGTTCAAAATCGGAACTAGATATTTTTACTATTCAGTAAATGTCAATTCAATTTACAATGTTTTCTTCCCTTGAGATTTAGATAAATCATGTGCTTGCAAAAGATCTGTGTTTATGGGACAAAGGTCAGAAAGCCTTTTAAAAAGTCCCCATAGTATTTATGCATATGTATGTGTGTGCAAAATGTGCAAAAATTATTTAATGTAATTAAACTTATTTTGAGTTATTTAGCTATTTACATATCAAGCTAATAAGATAGCTTGGTAACTGGTAACTTTAATATGTTAAAATTCTCCCAATTAAATATTTTACACTAATATAAAAGGCCTGGAGGCTGCTGTCATGAAAGTGTTTTAAAGCAGTTCTCTCTCCCTTTTCCTTTTTTTTTTTTTTTTTTTTTTTTTTCTCAAGTAATGGGGAATAAAAAACAGAGCCTGTTAATAAAAATATTTGTTCTTCTGTTTTTTTTTATTCATGATTTGTATGTTCTTGTATTAATTTATGAACAATAAATGCTCATGAATTGCTTTCTACTTGAAGTAGATAGAGTACACGTTTTTAAAATATTTATAAGCAATGTCTTCCTTGATAGATATGTTCTTGAAAATCATCAAAGCCATTGGGTGATTGCTCACTTATTTGCAGTAAGATTCTTCTGGCTCTTATAGCATAGTAGAATCATTTTGTTTTATCTATGCTAAGAAGAATGCTTTTTCTGGAGAGAGACTTTCTATTCTGTTCCTACCAGGATTCATTAATTAATCAAGGTTTTTATTAATTTATGGACATTTTTTTCTTAAATTAATACAAAGGCAGACTACAAAATCAAGAGGAATCAGTTTTGTGCAATTGTCATGCAGTGTTAGAAACCCAATAATCTAGACTAAAAATATATGTACATGTTTTTAGAGCTGTGAAAGTAGGTGTAATATATATATATAAAATATGCAACACATCATTTAAATATATTACTATAATTATTTAAATATATTTAGAATGTAAAATATTCAAGTATTTTTACAATTATAAAATGCTAATACAAACCAGTTGAGAAAATGTTTTAAACAGTAATGGCATATTGAAATTAATACAAAAACTAAGATTAATTCCTCAGCTGAAATAAATCTCTAAGGAAACACATTTCACTGTTTTGAACCTTATTTGCACTATTAAATAACACGTTTTCTTCTTTTTCTGTATGTCGCCCAGTTACAACTTTACCAAATATCAATAAATTAGCTGCTGAAGGGTTGCATTGCTTCAAGATTAGACTCAAATTGTTGCATTGCTTATAACTAATTAACTTCCTTGCAACTTTGTTGAACATAAAACATATGTTGTTATAGAGAATTTATCAACATTCCAATCACAAAAGAACTGCAGATACAAGCTTTAGAATGTCTGAAAAATGCTGCTACTTTATTACCCAACAAGTGCAGGTTAACTACTGGCAGAAATTTGGCTAATTTTTGAATGTAAAAAGAAAGGAAAATCACCTTCCATAGTAATAAGATTATTGACTTATTAAAACATAATTCATGATGTAATTTTAATAGAAGCATTTATCATGAGAAAGTCCCTATTCCTGCTGAGCCTTTATAGATTGTGTTATTAATATAAATACTACTTATTAAATCACTTTTAAAATATTGTAGTGCTAAATTTTTGCATTAATTTATCTTTTTGTTGTTGTTCAATGTTCAGGGAATTGCATTTTAGAAGCAGAGATGAAAAATCAGTGGTTAAAATTAAGGGAAATGAAGTTAAATATAGTCAGGCCAAATGTTCTTCTATATGAGTACATAATTTACAAATTAAATACAATTTTATGTAATGTTAGATTAGAAAATACAATTTGGTCTGTTTTCCTTGTCTAAATAATAATTACTGGGTCTTAACATAGAAATATATTTAAAATGCATTTTGAGTGGCAAAAGTAACTACAGACTCACCTTTCACATTGCTGTAGACTCATCAGTGTTTCTTATGTTTTGGGGTTTTATGGTTTTGTAACTTGAGCATAAACTCTTTGTTGGTGGTAACACTTGAAACAGAAAGTTTCTGTATCAGAATGGTTTCTGAGAAAGTGAAATGTAAAAAGGGATGGAAAGAGTTTTTTATATAAAATAATTGTTGACTCCAGCTTGGCTCGCTGGCTTTAAAGACATGGAAATTTTCTGGAATTTACCTATATATTTTCCTGTGCTTTAGCACAGGAAAAAATAGACATGAAGACAGAATTGTATGTATCAGCATGACTCAAGGTATAAACACGTTCTGCATATTAACGGTAGGTTAACTAAGTGGGTTACCTAAGATTTGAAGACTATTTGAAGATTATAAAATCAGGGGAAAAAAGTCTGTCTTTTGAACGTGTTTCTTTCATTCAGATGAATCTCAAGGACTAAGGAGGTTGACACATCCACCAGAACTGCCTTCATGATAGCCTTAGCCTTACTGCAAAACTGCACTCAGATTTTGATGTAATTTTCAGTAAGAATCGCTAGCAGGTATTCACTTGTGATTTTTAGGTTTTTAGTTTCATACCTGGCAATAAAAGATGTAAAATATGGAAATACAGACCAATTTGATAAGTGTGCACTTCTCAGATAGGTTTTTTCTCTGAAATTTTTTTGTTGCTTTGAGATGAAATGCATTTGTTATGTAGTTCTTCCTATAACAAATACTATGGAAGTAGAGCTGTAGATTATAGACAAATGCTTGAATACCATCTGTTAATATCATTCATTTTAAGCAAACTTGTAACATGGTTGTGGAATTGATTGACAGTTTTATCATGAAAAATCCATATTTGTGTAAATGGAAACTCTTCACAGAAATGTATCGGTTTTGCTAGTAGACCTGATGAGTAGTATTTTTGAGGTCCAGCAGGGATTTTCAGGAGAGGAGGAGGAAAGAGGGATGGTCAGTGTCAGTATTTAAGACAGTTACGGCATTTTGCCAGGAATGCATGCTCCAGCAAAACTCCCTATACTGCTGTCATCCTACCACTAAAAGCTGACATTTTAAACCACTGGATACAGAACCAATCTTGGGCAGGGTCCTTAGCAATCTGTGGATACACTTCAAGGCCTCAACGGTACATTGAAATAGTCTTTACACATACTTCTGTGGTTTCATGGAGTTTCAATAAAAGTTTCCAGATTTTGACACATTAATTCTTTTGGAACCACATGATAAGAGTAGAGAGCAGGAAACGATAAACTTTGTCCAAAATTATTAGTGCTGTTAGAGCTTTCATGACAACAACAGAAGAAGGGAGCTTTCTAAAATAACTATTGAACATTCCCTGTGTGTTTCACTTGGGAGTAATTTCTGTGTCCAGGAAAGCAACAGCCCTGTTCTGTCCTTGATTTCTGTCCTAACTTCTCACTCTGTTCATCACTGACAGCAGACAAAGAATAAACTTCTCATTCATTGTCTTTGTATAAAGAGAGAGCTAGGGAGCAGATCTTAAATCTTTCCCAAGATTGCTTTGATAACAATATTACTATTACCCTGAAAAAAACAGTGGTTTCTCTCAGTAATTCACTATACCAATTAAGATGTTTACTTCTGAGTATGCAGTGTCCCTCTACTGTGAGGTCTTTTAGACTTACAGCACAACCTGGAATTCAAAAGACATAATTAAGCATAAAGTTGTAAATTCAAAATCTATTTAGTAACTCAGTAATGACATATCTAGATAATTAGAGATTTTGATTCATAAAATGTGCATAAAGCCCCAGGAGGGGTATGAGATGGGAAGTAAGGCCATCACGGCAGGGTAGTGAAGTTTCCTGTAGGGATGCTGGAATTAGAGAGCCACCCACTCTAGGGCATGGGACCAGGAGAGCGAATAGAGAAAGCAAAGATGTTTCTGACGGGGGGATGGATGCACAAGAGGAAGAAATCCTCTTGTGGAAGAGGAAGAGGAAGAAATCCTCTTTTCTACTGAAATCATTTTGAAATCCCCTTGACTCGTCTTGAGCCTTCTCTTTCTCTTCTTACCGATCCAAGTATTCTATTATCATTTAGGATCAGCTGTTATTTCTGAAAAAGTGTGCATTTTTATCCCCTGAAGTCTCACTAAAGGTTTGTTGGATTCATATGTTTGTACACACTGAAAAGAGGGATATCTGTTTTCCTACTGGTGCATAGGTGTCACTTAGGTTAAGAAATAGACTTCCTGAAGGTTTTATTGCTAGCCATCATTAATGTACTTTATTCCTTCTATTACATCCCGCTTGAACTTCTGCTGACTGGACTTTCCACATGGGTACAAAACAAATTGTGCCTGACATAAGATTTATCTGGATGAAGTGTTTTAAATTATTTCAGTGAGTCTAATGAACAAAATTTAATGGGTCACTTAAGGCTCTATTAAGCTGAGTACATCCAAACAAATTTGCTTTTCAGGGTTCTGATGCTTTTATAAAACTGTTGACACAAATTTACTAGGAAGTTTGGTGAATTCTTTTACAAGAGAGCTGAGCTTTTCAATTGAAGGTAAAACCTTGGCAGATCTATTAAAAAACTGGGTTTGTTTGCAGCAGATTACTAAGCACTACCATTGAAGTTTTACAGAGTATTCATGCAATAAGCATACCAAGATCTTGATTTTTTGGACAGATCATTTTTCTTACTTAAATCATTTTTCAGAAGATATAATTGCACATGGGAATTGAATGTGTCATAATTGATGTAGATTGTACCAAAATAGGTTCTGAAAAATCAAAAAGAACATTTTGTCTTCTGTTAAATCATCATGTCATAAACTTTTTGTTTTCGTATTACACAACAATGGGAGGCAACCTATTAAGTCTGTTTCTGGCTATGCATGCTTGTACTACTCTGAGTTGCCCTGATATATTTCAGGTTGTGTAAACTGTTGTTATTCCCTAAATCTTGGGAGCATTTTGAACAAATCTTTATCATTTCCATCACAAAGAGTAAGAAAATATGGGCCAGTTCTAGTGTCAGTGCCAGTTTAGACAAGTTCTTAGTTCCAGGTAGGCTGTTTGGTTGTACCAGCACCAAGTCTGTCTTAGTCTGAGACTTAGGAGTATAGGAAGATTTTTTCGTCCATAATAATCTTTAAAAGCTCCAGTTTTCTTTGTCAGTATGGATCCATCACTTTTGCAAATATGTGACCGTAGAAGAAAATCAGTCAGTGTAGTTTGTTCCTGCTAGACTGGAACATCAGTTGTTACAGAAAGGTTGTGGTTAGGTTTATAGCATTACACACAACATAATTAGGTTGACGTTCTCCTTCTGGCAGTGTGAGCCTTTACAGTGTTGCACACTGAATCTTTGCCAGAGAGCTTATCTAGTTCCAGGTTCCACTATAGGCACAGTTATAAAATAAATCATGTCTATATGATATCACATAATCTCAGTGTTGAGTATTTACAGTGATTGGTACATATGAATGCTTTAAATATATTTGAAAATAATTTCATGTTTCAAATGTATTCTTATGGCATCTAATTTTTTATCAAGAAAAAGTTTAAAGGAGAGGACAGAGCTCAGACTGATGCAGAAAAATGCATTAAAGGAGTCTCTCCAGAAGGAATTTTATAAGGAAACTGCATCATTAGGAACTCTTTATTTTCCTTTTGCCTCTAAGAGGTATAATGTTTTTTTTTTTGTTTTGTTTTGTTTTGTTTTTTTCCTCTTGAAGCACCCCAAACTGTTATGATTCCTTGCAGCCAATGTAAGGACAATATTTGAGGAGCTTCAGTAAGCATGCTATTTTAGTCTCTCTATATGCTTTGTTTTTGACAATTTGAAGTGGCCTAGGGAAAAAAAAAAAAAAATCAGAAGAGGAGGTCAGTTAAAATTCACCATGATACTCTTTGCCCTGAGAAATGAGTCCTTAACTCTTCACCTTTTGATGAATTTGGTTGTTGCGAGACTGACTTATAACAAATATTTTTATGTAGACAGTAATATTTTATTTCTAAAATCCATTAAATCACCATTAACCTGATCTGGAAAAGGTGCTTCGAATGTGAAAAAAAATACATTATCATGTAGTGGAAGGAAGGTTTTCTTTGTTCAAAGTTAAATTCATTTCCATTGGCAATCAATAGTGTTGTCCCTGAAGTAATTTCTGTACTAAATTCCATTGTGATTGGTATTCATTTGGAGCCAAGGCACCTGCTTTCCTTCAACATTTTACAGTCTCATTGAGGCTTTAACCCTCTTTAAAGGAAAATACTTGGAAGAGTTGAGCAAGAGAAAGATGTTGCAGGGACATGAGAGGAATCTCATGAAGAAGGAATTAACACTTCTGAATTAGAGTTGATGATGGGTACAGGCTGAATTTTTATTTCTCAAAACTTAAAAAGTAGAAACTTAGAAAACCTAGAAAGTAGTAATTCATACACTGAAAGCCATTTGGTAGCCATTTGGTAAGCCCAAAGATAGCAGACTTCTTGTTGCTGCCAAATGGGACTGCAAAATGAAGTTTACTTGCCTTAGATTGCAGGTACATATGGTAGCCTTGGATAAGCATGAACTGCACACAGAGCACAGTAAAAGTAGGGAGGTTATTAATCTGTACTTTGCTCTGGGACCCTTTTGTTACCTGTGGTTATCATCTGCTGCTGTCCACTGTGATTCATCTTGCCTTGAGCTCCACGTTGCCATGTATAGATTATTTCAAACCACCACAGCGTCCTATTTAACACTAGCAGTCTTTACCACATACTGCATATCTGAAGAAGCAGAGGAGCTTTGCGGTATTGATCTTACTTTATCTTAGTCCACGTTTTGGGGCTTTGCTTTTTTTTCTTGTTTGTTTGTTTTCTAGGGAAAATATTTTCTTGTTAAGTAAACCTGTGTCCTGTGGCTCTTGTCTTTCTCTATGTAAAATGGAACTGTATGTCACACTCTGAACTTGGCCCTGCTGTGCCAACTAAATGTGTTCCCTATCTTCTGAAACACTTAAGCTAGTCAGCCTTTCATCCTGTAGTAAATAATTGCCTATACATGACAGAAAAGTAGATTTTTTTTTTCTCTGTTCTTGTTGAACGCTATATATGCTTGGGAAATCTTATTTCAATGCAATGAAATCTTTATTATGATTTTCTGTGTGTTTTATTTGCATCTGGTTTGACCATTGCACAAAAGATATCTGTGTAAAAAAAACAGCTTCTCAGTGGCTATTCGTTTCCATGCCTACATCTGCAGTATTTTGCATTGCTACAATGAATTTTTGTCCATTGCTGGCTCCTCATGAAAGCAGGGTGAACAAATGAAAAACTATACACACAGAAGATGCTAAAAGATGTTTTTACACTTGGGCAGATAATGAAGTATCTACTATCAGCCAGTTTTTTTTCCCTCTCTGCCATTTTGAAAATTAATCTAAGGAGGAAAATCACTCTTCTGATCTGTACATACTCTTAAAATTAAGTTTCAAAAGAAGTGAATCAGCATTTTTGGCTCTGAGAAGTTATTTCTCCAATAAGATTGCAATTATGGAAAAAAAATCCAATTATTTGAAGAGTAAGGAGAAATAAAACACAGTCTGCTTTTTATTTTGTTTTATTTTATTATTTTATTAGGCAGTGTTATTTATTATTTATAGTTCTTTCTATTACTTCAGCGGCTTATGCTGGTAAAATGTCAGGGAAAAACTCAGCTACTTTTATGGGTAGTAGACTGTTCCTGCAACATAGGCAACAAATACGATATTTTTCCATCAGATGTTTTGGATGATATGTGTAAGCTAAGATATGCCTGGTTAATCTTACTTTCCATTTTATTTTGATCAAGGTAAAGTTGAAAGATGAAGCATTATAAAATGTAATGCCAGATGGTGAGGTACAAAAGCGTGCCTGATCTGTGGTCTGAAAGGTGAATGCTAACAGCTCTAGAAGGCTGGAAAGCTCATGTAGTTGGAAATAGGTTTGGGAAATAGGAGTGTTTTACTTTTAGGTCACCAATTCACAGCTGATACAGCTGGGTAATAACCGAAAGCTACTTTCACGTTGTAGAAGCCTGTTGTCTTATTAAAATCGTATTCTCATGCTATAAATAGACACCTCACAATCTAGCCTTCAGATAGCAATAAATAGTAACATCCTTTCATGCAAGAGTTTGAACAGGAGTGGGCTGGATGACCTTTACTTCTAAAAGGTTCTAGCAAAAATGGGTTAAATGGAAGGAGTAAAACAACAGGGGGAAAAAATCTCCTTGGGGAAAGCAAGCTGATAAGTTTGTAGACACAACTTCAACTCAAGAATTGTTTCTCCTCTCCTGAGAATACTTGTATATATTTCCCTCAGGTCTGAATGGCTTCCATTTACCTTGGAAGATAGTTAAGCAACTTCATCTACAAAGAGTTGCCAATGAAATATTTGCAAAATAGCTAGCAATAAAAAGAACCTGTTCTAAAGAAGCTGCAAACATTTATGGAAGGTCTGCATTCCAGCTGGCAGACAGGCATGAATCGTTGTTCTAAACACTGGTCCTATAACTTCACAAACCCCAGCTTTGTGCACTTGACCAAGAATTATATTTAGGGTGACAAGACATGGCTATTAAACCATCTAGTGCATAGCTTTATGTGAAATGTTTTATGCCACTACTTAAAAACAAACAAACAAACAAACAAAAAAACATAGAAAATAAGAATGGCCTATGCAGCTGGTGATTTTTATAATGGTTTTAGTACCTGTCCTTTTTCTGTGGTGTAATAGTGTTGGGAAGATTCCTGACCAAAAGAAGCATTTCCAAGTGTTGGCTTAATTGTTTTTTAGTTTGTTTGGGTTTGGGAGGGAATTTGGTTGTGTTGTTTTTTAAACCCATAAGTACATATCCTGATCTATACAAATCCTAGTACATAAAAGTGTAACAGTGACATTATTTCTATGCCTTTCTACACCTTTCTAGGTAACATCTGTCAAGGAATTATTAAATATGTAATAAATTTACAACCATGCCTAAAAAATAAAGACAAATGTGATGTAGACAGAGTTACATGGTTTCTGATCTAAAAGAAAGTTCCTTATTTATAATGGAAGACATGAGAAAAATACTGTAGTCTATGTAATTGTGCGCATATATATATGTTTAGAATGTGTGTATTTTTTGTATATTTTCTTTCATTCGCAGTAGATTTTGGGGCTTGATTTCTGTGTTTGACTGACCAGAATAAAAAAAATAAAATAAAAATATTGCACTTCTACACTAGAATTAAATGATATTTAAAACGATATTTATATGATATTTAAATGATATTTAAAATGATATTTTAGGAAGAACTTCTTTACCAAAAGGGTTGTTAGACATTGGAATGGGCTGCCCAGCGAAGTGGTGGAGTCGCCATCCCTGGAGGTCTTTAAAAGATGTTTAGATGTAGAGCTTAGGGATATGGTTTAGTGGGGAGTGTTAGTGTTAGGTCAGAGGTTGGACTCGATGATCTTGAGGCCTCTTCCAACCTAGAAATTCTGTGATTCTGTGATATGCTCACTAGAATTAAAAGGCTCAAATTTTAGGGTATAGCTAAAACTTAGAAGTAAACCAAATATACTCATGAAATTTAGACCTACCTATTTCTAATTAGCAGGAGAGGTGAGGCTCCAAGCCTTTTGGCATAAGCTGCAGTAGTGAAATCATTTAGAGTATACATGAATAGACGTTTTAAAGAATAAAAACTATGTGAAAATAAAAGCTTTGTTTGACTTGAAATGTGTACAAGCCTAAAGCATTAAAAGTCCTATACTGTGAATAAGTCTAAACCACCACTGGGTTTCATCTCAAGTTACTTTTCAGCTATTGTAGTTAGCCTTCAAAATATTAGTTATATTTCTAATAGTGAACTAACCTGAAAATTTATTATTATATTCAAAACTTGGACTGCTTCAAAGTAGTTTAAATTATGTATTTTTTTGCAGTTTTTTTAAATTATTTTATTTTTTTTTAATTTTTTCCCAAAGGTGATATCCGACATACAGAGCTTCAGCTTAAATTTCACATCGCACTAAAATTAATTAGATCAGAACTTTTGATAGCAGACACTTCACTGGTCAAGACAATTTTGTATCAGGAATTGAAAAAAAGAAGTTTAGATATATTTGACCTTATAAAATTCTATATTAAATAATTGCTTATAAGTAAGAATTACAATTATTTACTGTCTATGAATTATAAACAGGAATTAAACGACCAAGTGATATTTGTCAAATAATTGATAGTTAAAAGATTAACAAACATTGAATTAAAAATTAAAATGAATAATTAATAATTAAAAGGAATTCCTCTGAGCTGGAAATAGTTGCAGGCTGCAAGGGTATGAAGGAGAAGCAGTCAGATATGTTAGCCCTGGTTTTACTTTGTCATAAGTGTACCCTTCAGCTGTGCTGAAAACAGGCTAGGGAACCAGATGGGCTCTTGATTGGAACCGCTATTGTGTATCTTCTATTTTAAGAAGGAACATTTTTGCATTTTATTTCGTTTTTTTTTTCCTCCCCTAAATACTTACACCCTCCCAGCACTCCTCATACTATGAAATTCTATTTTGGAATAATGTTTGGGTGTTCTGCTGCATTAAAATCTATGCCTAGTAAAGGAAGATGATAATTAAAACTGCCGTGTCAGAAAGGCATGAAAGCTCATTCAAATGAAAAGGGAGCTATGGTCAAATAGCCAAATGATTTATGGGTGCCAGAACCACCTGTTTACCTATATCTGATGTAATAGTTCAACAGTTTTTTCTAAATGTTTATTTTAGTCACGTGGATTTTGATTTGATAGTTGAAAAAATGGTTAAAAAAAATAACTAAAAACCAGACTGGATGAATGACAAAAAAACAAAACAAATCAGAAAAAAAACAAACCAAACAAACAAAAAAACACCAAAACAACCCCCACCACATTACCATGTTTCAGAATGGATTTGTTAACATTTAGTGACTATACTTTCACATTTCTCTATGTAATATGAGTAAATATAATAAATCAGTTTCCGAATACCTCATGTTTAGGGCAAAATGTCCCACTGAATAATTGTCATCAGTATGAATTGCCATATGAAAAACAAAAGATCTGATTTTCCAGTATTTAATACCCAGTGAGCTAAATAATCATTAACTGGTGTTAACATGGAAAAATTATATCAGCTTTTCCCATGTCTTCTTATACTTCATGACTTTCTTTCTAAGAATTTATACTTCTAGTGAATTAAACTTATTTCTACTTTCAATTAACCACAAGAGTTACCTAAGGATTTAACTGGCAGATGGACTGGAGCTGAAATTTTAGCTTCCCCTGGGATTTGAAATGAATCCCAAAATATATATATATTTTTTTGCCAAGCACCATTTCAGAATGCAGTGAGAGAGGGCAACTTAGGAAGGTGGCAGGTATTTTGCAGCTTCTTATGAACCATGTGGTAAAATCTTCCATCTACTCCTATTATATACTTTTTCAAAGTCCAAGTTGCTCACAGCAAAGAAAAAAAGAATGCTTCTTTTCAAATATGTTTAATAGGTTGAAAACTGAAGAGCACATCTGTTTTTAGTCTAACTTAAGGGATCTAAAGTGACTTCCAGTTTTCCCCATCCACCTAAAAAGGCATCCCACACAATAAGCTCAGTAGTAAATCTTTATGCAATAGTTAAGAAAGATGAATCCTATCCAGGAAGCTCTAAATTCATTTTCTTCTAAAACAGATGGAAAACAAACAATAACAAAAGCGATGTAGAAATCGAGTCCCTAGCATTGGCAGTGGCTTATCTATTTCAAGTACTCTTCTGTGGACTTCGCAAGCCTGGCAAAGGATGAGTGCCATTGTTTGGTAGTGTTGGTTACCTGCTACAGCACCACCACTGCAGGTAGTTCTGCAGTCTGCCTGACTGCAGTCAGGTCTGGCACTTTCTTCCTTGGTTCATTTGGGATCAAAACTGTTTGACTGGGAAATACTCAAATGGAGCCTTCTGTCATCTGCATGGTTAACTGAGGTGGAAGGTATGTTTATGATTGTCCTGACAGCATGGATATTGAAGCATAAATAACCATTTTCCACTTTGGTATTAAAACACTCTGTTTAGAAAGGTGACTTCTTAATACCACTAAAAACTTGTTCAGAAATACTTCAGAAAGCTGTTACTTTTTTGGTTATGGATTGCTTGGCATGTTTACAGATGTTGTAGAGCTGTATATCGTAAAATGGTTTACAAATGAATGCTCAGAAATACTTTTGTTTACAAATTTATTATGGACTACTAATAAGTAAGGATAGTGTTACTTTTATTTTGCGCAAAACTATACTTTTGTCTTCGCTATCTTTTACTACTTCCCACGTGACATTTTCATGGTAGTTTTCTAAAAGTTTCCTTAAAAATGAAGTTTTAAATCAAACAAGTCTGTGTGCATTTTGCTGTGTATAGTCACTACTAAGCAGGGTGGTGAAACCTCAGATAACCTTCCAAAAATTTTGTATTTCTGTAGCAGAGCAAGAAGCTGATACATACGGAAGCATGAATATCCCTTCTTTGAAGGTGCAGTAGAGAATGTGACAGTAATTGTAAAGCAGGAAGAGGATCTCTATGATCTATTGTATTAGAAGGTTTCAAAACTTCCCAAAGCTATGTAAGTTTTATTAGATAGAGGTCTGAAACAAAACTGCTGTCCAGATTAGGACAGGCATTGAATTTGTTTCCTCTGTAAATAAGTATTTTAATTTTGCCTCTGATCTTAAGATAGCTTCTTCTATCCAGAGGTACCTGAATAAGATGTTGATAAATCAGAGTTTGGCTTTTCTAATGGTTGTACTATTATCTGACTAGATATTATGATGATATTAAAATGATATTAAAATGTGTGTATAATTCACTAGTACAAGACTGTAATTCGGTAAAACAAATCCAATGATTCTTGCTGTCAGAAAACTGCAATAAATGCAGATTAATATGTGCACTGAGGCTGAAGCCTTTTCATGGAAAAGAATTCTGCTTCCTGCTCCAATTAAATGGACCTCTCTCAATAAACGTTTTGATAAGGAGAGGCAAAACATAGTACTTGCCCTGCTGTTATGTGCTTCAGGTGAAGCAAGTCAAATAGGTACAAGTATTATATTTTCTGCTCATTTTATAGGACTATTTGACAATGAATTGTCTTTCCACAGGAAAGATAATATTGCATTAGTTTTCTCTTCAGACCTCAACTGCTGAAAAGGTGCCTCAAGTAAAACGTACTTACTTGAATGCATTCATCTGGCAGTGTTCCTCTAACAAAGCAAAGCCAAATGTCACATATTTTATGTAGTGATGTTGTAGCTATGATGGTCCAACAACAATAAGCTGGCTAGTGTAGTTTGAAATGTTTGAACCTGTTTAGGTTCCACTACACAGGCAGGAAATTGAAGCACCAGTAGTGAATCATAAAACATGAAACAGACATAATGAAACAGAAAAATTTCCAGGCTTCTGCTAAGCTTATCTTTCCAGTCAGTTTTCTGTAAGCTGCTTTGTCCTCTTGTAAATTACTTTTTTTTTTTTAGGGTGAGGAAGAGCTTCATCATGGCAAATTGGTACAAGCAAACAATGATTTTAATCAAAAATTATATACATTTTTTTTTGTCCATAGAAATACAAGAGTCTGTGTGGTGGTTCAATTGCAGTGAAGAACAGCCAGAAGTGGTTAACAGAAAACAGGCATGAATTGAATTTTTGGTGAGTAAATGATCTGTTTTTTTCTTTTTAATAGGTACAGCAAAAAACTGTTGCATCTTTTCAGCATGCTTGGTATTCAAGAACTATAGCAATGTAGACAGTGTAAGAACGTGAATGGAAAATGCAACTGTACTATGTGCATAAACTCCATAAATGCTCTTTTGTGAGAAATTGAAAGGACATGAAATGTTTCTGGAACTCTTGTTAAATGTACTAATGAAAGGTAATTGTCCCATTCTCACCTAATATTCTTGCAAGAATTTTGGGGGAAGAAATGTTTTAAACTAAACATTTTTTTTTTTTTTCCCCAGAAAATGAGGGGTTGAAAGAAGGTTTTCTGAGAGTTGGGTACAAAACAAGTTATTTTGAAAAGTTATCTGCCTAGTCATGGCCATGGTCTTACGTGCTGCTGTTGTGCTAAATTGAGAAATCAATCAGGCAGGGTTTTGAAACCACTGTGTGTTGCATAGAGGTCAAAACAGGGCGATGTAAAGTACCTAGAAAATACAGATGGAGTCACTGAGGCTTTCTAACTCTGTCTTGCTAACAATTCATTTTCTTTCTTTATTATTATATTTGGACTGTTTTTTTGGGGTGTTTGTAGAACAGTGTTCAATTTCAGTTATATTGCTTCTTATGGTGATGCTGCATGAATCTCCATTTAATCACAGAATCACAGAATTTCTAGGTTGGAAGAGACCTCATAGTTAATCGAGTCCAACCTCTGACCTAACACTAACAGTCCCCACTAAACCATATCCCTAAGCTCTACATCTAAAGGTCTTTTAAAGACCTCCAGGGATGGTGACTCCACCACCTCCCTGGGCAGCCTGTTCCAGTGCCTAACAACCCTTTCGGTAAAGAAGTTCTTCCCAACGTCTAACCTAAAAATCCCCTGGCGCAACTTTAGCCCATTCCCCCTCGTCCTGTCACCAGGCACGTGGGAGAACAGACCAACCCCCACCTCGCTACAGCCTCCTTTGAGGTATCTGTAGAGAGCGATAAGGTCGCCCCTGAGCCTCCTCTTCTCCAGGCTGAACAAGCCCAGCTCCTTCAGCCGCTCCTCGTAGGACTTGTTCTCCAGGCCCCTCACCAGCTTCGTCGCCTTTAAGAGGATGTCAAGGCTGTCTCAGACATCCAAAATCAACAGTCCAAAGAGAAAAATTCTTAATATTCTAAAAAATGGGGAAATATGCACAGAAAAGTATTTGGGGCTACATTTTCAAAAAGCTTTAGTGAAGCTGAGATCTTGGAAAGCAATGACTATTATGTGACAATGGAGCTGCTAACCACATGCAAAATATAGTCACCTTGGTAAATTTTTAGAAGTGGCAAGTATAACACAAAGTAATCGGTGTTGACCAAATCTCAAAGAACTAACATATAGCTAGTCTTAATTTCTGCCTAGAAGACATCAGAATCCACTTGTAACAAAATCAAAATGTATTACAAATAAGTGCAAATAGTTACAAAATACTTACATTTATGAAGGCATTATACATAAATTCTTTCTCAGTAAAAAAAGCTGGTTCTACTTTGGCTGAGTAAGTCCTTATGTGTAACTTTTTTTTTTTTAATTGCCATGGTGGGGTTACGTTTTCAGTAGCAACTGTTTCAATGGCTTGAAAGATATGGGCTAAATGGGAATGAATTTTTACAAATAGTTTGAAACAGATTCTCAAAATATCACAGATGCTGAGCTGCTGATTTATTGAACAGCTTAGGAAGAGCAATGGTGTAATTGGCACTATCTTTTATCCTGTTTTCTTTGATCCATTCTCACTGGAGTGATTGACTGCTTGCCATTTTCAAGCAAGATGCAACCCCTGAAATTGCACAAGCAAGGCTTTTAGTTAAGTTCAGCATGAATTGAAACTGAGGGATGATGCATAATGGAACGAAGTCCATTTGGGACAGCAGGAGAACTGGCAAGCTGCCCTGCTTGATTATGTTTAAGCCTGCTTTTAAATAGTGACACCTGATTGCTCTTCAGAACTTTTATCAGTTTGGAATCTTCTTTGGGACTCTGAGGAGATCACAAATACTTTTCATGAAGCATAGAAATTATTCAAATTTAAAATGGTATTTTCTTCAATTACAGTATTTGTCTTGTTATAATTTTTAGTTTAGCTCATGATGAGCTAAAATATGAAGAATGAAACTGCTAACTTGCTGAAAATTTATTCTAGTTATTGTTTCTGCTCTTTACCACGTTTGTTGTGCTTGTTTTTTTTGCTAGGAGATGCTGAGTTGAAAATAAAAATCAAAAACAAAACTAAAGTAAAAACATTTTTTGAAGAACAATTACACCATATCTTCCTAAAATGTCTTATTTTCAAGAACATGTGATTTTGAAAGAGAAAGTTTTAAAGGCTTATAAGTGAAATTCAGAACAATAGGGAAAATCAGCAACTTCTTCAGAGGTTATGAAATTCTCTCTTTTTCCCAGCAAAGGATTTTTAAAGTAATTAAATGCTTTTTTTTTTTTTTTTTTTTTAACAGTAAGTACAGCTCTTGACAGTTTTTGCCTTTTTTTTTAAAAAAAAAATACTTTTGTGTTTAGGAGGACAGAAAAAAGCTAAATAGAATACTGTGAAGGGGAAAAGTAAAATATCTCTGACTTGCAGATTTTAGAAAATTGGCACTGTCTGAAGTTTCTCAAAGGGCTGGAGTGTTTCAATAGGTTCTAGGGCCACTGGCAATAAGGTAAAATGTGGATGATGAATTTCTTTGTCAGGCTATTTGTGCAATTTATGGCTTAGACATAGCTTCTAACAACATATGTATTTCCATATAATGTAGAACGTTCAGTGGTCAACAGTACAAATCACTTGAGTATTGAGCGTATAAAACACTGTGCTTGGAATCACTATTTAAGAATACATATGGATGCTGATAAGCTATGGTACAGCATTTGGAATTCTTGAATAGATTCTTGTCCTTTTTCTCCCCTAGAATCACTAGTTATTGAAGATGTCTTTTGCGTATATAATCAGAATAATATACAAGAGGTGCTGTCAAGATATCAGAAGATAGTTTCAGTTGGAACTGATAAAATTGTAGTTTTACGGGGCTGTTGAATGGACATAAGTTATAGTATACAAAGACTCGCAGGACACATACACACAGTTGTACAGAATGCTAAACTATACAGTAGAATATATTCTACAGGGTTTTGTTGTTCTTGTTACTGCCTTACACAGTTTCCAAATACATTTATTCTTCTACGCACATCATTTTTATGGATTTTATTTCATGTTACATAGTCCCTTGAAAATTGTTCTGTTGGTTTGTTCTCATTCTTCAGGCTTTGCCAGGACCAAGTGAACACAAATGTTATTTTTTTGCAGGGTAGTAGTGATATAGAAAGAAAAATCTACTAGTGAAAGAAATTGCTTATGAAAGTTTAGTTGATGCAACAGCATACACTAAATTGAAGCTATACATATAATGGCAAATTTTTGTAGCGATTTCATTGCAATGCAAATATCTTCTTGGACTTGATTTTTTTGTTCAACGGAGACAGTAGGATTACAGTCTGATTCCCTACATTTCTAGTTTACTAATTTATAATTGATTTTGTTGCTTAGGTTAATGAATGTCCTGAAACTTCATTTTATCTTATGTCAGCTTGTATTGGACTATGGCAGACCAGATTAATAAATACGCAGTGCCATATATCAGTATTGTAATAGGTATTTTATTAATTTTAGTATGGGTTGTGGCATTCAAAATTTCAAGGGTAGGAATACCACTGAAAAATCACAATAGAAGTTTTGTCCCTTGAATACGGTGTGTTCAATGTCCTTGGTGCTGTTGAATTTGCTGTCTTGAACATTGAGAAAACAGTGGAATGGAGAGAATAAAGTAGTAGTTTCATCACTAATAAAAGAGATGCCACATTTGGGATGTTCACTGGTGCAGGAAACAAGGGCATTTCAGTTCACCTTAGTAATTCAAATCTGAACTGTCAATAAGTATACAGCTTTTCCTCTAAGTCTCCATATGAACTGCTAAAGTAAAAAGGAATCAAAGTTCATGAGGAAAGAGAGGATTGAAAGCTCCTTTCATCTCACAGGTTATTTGGACACTGGACTGTGTAAACTAATTATTTTGCCTTTCGATCACCTCCAAACTTTCCATCTCTTAACTTAGAGTCATGGCCATGATGCCTAACCCTATCTTTTGATGAAGTTCAATAAGAGTAAGTGCCGGGTCCTGCACCTGGGACGGGGAAACCCTGGCTGCACGTACAGACTGGGCGATGAGACGCTGGAGAGCAGCCTAGAAGAGAGGGATCTGGGGGTCCTGGTAGACAGCAAGTTGAATATGAGCCAGCAGTGTGCCCTGGCAGCCAGGATGGCCAACCGTGTCCTGGGGTGCATCAAGCACGGCATCGCTAGTAGGTCGAGGGAGGTGATTGTCCCGCTCTACTCTGCGCTGGTGCGACCTCACCTCGAGTACTGTGTGCGGTTCTGGGCACCACAGTATAAAAAGGACGTGAAACTGTTGGAGAGCGTCCAGAGGAGGGCTACGAAGATGGTGAAAGGCCTGGAGGGGAAGACGTACGAGGAACGGCTGAGGGCACTGGGCCTGTTCAGCCTGGAGAAGAGGAGGCTGAGGGGAGACCTCATCGCAGTCTACAACTTCCTCGTAAGAGGGTGTCGAGAGGCACGAGACCTTTTCTCCATTAACACCAGCGACAGGACCCGCGGGAACGGGGTTAAGCTGAGGCAGGGGAAGTTTAGGCTTGACATCAGGAGGGGGTTCTTCACTGAGAGAGTGGTTGCACACTGGAACAGACTCCCCAGGGAAGTGGTCACTGCACCGAGCCTGACTGAGTTTAAGAAGCGATTGGACTGTGCACTTAGTCACATGGTCTGAACTTTTGGGTAGACCTGTGCGGTGTCAAGAGTTGGACTTGATGATCCTTAAGGGTCCCTTCCAACTCAGGATATTCTATGATTCTATGATTCTATGATTTTGTCTTTACAGAGTCTGAAATGAGTCTCTTAGACAAAGCTTTGTCAGACAATCACACGCGTAGGGGCAGAAGGGACATCAGAGCTTTTGCTCGTGCTTAAAAGCAGGATCTTCAATTTTCTTATCTCAAATTTAGAACTCAGTTTTGCATTGTTTCTCTTTTAATTTGGAAATTATGAAAAACACCTGTGTTAAATGTCTGTTTCATGGTGCACAAAAATTTCAAAATACACCTTCATTTACAGCTTGTCTTTCACACCACTCAGGAAGCTTAATTCATATCTGGTATAGGCTTAACAAGGACAACTGAGTGATATTGCTAGGCTGAACTACAAAAACATTATTCTTAAGGCTTACATTTGAGTCAGCAGATTTATGTAAGTGCAAACGTGGAGTGGTTACGGTTTGACATTAGGGGGTTATGGCTTCATTTGAATGCTTTCAACGCAGGCTATTGCCTTGCTGTTTTTCCAATTTAATTAATGTCTCATATACTAATATGAGGCCTTATATATACATATATCTATATATATATTTATATATATATATAAATAAAATAATTAGGGATGAAGTTAAGTGTACCCTGATATTATTATTGAATTTAACTAAATGGTCCTGATGAAAAGTCTGTTGTTATATAATTTTGTTTGCCAGCTAAATGCTCAAAGACAGCACAAGGCCTTACCATTCAGTAGTTGCTTTTATCTTGCTCTTTGTGGGGTGAAAGCAGAGCAAACACAAAAATCTCCATCAAACAAGTCTGAGATGAAACTGAAGCTGGTCAGTCATCCTCTATCCCAAATAATCATCTAACTCAGGTAGATTTTGATGCTATCTCTCATGACTGACTTGTCTACAAGCAGTTCGTGTTAGTTGACTCTCCTACCTTCAATCTTTTTACCAAACACTTCTAGTTTTGCACGCTGCCTTTCTCCAAAGAGACCACTAGGGCATGTAGGCCAGCTCCTGTCCCCAGGGCAGGATCTAACATGTCTCACAGATAGAGAAGCAAGTCTGGCTACAAGTGGGTGTGCTCTTAACCACTACCAATAACTGCTCCTGGGAACGGGCTGTATCCAGCCTGAATGTGGCTCTCGGAATATTGCCTTGGATCTTTCTTGTTCCCATTGGTTTAGTTCTTTTAGAAGGCATTAAATATTTTCAACAATTTGTCCTTCGAGTTTTCTTCTCTGTGCTTTGTAAGGGTACACTACTAAGCAGTGATATGATTATATTTTGTTAGTTGTCCAATCAGATCATATTGTAAACCTTACAACTATCAGTCTTGAATGACGGAAGGGTGTTCTCTTAAACAGAGAACTCTTAAAGAGTTCTGCCTGTGAGCTAACAGTGAATATTGTGGAGCAAAGTGGTCAGACAAAAGGCAAATTATCAGGTTTTGTTTTGATAAAAGTAAATAACATTTTTAATTTGAGAACTAAGAACTAGAAATGGATAAAGAATGTTTTCATTTATTCAAGCTGCAGAGATCATTTCTCTCTAAGATGGGTCTTTGCAACAGAACCTTATTATTCACCGGTGTTGTCTTTTTTCAGTGTGGGGTGGGTTGGGAATAGCAAAGACAATGACACTAAGTGCTGAAAAAATATTTCTCTAAACCTCAAATCAATAACCTTAATCCTATGTATTTGTCCTAGAGTGAGTGCAGAATAAAATATTTATAGAAAATGTCATAAAGTAATTCCTATTTTGACAATTTTCTTCCCATTCTTAAACTGATACTTAATATTATTTAAAATAAGATTCTAAAAAATACTTGCTCAAACAAACAAACGTTTTCCAGCTTCCTGCATTTAGCAGCAAAGCAGGCTGAATCGGCCCATCTTAAGTTAATTATTAGCATAGTTACATTTCAGTTAACTCCCAGAACACACAGACACACACAGCCATTCAGGAGTAGCACTTTGTTTACCCCCAGAAGGGAAGCTCTTTTTGCTGTCTTGACTGATAATAAAGACAGAGCTTACAATAAATATGAACAACAAAAATGGTCTTAAGCATTAGACAAAATTCTCCAAGTTAAAATGTTATTACTGACTGCATTCCTTCTGGTGTTTAAACTGTTATTTACTCTTTAATATTGGCATAAGAATGTCACAGAAGAGAGACTTTTACTCTTCTGTGAGCAGTTGAATCACTTTCTGAGGGATAAGACTATTCCAGGTTTTTCTTATTTTTCTGAATCTCTATGTTTCAAAGAAAAGGGGTGAGGTACATGTACTAAAACCAAGATGCAGTTCCTCTTCGAAATCTTAATCTTGTTAGAAAAATGAAGAACACAACCAACATTGTGTTTGTCAGCTTTATCATTTTCATTATTCATTTGTCAGCTTTAAAAACTCTGCTCAAAATCCAGTATTGCCTATCCCAGTATAAGCTCTATCCCTATAGGTTTATGTTTATACAGGTTCTCTCTATATATACATACTCACTAGAGAATTTGCTGCAGATATGTTTATATAACAATGAAAAATACCATTCTTAGCAAATGTTTTGGAAATTACAAAAAAATTAAAGGATATTAGAGGAGACAATATAAAGATATAAATCAAAGCAGTGCTGGAGAAAAAGCAATTAGCAAAGAAGGGCAGATATTTAAGTAGTTGTTTAGAACTGTTTAGAACTTGCTGCTAAGATTCATGCTTAGCACAAACAAATGTGGCTATAGCATGTTTAATAAAAAAGTGCAGAGTAAGCGCTGCAAATTTTACTAGTTTTGAGGTTCCCTTATGGATACTAAGTGTGCTTCTGTTTGCAAGATGGAAGTGCAAGACAGAAGCTTTCCCCTTACCTTCACATCTCTTTTTTCAGAAAATTAGTATTAATAACATAGGAATGGAGGTACTGGAGAAGATGAGGTTCTTAATTATGGGTTACTCTTTTTTTCAACTTCTAACTGTAATGTATATTTGTGGAGGGGAAAATAATGTCAGAGCAACTATCAGAATGGCAGCTTAGCTGATACATCCTCTCACCTGGGATTTCATGCATCTGTTTGTGTAGTTTAATAGCCCCTGATGCATTTTCTTTCACTTATTCTTCTGGCATCCAAAGCAATATGGCAATGAGTTCCGTGATTTAATAAACAAAATAAGGAAAGCAAATAATTGTTATATTACTGCCAAGTTGTTTGCTAATAGAATATGAGAAATATTTTTGCATTTCCCAAACAAAGCTTCTGTTTTCATACTCTATGTATTTCATTGTTGAGTTGATATTCAAATATTAATCATAAAAACTGAGTTGGAGTTTCAAGATATGGAATACTTAATAAAATGGATTATTTGTTGTTTTTGCAGCCATATAACAAATTTCAAAAGTTCTCCCTGGACAATGAGGTCTGATTCAAAAGTTGCATTACTTCTTCCACTTCATTTGTCAAAGACGATATGAAGTGTCTTTTATACAGATCATTTCTTGAGCATTTTAAATTTATTTTTATTGTAGTGACTGCGCTTGCAATCAGTGTATAGCACAGCACTGCAAAACCACACATTTAATTTAAGGCAGTCAGTTTATATCTGTTCAATCTATTAAAGTAGCAACCATACCAAGAAATATGACAGTAGTATAACTCAACATCATTGCAGGCAATGATGTAATGTGAAACATAAGACTTAACACTCAAACCATTTTATCAGAACCATGGCATTGTCTGAATTTGAGCAAATCCTTTGTTAGCACAGCTGTGCTAAAACAACAGCATACTAACCTCAACATTTATTCGTCAGATTCATTCTTAAATGAACAAATAAAAGTTCCCCCCTGAAATTAATTAAATGGCTGACAAATCATGAAACATGATTGCTAAGAATGATTAAAGGTGTCACTTGCCTCAGTAAGGATAGTGGTAGTCCACAACCAAGTTGAACAGCTGCACCTGATAAAGTTTTAAGAGAGAGAGAGGGCAACAGCAAGAGGTAAGGTGTACTGAATTTTTACAGTTTCTTATTACATCTTCTATTTTATAAATAACTCATGATGAAGTTACAGTACTCTGCAGGAAAGATTAGCCTTCAAGTGAGATAGCATCTAGTATTGGTCATACTATGCTGCTCACTGGAAGACAGTGGAGGAAAAATATCAGAATATCAGAGAATACTATGTTGAAAGGTTTTGAAGTAGAATCCATGTGCTATTTTGAAAAATATTAAAGTTATTTATTCTAAAAAAGAAAAACTTACAAATGAGGTACACAAGTAGAAATTAAAATAACTGCTGTAGTAACAAAGTAAATTTCTGAAACAGGTTTTTGGAAAAGGCCATCTTTTATTTCAAACAAACTGTGTGTTTGAAAAACTCTGACAAACTATTGGCTGTTTATAGGACGTGTGATAGAATTTGTTCTTCTTGGGAGGCAGCTCATGCCTTCGGTTGAGTGTGTGTTAACTTTTCTTTTTCTTTTTTCCTTTTTTTTTGAGAATGAAACTGAGTTTTCTGGCTTAAATAGATTATAACCTTACAATTTATAAGCTTGTTACAAGAAATTATGTTATAAGAAGGAGCTTACAAGCTCCTTCTTGGGAGTTACCAGCAATAATTCACCATGTCCTGCCTTGGTGTCCACAGCAAAGCAGAGAACCTAATTCGATGTCCACAGGGCTTCCCAAGCAGTGGGAAGCACACTGTGTTTGTTACCTGGCTGGTGAAGCACTGAACTTCTCTTGAGTTTCACCAGGCCCACTCCTTCAGATGCTTCTACCCTGCTGCCTGCTCACCCCTTGTCTTTCTACCCGGAGGAGGTAGCTGTGACACTGGCTGTAATGATGCAAATGCAAAATCATTCTCCACAGCTTGGAAATATCAGTTCCATGGTTACGTGGTATTGGTGACATAAGAGGAATTACAAAAGAACAGGAATACCCATGTTGTGACAAGCCTTTTGCCTTTTTTTTTTTTTTCCTGAAGGAGAGATAATAGCCACTCTATTATTGTTCAGAACATTTCTCTAGCCCTGAAAAAATTGTCTTTGTCTGTTTTGTGCCATCAGATTGGTGCTAAACTACTATACAGGGAACACAGCCTGGTCCCAAAAGTATGTCTAGTTCAAAGGCTCTGTACTAGCGTAGATGACAAGAAAGTCTTCATAAAATATATCACTAAAACATATTTAATGCTGTGTAGCTTCTTAACTAACTAAATAATGATTTGAACTTGTGTTCCACTCTTTTTTTTCCCCACTTATCAAATAAAGACCATATGATTTGAAAAGTTGGGATTGCCTTTAGAGGGTTCCAGAGCAATAATGAAGTAATTTAGTATTAGAATCTAAACCCCCACAGTAGCACAAGTCATGCTGAAGCATTATGCCTGAGCTGGTAGATCTCCGTATGCTTGTTTGTCCTTGCTTCTTGAGGCATTGCCCTATAAATAACAGAAACTGAAATGCAAAGTAGCACTCATCAGAGACAATAAAAATAATAGTTCAGAGGCTGAATCATAACTATTAAGGCTGGGGGGACCCATTATTATTTTGCAGTTTGGTCTTCTGCATAAGATAAACTTTTCCTTGTATGAAGGCCTACTGAGATTAGGTGCAGGTTTTTATTTATCCAAATACCATAGACTTGGAGATTTATCTCAAGGGAAAACGTTGCTTTTGAAAAATAGCATTGTCTTGTAGCAGTTAAGAGAACTGAGGCAAGATGATTTACCTGGAATACGAGCAAGGTGATGACAATATAAAAGACTTTCCTGGCTTATTTAAATTCCACTAGGTTTCTTAATTTTCTTCGTAGCATTCATAATATACTCTGATATATATATATTTGTCATTGAATGTGTAGAATATTTATACAACCAGCTACGGCAAGGCATGTAGATACACTGGCATCCGGCAACATCTTGGACATCTTGTATGCACCCTGATTATGTGCTGACTGCATTTAGAGGCATAGCCTGGGTGAGTCCCATCCTTAGGTACACTGCAAGGAAAGGTGACCTGCCCTAAAAGATCTAAGTGGCAGGTTGGTCTGGGGACAAGGGGTGATGCTAACAAAGAATCATGGAACCAGAATGATTTGAGTTGGAAGAGCCTTTAAAAGTCATCTAGTTCCGCTCCCCTGCCTTGGGCATGGCCACCTCCTACGAGACCAGGTTGCTCAAAACCCCATCCAAGCTGGCCTTAAACAGTTCCAGGGATGAGGCATCCCCAACTTTTCTGGACAACCTGCTCCAGTGCCTCACCACCCTCATAGTAGTAAAGTGAGTGCATGTATCTTGCATAGCCTTAGAAGACTGTATTTAAGCTATGTACATTGTCAGTTTTGCATCTGTCTGTGAATCAGAAGCATGCTTGCACTGCAACTGTGTACTTTGAGTCATAAAGACTGCAAGAATTTTAATAAACAGTTGTACTATAACTTCTCTTAGTGGTTACTGTTGGCTTTTTGCTGCTCTTTCTCACTATATATATATTCACATAATCTTATTTCTGTCATTGTCCAATACAATGTACAAACTAATTGATTCAAGCCCATGATTTTCTCAGAATATCCTTTTTTAATAAGTCTAGATGAGTCTAGTCTAAAATCTTCATTTAAAAATCAATGTTTTTACATTCTGAAGGAGTTATTACATCTATAGATTCTGCATTATGTTTATATATTCTATTAAATCAGAGTTATAACAGATTTGTTGGTTTTGTTATTGACTGCACTCAATACAGGAAAAAAAAGTTGTAGAGTTATTTCTTGACTTTTTTTTTTTTTAAATGTCTACACTTCAGAAGCCTCACTTACAAGTAAATGGGATCTTATTTGGATGATCTTTGGGTTCTTTGCATGACAGAATAGAAATTAGAACTTAGTTCTAATTATAGCTCTTTATGGTTTAGACTGCTTTGTATTAATTTGCAAGGTGTGAAGGCTAATGAATAGTAATTGTAATGAATAGTAAATATTTATTCTGGTGTATTAGAGTGTAATAAATTATGGATAAAATTGCAAGTATATATGCTTATACACCAAATTGGTGGATTATTATATAACATATTTGCATTGTATATTTATCAACATGTATTTTATAACAGAATAGCTAATTATTATAATTTTCATAACTCAGATTTCTTGGAAAAGTTATGTGTGAGATGAGAATTTTTGTTGCATATATCAGCACCTTTGTTGTGGTTTGATGTTGGTTACGAGTAATTAGAGTAGCACAGGTTTTAGATATCTGCAAGACATTATAGAGCTTCTGCAGGCTTGGGATGGATTTTAAGGGGCCTTCATGGACTTTGTAAAGAACCTGTAATGTCAATGCCAGTTACCTTGCAAAAAGCTGCTCTGTGAATGGGATGCAGAACATGGTGATTCTCTCACAGTAATATTCTCTTTCTAAGTTCTCCTTTTATCATGTTTTGTACATAGAAACAAAAAAATGGTTGTTATAGTAATGAAATTTTCCAAAAATAGAAGAAAATACATTCTGTAATGCAGACTATAGCTATCAGTGGAAATATAATCTGCTATGTCTTTATTCTCCCTTTACCACTTGGGGAAAGTAATTGCATGTAAATGCATGCACTAATAATAGCTGATTAAAATACATTAATTTTACATAACAAAATAATCACCATTAATTTAATTCTAGTACACTATAAAATGGCTAATTCTTTTTCAGCCAGTTCACATTTCAATTGATAAAGGAGATGAAAATAGTTTAGAAAATCTCATTAACTGTGCAAAGATACACTCTGATTTTGTGTGTGTGAATTGTATACCTTTAATCGATTACAACGTAATAAGTTAAGACAACGTAAAAACTGCCCAGGCAAACATAAACAATGAAATGGAAAGTGAAGCATCCCCTAGGAACAGCAGTTCTCTCAGTTTGCAGGCAGACGGTTCATTCAGTAGGGACTACATTTTAGTCCGCCATGTGTAAGCACTGGTATGAAATCCTGGGCAGAGAAATCCAGTGCTGTACCTGTAGCTTTAATTTGTGGCTGCTGCATTTTAGAGCCTGTAGAGATTAGATAACGCTCCTTATTTACTACATTGTCAAGTGCACCTTTTGTGTAATCAGATAACCCACCTTTATACTAGTTCACGCTAATTTTCTGTTGCACCAGTTTCTCAAAGTCCTTCCTGAGACTTTCAAATAACACTTCATCTTTAGCTTGACAGCTGCTCCAAAAGAAGCTCTGCTATTCTAATAATCATTATTTATCTACTAGTTCCTACCTTTCCTTCTATTAGAACAGTTGTTTGCTCATGAAACAGGGAGTTAATCGGCTTGAGTCGTTCTAAATGACTTCCATAGATGTAATTTATTAATAATTCAGAGGACTACTCGAATGGTTGCCATTAGTTTGTGATCACTTTTCTGCTTTCTGTATTGGATACAGTAGCTGCTGTGCATTGAAAACAGCATTTGACAATATGGGTAGAAATTGGCAACTGTTCTGAAATATATTCTGCTGCTGGGCTTTCAGGAGATAAGCAGAACACACAGCATTAGGCATATGCAGAGTTATAAACTCAGAAAGAGTTGGGATGGGTGGCCTTTAAAACTATTAAATTTTTCCTGTATATCAGCTAAATGAATGTAAAGGTAAACATTTTCATCATTATTTTTAAGTGCAATTTGATGCATTTAATGAATGACATCTCTCCCCTGAGAGAACTGGAACACAGCTGCTTTCTTGGCAGACAGGAAGTGTGCTGTGTTCTGAAGACTTAGCTATACATTTTATAGAAAGCTAAGTATATATTTTAATATTGCAATATATTGTAATTTCAAACCACATGGAATCTTCTGGGAGCAGACAGGCCACAGATCTCAGTAACTTTTGAAATCTATTATGCGAATGCGGTTTCTTAAATCCATGTACATCACAGTACTTGAATTCTAGTAAAAGAGATGGAAATGGATAAGGAAGAGTTAAAGAACAAGGTTTGTTTGTTTGTTTTTAAATACTCTATCCAGAAAAAAAAAAAAGACAAAACAAAACATTGGTTCTTAGAATCCACATTGTTATATTTTTTAAATATGACCAGAATCTTAATATATTTTATTTACTTGATTATTTGGTCTGTTCGGCACTTAACACTTAAGAACCGTCTTCTGTTTTCTTCTGTTTCTCTATGACATATAGGTGTTCCTCTATTCCATTCCATTCCATTCCATTCTTCTATTCTATTTTTGAAAGGGATATAGCAATTCTTCCAAGCAAAAAAATGAATTGTTTTTATCCACCATTGCATACAGATAGAATGCCTTGTGGTTTTATTAAGCCACATTCCTATAACCACACATAAAGTAGCGAGAGAAAACAAATTTGGCCTAGCCAGAGTTTGTAAAAATTATCTTGTTTTAATCTTACATTCATCTCTTTCTCTACTGCAAAAAGTTAAAGATTCTTACAGGAGTTCAAGAAAAAGCTACAAATAGAGGAATGTAGAGAGAGAATCTGATGCAATATTACAAATTAAAAGATACTTCTTATATTACATTAATGAAGAAAGTGGTTTTACTACTATCAAATTTGAAAATATATAAGTATTTGAAATTGGGATAATGTCACCCAAAATCTCATTAAGAATTCCTATTTTGTCTTTGTAACATCTGTCATTATCAAAATGAAATTCAACAGTCATTATTGCAGTCCCTGTTGTTAGAAAAAAAAATTACTTTGTACATCTTAGTATGGCAGTTAAAAATCCCTGTGGGGAATTTAATTTGGATCCTTTATAGCAGCAGCATAAACTAATATATTCCAGGGAAGTTAAATTGTCTGTGACTGTTCCAACAGGATGTTAGATAAATCCCAAAGTGTCACCTCCAAAAAAAGTCAAATGTCATGGGTTGCAAAGCTGGAGTAAGAACTGCATTTTAATTGATCTGTAACAGTCGAAGCACTAAAGCACTTTACGAGTTGGCATTGCGCTGTCCATGTTTATATCTGCCTCAGGGTTGTGCACACAGCATTTAACTTAATGCTGTGATTACATAAAATAGCAGAGCTGGGTATTTAAAGGATTTAAAGCTGGTTGTAATGTGTAGATTGGCTCCACACATTATTAATTCACATGCACGAACATGAGTAAAGCATTAGATGTCCTGAATCTCCTCAGCTCTTGCCACCAGGACTTGAGTGTGCTTGCTGGCCTGAGAGTCTCCTGCTGGCATCATTCCTATTCAAGGCATTGCTTGCAACAGAGACCAATGTATACGCATGCTACTGAGCACGGTGAATATTTGATCACTTTTGCTAGGAAATCCCTACACTAAGTTGTGCATAATTATTTTTCTGGCTTGCAGGTTGTTTCTTGGGGGCTAAGCTTTTTCCTATTTCTCATGTTTATATTGTATGCTGCCCAGCTGATGATGGCTGTGTTTCAAATGCCAGCAACACTCATCCAACTCAAAGGTTCAGGTTTGCATATCGTAATGGAGATACTGGAGACTAACGGACAGTGAACTGCGCTTGATTAACAGTGTGAAATAAAGCATTTTTGAATGATTAGGCTGATAGATATATAATTAAAGGGAAGATGAAGTGTAGGAAGACAGCAGTGATTGTTCCACATATGTTCGGTGCTGCTGGTTTTCCATGTTATTACTTGGTGTGGCTGAATGCCTCAGTGAAAGGAAGATATGTAAGTTTGAAGTTCCAAACCATTTCATTTTCATTATTTAAACATATCAATTTTATTTTTTCTTAGTGTCTGTATTTTGAAAATGATTTTTATAATTTATTTAACTGTATTAATCTATAATTACATATTTACAGCATTTCATTATATACATATATTCTATAATTTTTTAGGAATAAATGTAAAAGAAATTTCTGACAGTAAACCAGTATATCAGATTTAACTGAAAGCCTTAGGAAAAAAGGTGTCAGAACTTCAGAATAACAGAGGAGAACCCAGTGAAAGATCATTTTTCCCCAGATCTTCCAAATATAACTATTTGTATATTGTATCAGTTGATTCACAAAGAATACTTGTTGACAAACTGGAAGTGTTGCAATGTATTTTTCAATATTCTTTAATGGCACATTATAATCAGAGATGTTGCATTGTTGTCCAGGGAAGGAAATGAGCAATGACCACTTAACACAATCTAAGGCCTTTCTGGAACACAACTGTACCTGCAGGTTTATTGATATAGATGAGGAAATCTATTTAAAAGAACCAATATTTGCTGTTTAAATACAATTTAATAGTAATAGGTGGGAAGTTCTGTTGACTTGACTGCTGAAGCTCCAGACACGGTTCCTTATTCTCTACATAGGAAATAAGAAGGCGCATAGAATATATTATTTTCCCACTTTTGAATTTAATTATGGAAATTCTCACAATATGTTTGCTAGAATTAGAAGACATGACAGCAAGTTAAAATCTTGTCTGTTTCCTTTCTCCTTCCCTTGTCCTATCCTTGAAAAAAAATCTTATGACCGTGGGTTTGTTTAGTTTGAAAAACAAACCAAAAAAAAAAAAACCAACGTGCATTTCTTGTATTACATCTTGCTATTAAAGACATTGTTTTGGAAACTCCTGTTAAAAATAAAAAATAAAAAAAAAATATGTATGTCTGCTACAACACAGAGCTGGCATTGGCTGCAACATCTGGTAGACCTTCAGAAATTGCAAGTTTCCCTTCACAATAAACTTAAATAAAGAGGATGGAAAGCAAGAAGCAATACATAAGAAAATGACCTCTTCAATTATTAACTGTTAAAGCTCCCAAAGGCATTATAATAAATGTACCATAGCTTGAAATGAAAAGACAAAAATTACAACTTCAGGTTATACTTTGTAAGTTTAAATTAATATAAATGGATTGCTGAAACACCATATGACTTCCCATGCTGTTACTGCTAGAAACACATTTACTGATTTGCAGATAGAAATTGAATAAGCAGTTTGACTTTATCTCATATAAATCCATTATTCACTGCTTCTTTCCTGTTTTCCCTGAATAGCATCAGTTGTCACATTTTGAAATTTCAGTCCCTGCAGAGTGCAATTCTCGATTTAGCCTGTTCTCCAGCTGTTTTATATATAAAGTCCTGTGTGGGTTTTAGATGCATTTGACTGTTGTTACTTTTTCATTCCATGCCTTTCATCAGCCTGGAATGAATAAAGAACTAATTTTTGAAACAATTAGAATTGGAATGGATTTTTTTTTATTTTTATTTTTTTTTATTTTTTTAAAAAAGAAGACTTTACGTACTTCAGCTGTTTGGATTGCCAGAAAGAGTCAGGAGCATCCACTGAACATCTTATCTGTGCTGTCATAGGAAATGCCATTCACTGTCTGTCTAGATCAGGAATTACAGAATCCTCTAGGTTGGAAGAAACTTCCAAGATCACCTAGTCCATCCTCTGACTAACAAGTCCTCCACTAAACCATATCGCTAAGCTCTACATCTAAATGTCTTTTCAAGACCTCCAGGGATGGTGACTGAACTGCTTCCCTGGGCAGCCCATGCCTTACAACCCTTTAAGTAAAGATGTTTTTCCTAATATCCAACCTAAACCTCCCCTGGTGCAACTTCAACCCGTTCCCCCTTGTCCTGTCACCAGGCATGTGGGATAATAGACCAACCCCCACCTTGCTGCAGCCTCCTTTAGTGTACCTATAGAGAGCAATAATGTCTCCCCTGAGCCTCCTCTTCTCCAGGCTGAACAACACCAGCTCCCTCAGCCGCTCCTCGTAAGACTTGTTCTCCCGCCTCCTCACCAGCTTTGTTGCCCTTCTCTAGACTTGCTTGAGCACCTCGATGTCCTTGTAGCGAGGGGCCCAAAACTGAACACAGTATTTGAGGTGCAGCCTCACCGGAGCCCTGCTGGCCACACTGCTTCTTATGCAAGCCAGGATGCTGTTGGCCTTCTTGGCCACCTGAGCACACTGCTGGCTCATATTCAGCTGACTAAGTGGAAGGTAACTCAATTTACCTGGATGGAACAGTGTATATACCATCATATAAACTCATCTGTAGATACTAAATTTGTCATAATACACACTTTTTCCTGCTCAGTGTGCCATGCTCACACTTAATGAACAATATCTTAGAATATAAAATGACAAAATAATTTAGAGAATTTCAGTGCTCTTTCAGATACCATCCTTTTATTATACATAAAAAGAGGAATATATGCATGACTTTAAAGGATAGTACTTGTTATTTGATAGGTGATATAGTTTGAATTTTATTTTTTTAAAAATGACTTCTTATATTACAGTATTTTGTCTTTCCCCGTATAACTGTTATGTAGAAGCATAAATCTGAGAGTTCTCATGTTGCAAAGCATAATATATTACCTCCAAAATGACATACTTACTTGAAAGAGAAAATGTCTCAGTGAGTATGATTTGACATGGGAATTTATGCCCCTGTGGGGAATTGAGGTCTATTTGGGTGAATTTTAGTCCGCCCAAATCTGAAACCTGATTAAAGCTCGACACCCCTATCCTTCTCCATCCCTATTTACATATGTACCTCCTAGTAACAGACAAATTCTCTGAAATGTTGTATTGAAGTCAGGTAACTCATTATCTGGCACATTGGTTGTACAAGATGGATGAGGAGATTTCTATATTGCCACTTCTTTCTCTCACATGCACAAACATCTTTACCCGCATGCACAAATCTAAAATCTCAAGTGTGTAGGTGACAAAAAAATTCTTACCAGGAAAACATCAGAGAAAGCAACTCTGAAGTGCTTATGTGAGATATGTCAAGGACTCCATTTATTCTTATATGGTTTCTTAAGTTTTTAATTATTTTTACATTTTATTTTGCATGTAGTCTTATTTTGAAAGAAAACAGCCCCATCAAATTCAAGTCACAGTGATAAGGCAAAAGGTCCACCTGGATCGTACGCATAAGCCAAAGTCAAATGTACATATGTGAAAATAATAACCTTAATTAATTTATTCTAGCAGAACTAGATGAAAATAACAAATGTACAGCTAAGGTGCTATAATTTTGATTTTAATTTGTGTTTGTTGTGGGCAAAAGCTTTTGTATTCCTTGCACACCCAGCTCTTTCAGTGAAGCCAATAGAATTTACAGGTGAAGAATATATCTGAGTCAACTCCATAAATTAATCAAAATGTAGAAATAGGAGCATTTTCTGAATTACAATTGTGCTATGAGTTGTAAGTTCTTGTAACGTGAGAGAAAAAAATGTGCTAAAAGCATAGTGCTGTGGGTAGAGCATATGGATTGGCAATCAGAACAGAAATAGCATGGCTTCACTTGCAGAGAGAAAATTTGAAATATAACTAATTGTACTAAATGAAACCTAAATCAGCATTATCAACTAAATAGGAAACTGAAACATGTTGTTAGAAGCATTTTACATTTCATAATTTTGTTCTGATTACTGAAAATGGCAAAAGCATTTAAAAATAAAATGAAAAGTCAAGTAATGTGGGTCTTGTAGGTAGATAATAGGGTAGCAGGTTTCAGCTTGAGTCAGAACCATTATCAAGTGCACATGATACAAATGGCTACTAGGAAGACAAAAAATCAAGGGTATTCTCTTGTAGCTACTATTTTCTTGACTGGTTACTTCAATTCTACTCTGAAATGGTGAACTGCACATTGTGGATTTGATGTTTTCTGTGCTGAGTTCAAACAAAGTAAATGTGTGCTATTGCCAGCAGTGGACACAAAGGCTTGCTACCAGTGGGCTGTCAGCAAATTTGCAGTTCATAACTACATCTGTATGGCTGAAATTTAGTAATATTTTTTTTTTAAAAAAAGTAATCAGTACAGGTTTATGTGGAGCTTGTAGGTCTAGATCTGAGTTTTGGCAGATGTACTTTTCAAGATCAAGTAAGACACTAATGTTCAAATTTATTCCTTACAATTAATAGTGATACGAGAAGATTTGAAGTGCTTCTAACAACCTACAGAGGTTTGCAGGAACAGAGATGCTAACATGCTGAATCATAAGTCACACAAGTCTTTGCAGGTGGCCTAGAAGATTCCAATACATCCTGAATGGACAGGTATGGGTGCATCTCCTTCTAGTTGGTTCTTCCCCTTAAAAACCCGGTAGCTGCAGTTTTTATATTTGATCTTAATGACGCCAGCTGTTTGAGTCTGTGGCATCCCTCTACTTGTTTCATGTGCACAAAACCTTTTTAGATACCTTGTTACAGTCAGAGAGAAAAGGGTACTCCCCCATGCATACACACATCATGCTTTGTTTTATTTTAATTTTTTTACTTTTAACATCACAGGTTTTATTGTCGTTGTTATCCTCATTTGTACTTTTGACTTTTTACATCCTTTGTCTCATAATTTTTGCAAGCTGCTTTAGTAGTATTGAAGAGACACACAACTTACTTGCCTGCCTATGGAGTTTCCTATGCTATCACTGCTCCAATTTACACTTAAAAATCAAGATAAAAACTTTATGCTTTTGCTAATCAGTGTAAAACAAAAACAACAACAAGACTGTAAAGAAGGCTCTAGACATCAAAATGCATTTCTTCTTCTTAGGTAGTTTGCAGTGTTGGTAAGATCACAGAAGTAAGCGTGGGAAGTTGTTGCCTGTGATAAAGAACCATTAAACTACTCTCCTTGCAGAAAAAGGAGTGATCGCAACATTTCACATCTGTTCTTGTTCAACCTTAAAGCATAAAATGAAATGAGATATGGG